>VHKM01000542.1:1332500-1680247 GCA_007210695.1 Neogobius melanostomus | reverse complement strand
ATAAAGATATACAATAGCCACTGTAAAGAAAAAGTGTTTTAACCGAACTGTAGAGATAATATTAAATCGCTAGTCTGCATTACTACTGTGTTTAATCATTTAATGTCGTACTGCCACGTAGGTCCAAGCTGTTGCGAATCTTACTAATCTCTTTATAGCCTTGACTGGCGTTCAGCAGGCCGCCACTATCAGCCACTGAATCTTGCGTCGTTGAGTGTGACGCGCTTGTAGTATTTAACGTGTCCTCTGGGGAAGCACAAGACAGGCTGAATGTTTAGGACTGGCAATGTCTGAGTTCATGTCTCTGGTCCGCAAGATGCAATAAAACTTCTCCTGCTTAAGACATCCGATGCTGCCTATTCTTCTCACCAACCCTTTCGATCATCGTTATGAGAATCTCCTAAAACTGGCGTCCACGAAACGTTTACAACAGCTGCTCTGGTAAGTGCGTTTTCTTTTTTATCCTTGATAAAAAGAGGAAATGGCCTTACCAGATGCATGCTTGCTAAAAAAAAGAATAATGCAATGGGAAAATGTTTAAAGATAAAACAGTGTATTGTGATCTGGATGTTGTTTCTGGTCGGAGTAGGGATTTAGGTCCTCTGTACTAGACTAGGGATCGGATGCAACGTTAACTAGAAGGCTACAGAGATGTGAGCTCGATACAGACGTTGAACTCTACTGTTAAGAGCTAGTCGCACAGGTAGAGAGGGACACATAATGTAGACTATTTTGAGTGTAAGCTTGTTTAAAGGTTGATTTTTAGCGTCAAACATAGAAACGTTGATGTACACTGCGCCGAGCTGTGGTCTACGTGTTGCATAGTTTTTTATGTTACTTTTAATCTTGAACCGTGAGTGCTTGAATATGAATCCGGTAATGATACATAGGCCGTTATTAATTACTTAGACGGTTGAGATAGTAATAAGTCACGGTCGGTAGGACCGTGAAATGCAGACTTTATGTGCCCTTGTATCGGAAGTTGATGGCAATGTTTACATGAATTGTAGTTAAACTGCAAGCTGGTGGTTTTGTCTGAACGTCGTTTAGGGAAATCCGGGCATTGTGGTGAGTAACGGTTGGTGGAGAGAGCCAGGATACATCTTTCCCCACAAGGGAACCGTGAAGTTTGTTGTGCACAAAAAGAGAGAACGCTTCTGCAACGTAATAACAACCTACGTTTTGTCTTTTGGCGTTAAATTGAATTTAAACCGTGAAGGTCCAGAATCAACTAATAAACATTGCGAAAATAATCACGTTATTTTATTTAAAAAGGTGAGTTTGGCTTATAGTTTTGGATGCAGCTAGAATTTTTTTGTCCGTTGTTTGCGTTCCGTGGCAATGTTATCTCCGTTGTTTTTGTCTGTCATGTCCACCTGCTGCTTTATCGTAATGTTTCTTGTCTGCAAGGTCCCGTGAAACAAGTGTTCCTGATAACGTCTGCCTAGAGAACGATTTGCTGGAGTCAGCATTAAAAAAAAAAAAAAAAAAAAAAAAAATGGCAACAATTGTTTTACTAGAACTAGCTACTAACTACGGTACAGAATAAGAGTCTCTGTAGGGTAAACAATGTCGCATTTGAATGACAGTTTCAAATGATGATTCACGCTGGTGATACAATGAATGAGATTGTGTTTTTGTTTTTCGAAAGTTGATGCTGGCCTCTAATCTCTGCTTACAGGCCACGGGAACTGTAAGGAGGACTGATTTCCGGTGTGACACCGATGTGTTTGTTTAGCTGCAACTTTGTGAGTACAACACTGGGTTTTTAAAACACATAAGGT
Organism: Neogobius melanostomus; assembly: GCA_007210695.1. Lineage (NCBI taxonomy): Eukaryota > Metazoa > Chordata > Actinopteri > Gobiiformes > Gobiidae > Neogobius > Neogobius melanostomus. The sequence continues at coordinate 1,678,463 of VHKM01000542.1, read as the reverse complement.
TAAAAATAATGAGAGAAAGGCGTATGATTTATGGCATTAGGCTAAAAATATTAAAGATTTGTGCTTGACAGGCAATCAAAACAAATGATATTTGGCAACAGTGAAACAAAGTTAGGATCAAAATATGTACAATTGAGAAGTAAAAATGTCTTGCTTTTGTTGTTGTTGTTGTTATGTTGTAAAATGTTGACAGATGTTATTCTGCTGTGATCTGTTTTAGAAACTGAGCTTTAAACCTGATTTTCAAAGTACCAGGACTAAAAAATGAAAATAAAAAATAATATACTCTGTTTTTTGTAGTTGGATTTGCGGTAAAGTGATGCGACCTTCGTTGAGGTTTTAGAAATGAGATACACTTAGGCCACGTCAGCAGATCGGCTCTCGCTGGTCTCTTAAAGATAGTTTAAAGCACTTGCTTATAATTTTACATATTTAGAGTCAGCCCCAAGGTTAGATTTGAGAAGTGGTCAAAACACTACCTTTGTGAGGGGAACGGTTAAGATTAGATTAGCTGGTATCCAAGCTGGTTTGGAAAAAATGTATTGTTTTGACTAAGGCTGTATCGCAGGCTAAGTGTTTAATATGATGATTCAACATTAGTCGGAATAATGTTTCCCAAGGTGATGTCGGATCCCCAGGAGATGGCAGCGCCGAGACATAATGAATTCAAAACAATTCTTAATTGCAAACAACACTAATTTGAATATATAGGTCAAATAAAGAAGATAGGTCTAAACAAAACAAAGCTTAGAGTGGTGTTTTGCTTGATATGGTCTAAATTACTAATACACTTTTACATCTCGGTTTGCTTGCAAGGTTTTTGGGGGTCCTGACAGATCATTGTGCGTACAATTTCATTTCCTTTAAAATACCAATTTATTTGAAACCTAGAATAGACGATTGACGTTAACATGATAACATAAACTGATCACTAATTGATATGAGAAGGTAAAACATGAACAGGAGATTCTCCTTTTTCTGAAGATTAGCCCTTTTTTTGATAGTGTACAGAGGATTTTTTTACATTCTTTATTATTATTATTATTACTTTTATTATTTACTCTTATTATTATTCTTATTATTTACTTGTGTTGCTTTTCTTTCAAATTTTCTTGTTTATTTATTTTTTTGTTAGCATTTTTGAATTTTTCTTATTTTGTAATGCTTTGCGCGATAGGACAACCTGATTTTTTAAGTCTTTAATTTACTTTTACCTTGCCCCTTTTTGGTGGTTAGAGAGAGAAGCGGCTGGGCCTTTGTGCAATGCGTGAGCATGGTCCAAGTGCATGAAGGACAGTTTACAAAACCTGAGAGTCTGCCCTGCTCTCGAAACCAAAACACCTCCTCTGCTGCCGTCCCCCAACGCCCTAAGAAGCTGTCTGCAGGCGGACTAGTGCTGCAAATTTGTCTCAGGTCCTGTGCTTCGCCCCTCTTCCACTTTTAGCTTCCACTTGTTTTGAATTTTGCGTATAAATAGATGTTTATATATTTTTAATCAATTTTTGTGTTTTGCCCATGGGCTAGGCCCCATGGGACTCCGTGTTACTGTAAATTCTCTTTATTTCTTCTAATCTTCTTTTTGACTTTTTTTAATGCTCAGATTGGTCAAACTATTTGAATCTCAATTGAACAGCTATAATTATCAAGATAAAGTAGATAATGACATAAATAAGTAAATGTAATTGAATAGTTTGATATTTACAGAGTGATAAATAACTAACAAACATAGACATTGTAGGGTACATAAAGTAAAAATTATTCAATGTTAACGAGGCGAGTTTAGGTGAAGCCAAGGCCCGTTATTGCTTTAATAGTATATTAATTCTAATACTTTCTTAAGTTATAGGCAAATTGTACTAAGTTCAATCCTACCTGATTTGCAGTAGGCCTTAGGAATTTATGTAAAATAAATACATTACTAAATAAATTAATGACAGAGAGATCTTGAATACTTAATCAGTGATATCCTTGCAGCTGATAAAATATTATCCCTTAACTTTGAAAAGTAACTTGAGGTTACCATTCTCGTGTGAAAATGTTTTGTTGATAGTAGTGATAGAGATTAATTTGCTTGCTTTCTGATTAGTGCCCGAAGTGTGTTATAGCTCCCCATGGTGACGAGTCTGGCCGGTGGGACGGAGAGTTTGAGAGTGAAGATATGTACAGGGACCAGGTTATGAAGTGTCTTGAAGGTGATGTGGTGAGAGGCAGAGGCCCGTGTGATCAGGTGTCGATGGATAATGGAGATCTCGGAGGCAAGGAATGATTACACGTGTTGAAAACGAGAGTCAGAGGTTTTGTGATATTGGAGAGGAGAGAGAAGAGGGTTTTAGAGCTATGTTGATTGGAGTCAATTAAACCGGAGTAGTAGGCGGATTTGGCAGAGGACAGGTTGTCTGATGATGAATCATGTGATTATTGTATATTTCTTTGTATTTAGTGAGTCTAATTTTGTATAGTCGTTCTAGTTGTGTTCTAGGGATCTGGGTTAAGGCTTAACAATTCTCGTATTGTGTAAGTGTTGTCTCTGAACCTCCCGAAATTGTGTGACTTTTATTTAAGCAAGTTGAGTGAGTTTTGTGCAGAAATTGATCGTGCAGTGTTTTTATTGTTGGTTTAGGTTTTAAGCAAAAGAAGAAGTCCTAAATTCTGATAAGCGGTTGGTACTGGTGTACTTTAATTTGGAGCATTGTAATAAAGTAATCGTTTACACTTTCACTGAAAAACCCTTTGATGCTGAAGTTGAAATATAGTGTCGTTTGCCAAGACTTGTCAGCGGAGGCTGAATCCAGATTTGAACTCATAGCGTGTTCTTAGATTTAGATCTGAGACTGTGGTTTTGCGTTGCGTGCAGTCCGATGAAGAGGTTTGCATGCAGCGTAGTAGAATGGTGTTTTCTAATCTGACATTTGTGCTGGCAAACCTGTTTTATTTCAAAAATAGCAAAAGTGATAATCAGTGTAAATCCGGTATCTTAAGAGTCACTCAGAGAAAGGTCACACTTATGACCTCAAAAGTATATTGCTCATTTTCCACACTTTCACGACTCTGGTGCACCGAGTCCGTGTAACTGTTGAAAAGAGGAGGGGCCAAGAAGGAGAGTCGATTTGATCTCTGTAGAAATAATTGTGACTCTTTCGATCTAGAAGGAACAAATTTTGTTTACTTACTTAAATTTACTTACTGTAAATTTTGAAAACAAAAGTTACAGTAAGTAGTTGAACTTCAAGTCTAAAACCCGATCATTAAACATAGGGAAAGCGTCAGAAATAACGTGACGTAGTGTAAATAAAACCCAGTTGTTGTAAACAATAGGAAGTGTAAGGATATTATGGCTTCATACTAACCATACTAATGCCATGATTGCATTTTTAATTTTATATTTACTATAAGATCATAGGAGTGTGCCTATTTTTAGTAACCTGTATGTATTGAGTGTGTAACATGTTTTAATCCATATTCTTTCTAGTTGATAACGCCATTTCCCACAGAGACAGGGAATTTGCAGAAGGGCCTGACTCAGGACAGGAGCAGAGAACAATAATACCAAATGGCATGATATACATGTGGCCTTGTGCAGGCCGGAGTGTGCTTCTTTGTTGTTGCAGGAGGCAGCGTGGAAGAAGAGAATGTCAGTTCGCTCTGATGTCTGGAGGCATCTGTATCCTTTGCGTATTTATTTTGTGTTTCCAAGCAAACGAAGGAAGCACTTATTATCCCATCATATATATTAACTTGCGATTGATAGTAATGATTGACATTTAGGTCATGATAATTGAACCCAACTCTAACGAAAAGTCATATTTGGTCGGCAAGTTTGTAGAAATTGTACTGATGTGTGTGCTGTTTGCAAATATAACATTATTTTCACAGGCAACCTGAGAGACGGGCTGGATCTGACAAAAAGGCAACCACATATCGGTTTGGGTTTGAATAATTGGTGATTAAGATTTATGTAAGCAGACATAATGTATCGAGGTATTTAATACAAATTTAGCAAGATAATTGGGCCTACATTTGCATTTAAAAGGTTTACATTGGTTTAGTGTCAAAGTGTGGTTGAGTTTAGCCAGAAGTAACTGTATGATATGATTTTGATGCAGGTGTTTGAAGGAGTTTGTGTTTGGAGAGGAACGACAGGTTCATCTTACACACCCCACTTTGCCTTTGCATTTATTTCATTTTGCATCATTTTCATTTGTACATTTATGAGTGTTTTCATTTTATATTTGCATTTAATTTTATATTTAGCTCTATTTACTTATTATTTACATTTATTATTTAAAATTTTTCTTCCTCTTTTATAGTTAAGTTTTTATGCATTTTTAACTTCATAGCATGTGTTAAGGTTTTTTTTATATATTTAGTTTTTATTATTTTATGCATTTAATATTTTATTATTTTTTACATTAGTTATTGCCCTTTTTTTTATTGCCATAACACTGAGGTCCGACATCAGTGGCAAATACCAAGTTGAGCGTTAAGTCAGGATTTGTTCCCGCGGCTCATAACCACTGATGGTTCACATTTTGTTTCCATAAGCGCGACAAATGTACAGAGATTGATTAGGACTTAGTGGGAGGCCATTTTTTGTATGCCTATTTTCTATATTTACCTAGTTTTTAACATTTCATTTTCATGTTTTTATATTTCTTACTTTTTCTATTTACTATTATTTTATTATTGTTTTTATTATTACTATTTTTTTTTGATTATTATTACTATTATTATTATTATTATTTTTGTTATTATTACTATTATTTTATTTTTATTATCCTTATTTTATTCTTATTTTTTTTTATTCATTTTTTGGTCCAGTCAGTTTTCAGCCTCTTGTGATTTTGCATTTATATTCTAATTCATAGTGCTTATCTTTTATGGCTTTATATATCTGAATTTGAATTCATAACTTTGCAGGTCCGGACTCACAACATGCATGGAGCAGGTTTTAATACTTGGTTGTCTTGTGGGGAGGTCCTGTCATTTTATGTTTTGTGGTTTTGCTCATTGCAGGTATGTTTGGTTCGGAGGAAGGTTTTAAACTCTACGTCAGATGCCGATACGCCTGAAGTATACAAGGATGAATATGACTGTTTTGGCCTTAGTGGGGGTTCTTGCTTAGCATTTTTCAGTAACATTACTTTTAATCTTGATTAAAATATGGGAAGCGGGTGAACTGTATTCTGTCTTAAGCTAGTTAAGATCGCAAATAATGAGGGTTACCATCCAGTTAGATTTGAATTTTATGGGAAATGTCATTGTGCATAAAAGTATGACTTAGCATGCTTCTCCTCGGACGCCGTTGACTCTCCACGCCATTCTATTCCGACATGGAGGTTCATAAGGACATCTTGATGGCTGTGGGTATATTAATCCCGATGGCTCATCAAGATGGTCCAGTCATGTCCCTTATAGATCCGAGGCACCTGGAGGTGTCGACGTCCTGAGTGTGAAGATTGTTCTATTTTTGCTTATGAGCATTTCTCTTAATAGGTGAATGTGGTTTTCCTGAGAATTGTAATACTTATTTTTTTTTTAAATATTTTTGTGGTGTTTGTATTTTCTTGTATGTACATTTTCTGACTTGGACCAATAATAATATAATTTGCAGGAGAAACTGAATTGGTGGCCATAATCTTTTACCGTCCCTGGATAATTGGCAATAGAGTCTGGGATCGGAGGTTTGGTTATGGTGCCCCCTCTTATACGCCCTTAGCACTTGATGCATGTGTTTTTATTGGTGGCAGTATTTACCCCGATTGGGTGATTAAGTGAGTCTAATGATGCACATGTCTCAGTACTTTGGGGTCACTGAGAGGGGGGTCATTTTTTTCCATCGCAATGACCCGTGTACTGTTGTACTGTAAATGAAGTGTTGAATATTGTTATGAAATGTAGATTCTGTGTGTGCTTCCACATAAGACATAGTTAAACCTTTTGAGTCTCGATATTATTTTGAAATCTTCGTAGTGGGCTAAGTTTATGCTTAGGTAATTGATTTGGGTTTACCTTTATGATGGCGTTTAATTTTATTCTTTTTCACTCGGTCAAAGCCACTAGATAGCCGTGACTTTGCTAGGGGGGGTTGTAAGAGATAATATTAAATCGCTAGTCATCATACTGTGTTAATCTATAATGTCGTACTGCCCGTAGGTCAAGCTGTGCGATCTTACTATCTCTTTATAGCCTTGACTGGGCGTTCAGGCGCCTACTATCAGCCACTGAATGCTTGCGTGCGTGAGTGTGACGCGCTTGTAGGGTATTTACGTGTCCTCTGGGGAAGCACAGACAGGCTTGAATGTTAGGACTGGCAATGTCTTGAGTTCATGTCTCTGGGTCCCGCAAAGATGGCAATAAAACTTCTCCTGCTTAAGACATCCTGACTGCTGCCTATTCTTCACCAACCTTTCGATCATCGTTATGTAGAATTCTCCTACAAACAAATATAGTTGTTTTGTTGTGTGCATGCAGGCTCTGATCGTGGACCAGCTGAGCATGAGGATGTTGTCGTCCTGCTGCAAGATGACGGACATCATGACGGAGGGCATCACCAGTACGCTCGCGTTATCGTGGTAATATTAACTCATAATATTAACGAATATTTCCTCATGCGTGTTTGTGTGCAGTTGTGGAGGACATCAACAAGAGGAGAGAGCCCCTGCCCAGCCTGGAGGCCATCTACCTGATCACACCCACCGAGAAGGTAGAGCGCTTATAGCCGGACCAGGCGTTGACCCATACGCGCGATCTCCGGAGGTCGCGGTCAAGGAAACTAAGAAAAGACTTGAATAAAGGGTGGTCTTTCCATTGCAGATTTACCAAATAATGGCTGAAGTGTTGAAATCTTAAAGAGCTTTTACATTGCGCCTCTGTCACTGGTCTGCAATAGGGATTTACCTTTTGACATTGTACACCCCAGTCCAAACCAGCAGCTTCACACAACACAGGAGTGTCCGGGTGGGGTTTAAAAAGAAAGACATTTGTGAACCATGTATAGAAAGTGGATAAATCAGATACATTTCATTTGAAAATAGAAAGTGTCATTAAGCAGGGTCATCATAGAGCCTTTGATCAAAAGGCAGACCACTTTCCAGGTGAGCTAAACCTCCGACTGTCCAAATTTTATACAGTATATATAACACTTTTTTTCAAAGCTTTTTTTCCCACATATGTCTGCTTTTACATACAGGACAAAACTCTTAAAATGAAGTAAAATTAATTACCAAAAATTCTTAAAGCAGTACTAATAACTCTTGCCCCTAGAGGCCATAAACGCAACTGCAGCTGTCGTAGCAAGTTACGATTTTTTAACTTATTAAATGTCTTGGAGAGTAAATACTACGCTGACAGAAAAGGCGAAGGGAGAGAGGGGTGTTGTACATCCAGTTATACAATGGAAATAATTTTTTTCACTCAAACTTGGCTGTAAATACTGTTTAAAGTGGCGCTAGCCCGCAGTTAGCTTTGCCCGTTAGCCTGTTAGCTTCTTCTTCGTGATACCATTAGTGTGTATTGCTGCTCCGCCCCAGTGGCAGTCAAGTTGCAAGCATGGTTTTCTGGCCAGAGACACCAGGGGGAGATGAAAGACCCTCCAATCATCCTATTAATATATAGTATTTGTATTACCCCCAGAGGGACTGCGGAAAGGATTTATTAAGGTAAACACGTTACTTAGTACTGCTTTAAACGCTCCAATTTATTTTGATACTATGAACACTTCATGATTACCAGTAAAAGAGGTCACTGCAAAGAATGGTCAAACACATTTGTGATTGTGGGTCATTGTTGGAAACCTCTGTCCTTCTGTCCAGTCTATCCACACTCTGATGGGGGACTTCAAAGACGCCCATACGTCCAAATACAAGGCGGCGCACGTCTTCTTCACTGACTGTAAGTGCCGAACCGCATGCACTTCACGCTCCGCCCGGCCTCTGTAGTAATATGGGCCTCTCTCCTCAGCGTGCCCCGACCATCTGTTCAACGAGCTGGTCAAGAGCCGCACCTCCAAAGTCACCAAGACGCTGACGGAGATCAACATCGCCTTCCTGCCCTACGAGTCACAGGTACAACAGGAAACGCTGCACTACACCAGCAGTAGGAAATGTTCCGCAATGCAACGACAGTGCAGTGGTAGGGGTTCGAATCCCGGCTCTTGCAGATGCGCACTGTCGCTGTCTTCAGTGTCTGCGTACATTGGTGTATGACTGAGAGTGTGAATGGGTGTCTTGCTGTAAAGTGCTTTGGGCCTAATGAGGTTACCTTATAGCATACGTGATGACTGCGATTGTCATTATGGCTCATGGAATGGAATGGAAGCATATTTGTATAGCGCTTTTCACATGACACAAGACACCCAAAGCGCTTCAGGATAACCTCGAACCCACGGTTGGCCTTTCAGATGATGAGCATCATGAGAGTCAGATCAAAATATACATTTCATGAGAAGGGACCTTTTATCAGGATTATCATTCATTGGACATTGAAACATATATTTTTTAAATAACCTCTTCAATAAAATCAAACTTTAAAGAGGGGGTATTATGCTTTTTTCAATCACGTAGCACCAGTCTATAGCATACTACAATGATGACGTAACCTTCTGTTGGTCTGTATATGCAGTAAATTAAAATAACTGCCTTGAATAAAATTGCTCTCTCAAAATGGCTGTACTGAACGTCTTGAAATAGGCCTCTGTCTCTTTAAGAAGCTTTCCGACACGCCCCCTTCAGCACACTGCTGTGGCATCTAAACAACACTACTGTGCGGGGAGGGGGCTCTGCTGAGCTGAGGAGCAGTGGTTGGTGGCTTGGCTGGTGACAAAAGGTCCAGAGGCGTCTCCAGGAGGTGGGGGCGTTCCTAGGAGGACTGAGGCATAGCTACACCTAAAATGGCTGCCGTCTAAGTTTTTACTGATTACTCAAAAATATGTGAATGAGCCAAGGCAACACTCCAGGCATGTGTTTAATGAGGGAATGACATAATAACATGATATAAAGCTTGAAAAAGTCGATTTTACATAATACCCCCCCCCTTTAATAAATAGGCCTAATGAAAATAATGTATAGGTTTTACATAGGGCTTTTCTGGACATTACATTAATCATTCACTCCATACTTGGTGGAATTTGCATCTCCTCTTGTCAACTTGGGTTTCCTCCGGATTATTTGTGTTTGTAAATCTGTAGCAGCATACGTAGTGTTTCTCTGTTGTCTCTGTGTTCATTTGTATTGATACAGGTGTGTTGGCAAATATAAAACCCAACCACTCACGGCCACGCGATTGGTCCAAATAGTTCAATCCACTTCAATTTGAGACTGAACATTCAGATCACGTGAGAACCCAGCTTGCAGCCACTCTGGGTTAATAAAGAAGCAGCTTATCATCACCCCATTCCTTTAAACACAGACATCAAACAACACAAGCTACTCTTCAGGACACAAACAGAGTGAACAGCTGGGTATAGTCTGCAGCATTTCCATCAGGAGAGGCAGCAAAGTCACGAGTCAGGTTTGAGGAGAGGCGTCCAATCACATTAAAGCCACGTGATTTTATACCAATAATTAAACAAAAAAACAATAAAATAAAGATTTGTTTTGCTCTATTCAATGGCTGAAACGCTATTGTGGCTCCATGCGTTCCCTCTGTCTGGCTTTGTGTCATCAGAAGACATTGTTTGGATCCTCCCCTGCGCCTGTCCTCTGTCATTACTTCAAACCCAGTGCTTCCAGCGAGCCCCGTGTCCCTCCCACTCACTCTCGCGGCACCTCTACTCAGCCAATCAGACGGTAGGCGGGCACCCTTCTGCAGAGCGGTCATGTGACAGTGGACAGATGGAGGAGAGAGGAGAGGAAGGAGGGAAGGGTTGAGGAGATAGGAGGGTAAAGAGGAAGCGTGCAGGAGATGAGAGCGAATGACGGCCTGTGGTTCAAGGACAGTCAATGTCAATCGTTCAGTTACATTAACAGATGTGCTCCCCGTTCTGTCACGCACTGCTGATGAGCCGGGATGTAAAGGAATGACTTAACGGAGACGTATCATGCAAAATCAACTTTTAGACCTTTTTACCTCAGAACAATGTCCTCTCATCAACATACCTGGAGCCACTCGCGCGTCTTTGAGTAATCTTTGAGGCCCTGTCCACACGTAGGAGCGAAGATACAGTATTTTCCTACGATTTGGCCAGTTGTCTACACCAAACCACAGATGTCTGTCCCTGAAAACGAAGGTTTCTAAAACTTCCAGCCATAGTGAAGATTTAGGAATATTCCGGCATAAATAGCTTCACTACCTGTGGCTAAATCTGTTCTGACATCACACGTGCGGCCTGTGATTCCATCAGAATCAGCATAGATGCCTCAAAAGTGTGTTGTTTTTAACGGTTGTTCAGATGCTTCTAGCTTGTTTTTACAAGCTCGAGTTCTGCTTCACGTCGAAGAGCGCAGACGAAGGATCACTTTACAGTCCGCTATTTCAATCAATCAATCAATGGTTTTGTATAGCCCAATATCACAACAGGAGTTGCCTCACAGGGCTGCACCGAACATTAAGGCAATAAAACAGAGCAGTAAATAAGACCATGTAAAGTTCAGGCGAATCAAGCATCCAGGCAAACATAATGTCCAAATGTCAGCAGTAGGTGGCAACGAGCGGCGCCACCTACTGCTACCTATTTTCCAACAAATAACCCTCCTACATCCAAGACATGTTCCTCAAAGACGCCAAGAGCGGTTTTAGGTCACACCGGTACGTACTGCAGCTGCTGGGGGAACTTGGAGGGAGGAATGGTGGAGGAATGGTGATACGAACGTCACAGTCCGAGTAATGTGCAGGTACTACTGTCATGCGATCACTGGTCACTATTTATCTGACGGAAGATTATGAAAAACTGCAAAATGCATTTGGTTTGTCAAGCTCGGTTGTCTCAAAATAGTTTGTCTGGTGTGTAAAGCTATAACAGTGGGACTCCAGTTCATACAGCTGCAAAAAAAGGAATGTGAACTTGACAATATGCTCTTCTCGACAGAGGGTTGTTTTATAAATCCCCTGCTACGTGAGGGCAAGGCCTGAATCTTCCCCAGAGGATGTACTTAACACCTTGGCGGCAGCTCCCAAACAGCTCCTCCTGAGGTCCTTGCCTCACCTTTCCAGCTCTTGCCAAGCTTAATTCATCCAACTTTTATTGCAGACATGAGGTCCAATTTGAAAAACAAACAACACACATAAAAGTTTAGAGCAGACTATACGGGTGACGCCACCGTTCAGACTGGAAGCGTGTAGCACAGAATTTGATATTGGTCAAACTCATAATAAGTATATTCTCACAGCTGCTGAGCCCACAAATAAATCTAAACATTAAGTTTCACAAAAGTGCATGAAATGTTTTGATCAAATAAGTGGCTGGCACTCTCCCATCGAGGTCTTTGACACCGAATACTTAGACAGTCACATTAAGTTTCTATCTCCTCTAACGTTTATAGTTGGACCACAGTGTGCATAAGGGTGCACAATGTCTTTTTCACTACATCTGCACATACATACATGGTAAACTCCATCATCTGACAGGTCAGTTATAAATTACCCAGTTAAAAATGTTGTGATAAGTTTATAGTCCGGAAGAAGACGGCTGAAAAGAGTGAGTGTGTGTTTCCCATAGCAAACTTCCTAGTATGACGCGTAGCTGCCTATATCTAGTATATCTAGAAACCAGGAAGTAAAACTACTGGATATTTTTTGTTTCAGCTGTTTTTGATCAATATTGAATTCTCTAACCAACAAAGTGTCAGATCCTGATAAAGATGTGTTTGAGATGATCACCAAATACCTGCAATCATAATACACACTCAGTAAGCTGTTAACCATGTTACAATAATGTTGTTTCTATATACGTTTTTGTCATAATAGGCTTTAATGATTATATGAAACTGTGTTGATTGTAATCTGTGCTTTTAGGGTTGATTTGAATTGGGCTGACATTTTGCTGTATCGTTGTTGTCTTTATTCTGATATCCACTGGGGGGCAGTGTGTTATCATGCGGAGTCAGATCGCGCAGAAGAAGAGTATTCTAAAGGCACTGATTGGTTCTTCAACAAGGAGACGCCTACTTCCTGTGTTTATAAAAGGCCAGGCACGGGGCTCCTCCCTCTCTCCCCCTCCTGGCTGGCCGGTCAACATGTCCAGATGTACCTCTCTGTGTTTAGATTGTAATCTTAGGGAATAAACAATGATTTTGATTTTAATAGAACGAGTATTCTTTTTCATCCATTTTTTTAACACAACAACTTCATTCATACAGTTTGGAGTAATCCAGTTCACTTTGGTTGTTTCTTCTTCTGCCGCTGACGCACTCCAATCTGCACATCCTTGTTAATTAGTATTGCATCAGGAATGAAGCACAAAACTGTTCTTACCCTTTACTTATATAACGTTTGATTATTTTCATAATGTCTTGTGGCAACTTCGCTGGTGTAAAAATATGACAAATACTTACCACAGGCCCATCAAACGACGTAGTAACAGGAAGAGCGCTACACTAAACTGCACCACAATATCAATTTGAAGTCCGTGCATTGACCATGTGTTTGCCTGTTGTCCTGCAGGTGTACTCCCTGGACAATCCCGACGCCTTCCACAGCTTCTACAGCCCTCACAAGACCCAGCTGAAGAACCCCGTGATGGAGCGCCTGGCGGAGCAACTGGCCACTCTGTGTGCCACGCTCAAGGAGTATCCCGCGGTCAGATACAGAGGGTTAGACATTCCCTTTGTAACTCCATTTTATCTGGCTTTTAGTTCACCTTGAAAGTCCATTTTGAGATTTCGGACCTGCGCTCGGAGTGGACTGCAAACAGTAAAATGTAAAATCTCAGTTCTGTCAGTTTGGCCTGTCTCTGAAGTCTGAAGACGCTGTGAGATGGGTGCGATATCTCCCTCTGAGACAACCCTGTCCGCTGCCGGCAAGCTGGGCGAATGGGCCCTGTCCAGATCATACGTTAAAGGTGCACTATGCAACTTTTCATGTAAAACAAAGTTCATATTAGTGCGTATTTGACCTTTCACTGACCAAGCGGCTTCACTTTCCATCCCAGTGGCTCCTATGATGCTTCAAGATCAATTTTAGTTCAGGTTGTTAGGGTTTCTAGTAGGTTTTCGGAATAGAATGTATATGTAACCATGGATAAGGTTCAATCAGCAGTGAAAACCTAAAAAACAATTGACCCTGGAGTCTACAGGCCATTAGGATGGTAAGTAAAGGCGCTACTGTATGCTAAACACCCAAGCATCCCCTGGGTTACTGAAAGGTCAAATAGCCAGTTCTTTTTTTACATAAAAGGTTGCATAGTGCACCTTTATCCAAAAGCAAGTCATGTCTTATGGGGCTCGACAAACGGCAACAGATTTGTTGAGCTGAAAACCTTTTCAAAATCTAGGCACTGAAAATGTGGAGAAACACCCCTGAGTCTGTTAAAATGACTGTTTTCGAGTTGTTTTGAACCTCATTTCAGCTTTAAAGTGAGGAGAGATAGAGTGAAATTTTCAAGTAAACAATGAAATTCCTTCCCTCTTTAACCAGAAAGCCCTTCTTTCGCTTGGCTGGAGGAGGCAAGTGATTTTCGCCTCATTGCGCAGGTTCCACAGGAAAGGAATTGAAAATGAGTGACGTCGCCTCCCGTGTGTCGAGCCCATCGTTACACTTTAGCCGTCGTTCCACATAGCGCAAACCGGCCGCACAGACCTTTCTGTTTCCACCACACACACACATGCATTTGTTGTAGGCGGAGCCACACAGAGGCGCACGCTGTAGAGATCGTCATTAAAGGTTTTTAGAGCCGCGAGGAGAACAAATGTGGACAAATGCTGTCATCTGGTGGGAGTTATGGAATCATTCAGAGGAGCCAAGCTGTATTAAAACAGAAAATAAACCACTAAATACAACTATGAAGCTAAGCTACATGCAAATGTTATGCTAATACCAGCTAAAGCTGCGCTAACGCGGCTAAATGCTAATATCGGCAAAATCCCCTTTAGCACAGCGGTATGATGTTATGAAATATTAAATCCGTATGACCTGTGTGTCAATAGTGAGGGCTGTCCACTCTCTCGTTGCCAATCAGAGGCCAGAGTCTGTTCACGTCACATCAGACACGGGTCAGCGCTTTGGCCACAGCCAGAGGTCAGTCGCAAAACCTATACCTGGTCAGACCGGTTTGGCCCTGGCCTTTGTTATGGAAAAGCTCGACAAAGCGGGTGAAAGAGCCATTCGGCTGACACGCGCCTGCATGTGGAAAAGAGCCTTTTGTGAGGAGAATGTTTCTCCATGATATCAAAGCGTGCACGTTTTTTCTCTACAGGAAGGACAGGCGGGTCGGATATCCCCTCCGCTTGTACTGTAGTTGTTGCGATCTGGAGCTAATGACATCCCCAGAACTTTTCATTCAAGCTTAGCAAAAGCTATGCCCTCTCCAGCAAACAAACAACATCCCAATAACACTGCAATTCACAAGAGGGAAGACTCAGAAAGACACAAACGCAGCGAAGCCTTGGCATATTCATACAACGCCACATTGACACGTCAGAATAAACTTGTCCTCAGATAAAGCTGAGGAAAATGCATGCATGGATCACCTTTCCAACTCCCACTTCCATGACACGTTCACATAAGATCAGCACATATTGATTGATAGCCTTTTTACAAGTTAAATGATGACTTTCTCTTTTAATGTGGTACAGAGTGTATTTATAATTGCCCTGGCTGTCCTATACTCTGTAACTTACTGTGTTGCCGAAAACATAAGTGAAATCTCTTTGTCTTTATGACTTCCATTTGTTCTTATAAAATGTAAATTTGTTCTGTTGTCTCTGTCCACGTGACCACAGGGATTACAAGGACAACGCCACACTGGCCCAGCTGGTGCAGGACAAACTGGACGCGTACAAGGCTGATGACCCCACAATGGGAGAGGTACAGCTTATTCTAAACTTCCACCAAAATCTCCACAGTCACAAAGCTATCTCCGACAAACTCTGCTTTCATCGAAACAGTAGAGAGATAATACAGTGTATTAATTACAGTCCAATCGAACCAACTGGATATTCATGACTTTAAAGCGGATGTTTTACTTTTACGTCAAGAAGATCCATTTAGTTCGAGATACATTTGTTTTTGTTTTTGTTTTTTACACAACAATGCACATCGTATCCACTGACACTGGGCTCCACTGAAAACTCTGGAGGTAGTTGCTCGAGTCCCCATGGACACAAATAGGCTAAAGGAGTGAAACACCTTTAGACATTTTATTTGTAGGCACAGCGTAAGGCACACTGTAAGCTAACGCAGCGGCGGAGTGATCTGCGAGAAATAGTCCCTCAAAATGCGGTAATTCATGTGATACAAGGTCAGTTATATTTCAAAAATTACTCTATCGACACAGACATTTATGGTAAATGAACTCAACTTATAGCGCTTTTCTACCTTTATCAGGCCCAAAGCGCTTTACAGTAAGGAACCAGTCACCCATTCACTCTCTCATTCATACACCAATGTACGCAGACACTGGAGGCAAGGAGGGTGAAGTGTCTTGCCCAAGGACACAACAACAGTGTGCATTTGCGGAAGCTGTTTCCCAACCAGGGGGGCCTTGAGCACTTAACAAGGGGAATCAATGGAATTATTTCAGATTAAAATGAAAGCGAGTAGAATTTCAATATTAATTTCAAAGGAAAGTTTTAATCATGTTTTTTTCAGTAAAACGTTTGATATTGAAAGCAACACACCATTCAATACTGAATGATCTTAGTTTACTGGGCCACTTTGTAATATTATTAGGGGAGTTCAGGGATAAAGTTTGTATAAATGTATGAACGAGACAAGGGGTACGCGAAACAAAAAAGGTTGGGAACCACTGGTGTAAGGAGTCTTGTGCTGTGTCGCAGGGTCCAGACAAGGCGCGCTCCCAGCTCATCATCCTGGACAGAGGCTTCGACCCCGTGTCCCCGGTGCTCCATGAGCTCACCTTCCAGGCCATGGGCTACGACCTGCTGCCCATCGAGAACGACGTCTACAAGTACCACACCAAAAATATCATTTCATTTACACCCATGCGGCTACTCTGAAGGCATACAATATACTACTAAAACTGGATACTTATGTTTGTTTGTTTTAATACAGTTATCCCAATTAGATTAAATGAAAAAAGCCACGGATTTGACCGTAATATTGTGTGTTCTGTGTTGCAGATATGACACGAGTGGCATGGGAGACTCTCGTGAGAAGGAGGTGCTGCTGCATGAGGATGATGACCTGTGGGTGAGCCTGCGACACAAACACATCGCAGAGGTGTCCCAGTGAGTACGGCTCCTCCCATGTTTTATGCACCGTAGGCACCTGTCTAGAGAGAAGTGACATGTACATGTTCTGTGCTTTCAAGGGAGGTGACCCGTCAGCTCAAGGACTTCTCCGCCAGCAAGAGGATGAACACTGGAGAGAAGGTACTTCATCAGCCTGGCTTTATGCAATCATCTTTATGGTAGTTTTCACAGAATAGCGGTTTATGCTAATCTGGAAATGATCTGCCTGACCAAAAACAAAAAGTCACCACCTGGATTTGTAATGGCAGTTTTAGAGTTAATTAAATTGAAGCCAGTAATACACTAATTGTGAAGTACCGTCTGGCCCGCTTAATCAATGCCCGGACCCGTCTCCTGTGCTTTATCCCGGCCCAAGGACATGCTGGTCTCTGCTTCACACCTAAGACAATGGCCAAAGACGTGTCCTGGCTCAAAGGCCTTCCTGTGTGTTGCTACCTCTATCATCACAAAAGGAGATGTTTGCTCTCATCCGAGGCGCCCCCACTGCAAATACTTTCAAGTTTTCCTTTATAGTGTTGAGAAATTCCACAACAGATTTAACTAACTGTTCTGATCTGGGGGTCGCTGCAGTTGGTGAGGTCTAGGTTCAGCAACACTGTGTGCCCAAAGAATGAGATCAACTGAACATCCTTGAATGGCCAGGTAATTGCATCAAAGGATTTCCTCTTCCCTGATGGCACGGCACGACAATGCCTGGATTCATCGGGCTCACATTGTGAAAGAGATGGTTCAGCGAGCATGGATTAGCCGCTCTACAGAGTCCAGATCTTAACCCCATTGAGAATCTTTGTGATGTGCTGGAGTAGGCTTTGAACAGTGGTTACACTCTACCATCTTCAATACAAATTCTGGATGAAAAATGAATGCGGCACTGGATCTTTCGACTTTGCTGAAGCTTATTGACACAATGCCGCAGCGAATGTGTGCTGTGATCAAAGCCAAAGGCGCTACAACCAAACATGAGAGCGTGTGACTTTTGTTTATGGTGACTTTATTTTGGTCAGGCAGTGTCTTCATAAATAGTGTCAAAACAAATATTCAGTGAATAAACTACATGAGCCAGAATCGCCATTTTTGATACTAACACCAGTTACAATGGTCTATAATGGCAATCTGTGCACTACTGTGTATTATATGGTTAATATAGAGGAGCAGAATGGCACCCTGCAATCTATTTAATCTTGACTTTAGGCTGTCAAACAACCAGAGATGGCCTGTGATATGTCTACAGCAGTCAAGGATAGTCCTTTTGTTTATCTATCACGCTTACACGCGTTCAGTCAAGAGGTAAGAAGAGAGGCAGCCGCCAGGCTCCTGAAAGCAGGGGGACGGTCACCAAAGCACAGCTGGAGAATTGAAGAAATGTATGCTCAAATATCCAAGGATTTGGTGATTTGTTGTAAATAAACGTATATAAGTTTGTCATTCCCCATTCAGTGACAATTCTTTAGGTTGTTTAATACCGCAAACTCCATTTAGTAAGATATTTTCAAAGTTACATCACTCATTCCTCTGCTTCTCTTCCCCAGACCACCATGAGAGACCTGTCCCAGATGCTGAAGAAGATGCCTCAATACCAAAAGAGCTCAGCAAGGTTTGTGCTCCTCTCGGCACTTGTCCATATTTTCCTTTGGGTTGTTATAGGGGCTAATTGAGTATACCTGCGTCCACAGTACTCCACTCACCTGCAGCTGGCTGAGGACTGCATGAAGCACTACCAAGGCACAGTGGACAAGCTGTGCCGCGTCGAACAGGTGACCCACACAAAGGGTTTCATAAGCCTGTCTTTATGTGCTGTGACACATTTGAAGAAGAGCATTAGCCCTTTAGGGAGAACAGAACCAGTGTTGTACTGTAGGTCCAAGTAGAACTAGTCATGCTTTTTATTTGCAAGTTCGGGTTCAATTCAAAGTCAAAGGCTTCCTTTTAACAGCCACCCTTTTCCTCATATATGGCACTACGCAGTTTAGCCAACTTTTCTTCTAACCCACTGCTTGACATTTTGGTGCCTTAAGCAGAAATGTTTGGCGGACAAACATGTCATCTCAAAGCTTAGCCCAACAATGACACCTGTCCCACTTTAGGGTTTGATCACACAATTGCCTTTTCTCAGGTATCCGCAATTATAGATTATTCATTTGTATGAATTTTCAAGAGGGGTCTGGCTGCAGACCCCCTCTGTCAGGTCTCTCGACTGTCAGGTCTCTCGACTGTCAGGTCTCTCCACTGTCAGGTTTCTCCACTGTCAGGTCACTTCATTGTCAGGTGCCTCCACTGTCAGGCCTCTACTGTCAGATCCCTTTATTGTCAGGTTCCTTTATTGTCAAGACAGGTCTCTCCACAGAGGCCTCTCCACTGACAGGTCCCTTTATTGTCAGGTCCCTCCACTGTCAGGTCCCTTTATTGTCAGGTCCCTTTATTGTCAGGCCTCTCTACTGTCAGGTCCCTTTATTGTCAGGTCCCTCTACTGTCAGGTCCCTTTATTGTCAGGTCTCTCTACTGTCCGGTCCCTTTATTGTCAGGTCGCTCCACTGTCAGGTCCCTCCACTGTCAGGTCCCTCCACTGACAGGTCCTCCACTGACAGGTCCCTCCACTGTCAGGTCCCTCCACTGTCAGGCCTCTCTACTGTCAGGTCCCTTTATTGTCAGGTCCCTCCACTGTCAGGTCCCTCCACTGACAGGTCCCTCCACTGTCAGGTCCCTCCACTGTCAGGCCTCTCTACTGTCAGGTCCCTTTATTGTCAGGTCGCTCCATTGTCAGGTCCCTCCACTGACAGGTCCCTCCACTGTCAGGTCCCTCCACTGTCAGGCCTCTCTACTGTCAGGTCCCTGTCAGTCCCCACTGTCAGGTCCCTCCACTGACAGGTCCCTCCACTGTCAGGTCCCTCCACTGTCAGGTCCCTCCACTGTCAGGTCCCTCCACTGTCAGGTCCCTCCACTGTCAGGTCCCTCTACTGTCAGGTCCCTTTATTGTCAGGTCGCTCCACTGTCAGGTCCCTCCACTGTCAGGTCCCTCCACTGTCAGGTCTCTCCACTGTCAGGTCCCTCCACTGACAGGTCCCTCCACTGTCAGGCCTCTCTACTGTCAGGTCCCTTTATTGCCAGGTCCCTCCACCGTCAGGCCTCGCCACTGTCAGGTCCCTTAATTGTCAGATCTCTCTACTGACAGGTCCCTCCACTGTCAGGTCTCTTGATTGTCAGGCTTTTTTCACATGTTCGGCCAACTTTATTAACCTTAAATATCCAGCAAACTCAGGTTAGGAATGACAGAGAATATGTTTAACTGTTTTAGTGAGTAAACGAACATCTAGACGCACTTGAAAATAGCTGCTAATCCAGTTCCTCTCTTTGTTGTGCACAGGCTGGTAAATTAAACATCGTGATCGTGTTAGCCTTCTGATAATTGTGACTGTTCGACAGGACCTGGCCATGGGCACTGACGCAGAGGGGGAGAAAATCAAGGACCCCATGAGGGCTATAGTCCCAATTCTGCTGGACGCTAACGTTACCACATACGACAAGATCCGCATCATCCTGCTCTACATCTTCCTCAAGAACGGTAACCAACTAAACATGTCCTCAGTATAGCAAAGGTCAGGTTTCTGTCATGTGCACTGGAAAGGATTACCAGCGTTTCGGCTAGTGTAGGATCCATACAAATCTGCTTCACCTGGGGCCCATTTCACAACAAAGGTTCAACAAAGCCTGAATTTAACATTTTGTGTCTCGATCCACCTTGTACTTCTGGACACTTCGGGTCGGTTACAGCTGCTGAAAACGACAGCATGGATTTTTGATGGCTTTATTCATGATTTTTTTCTTCAGAATTTGACCATTACTGTGTGTTTTTTTCTTGTCATCTCGCTTCTTACAACTTGAACTATTGGCAACAAAGCATTTGAAGGTCCCTCTGATCAGCTTTTAACACTTTGTGACTTTTCAAAGTATTTCAGATGCTAATATCTCTAATTTACAAATTACAGTTGAGTGTGCATTTTTAAAGGTTAATTTAAATTCTTCTTCCATCAGTCCTTATGGTTAACTATTCTTCTGCTCGCTTTCACTAGACCTGCTCGGTGGAATGAACCCTTAAAGCTTGTTTTAACTGTTAACTTTCCGTCCGTGGGGCAGGCATCACAGAGGAGAACCTGAACAAGCTGATCCAGCACGCTCAGATCCCTCCAGAGGACAGTGAGATCATCACCAACATGGCCAATCTGGGAGTGCCCATCATCACAGACGTAAGACGCAGCATCACACTTTCTTCATAGCGCGCGTTCCACTGCTGAAAGAGTTTGGGATCGTGATGTCAAAGCAATATGTGATTTGCAGTGGACTAAGCGTTGTATCCCCATACAAATCACTGGTGATTGTCCTATATTAAAGTATGCCGAGGTATGACATGTCAGTTTTCTGGCGGTTGCATAAGTAACTTAACTTAAATAACTTTTTGACATTTTGCCACGCTATGGACCATGAACATAAATATAGGTAAATTACATTTTATGTGAAAGACACAAACTAAGTGACACACAATCGTGTAGTGAAATGAAATTTATACATGATTTTGATTTTTTTTTTTTTTTTTATGAACACAAAACTGAGTGAGTACCGGCCCCCCTTTCCTTTTAGTGCAACCAGTTGCCTTCAGAAGTGAATGATGGTTTCTGATTGATCACATATTGCCCCAATGACTAAATAGAGTCTACCTGTGTGTAATCTAATGTCAGTTCAAATACAGCTGCTCTGTGATGGTCTCAGAGGTCTGTTCAGAGACTATTGGGAGCAGACAGCATCATGAAGTCCAATAACACACCAGACAGGTCCGAGATAAAGTTATTGAGAAGTATCAAGCTGGGTTAGGTTATAAAAACATTTCCAAAGCTTTAAACATCTCTCAAAGTACAGTTAAATACACCATCCAGGAATGGAAAGAGTGTGGCATCACTGCAAACCTACCAAGACCCGGCCGTCCTCCTCAACTTACTGACCGAACAAGGACCGCACTGACCAGAGCTGTTACCAAGAAGCCTATGATGACCCTGGATGAACTGCAGAGAGCTACAGCTCAGGTGGGGGAAACTGTACACAGGACAACTATTAGTCGTACGCTGCACAAAACTGGCCTTATGGCAGAGTGGCATTTTTAAAAGAAAACCATAAAAAGTCCTGTTTGCTGTTTGCCAGAAGCCACATGGAGGCTTCTGGCAAACAGCAAACAGGACTTCTTATGTTTGTTTTTTTTTCTTTCAAAAATGGCTTGTTCTAGCCACTCTGCCATAAGGCCAGATTTGTGCAGTGTACGACTAATAGTAGTTCTGTGTACAGTTTCCCCCACCTGGCTCATCATAGGCTTCTTGGTAACAGCTCTGGTCAGTGCTGTCCTTGTTCGGTCAGTAAGTTTAAGAGGACGGCCGGGTCTTGGTAGGTTTGCACTGATGCCACACTCTTGCCCGAAAAGGAAAGGGGGGCCGGTACTTACGCACATCCCACTTTTCAGTTTTTTATTCATTAAAAAAAAATCTAAATGTATTAATTTCATTTCACTTCACGATTGTGTGTCACTTAGTGTGCGTCTTTCACATAAAATTTAAATTAAATATATTCATGTTTATGGTCCATAGCGTGGCAAAATGTTGAAAAGTTAAAGGGGGGCTGATACTTATGCACCCCACTGTATATAATGTCTGTGCAGGGCTGGACTGGCAGAAAAAGTTTCTATTGTGGGCCGGTGTGGTGCAGTACAAGCCTGTTTACTTATCTGGTCTGACTGGCCCAAAAGTATGTCGGCCCACCGGAAAAAACTCCTGGTGCTCCCGATGGCCAGTCCAGCCCTGTTTCTGTGGTTCCTCTATCATTAAAAAATTATAAGATGATGTTTAGGTCGTTCATAATTTGCGATAATTGGCTAATTACTATAGGAAAAATACATTGAACAGGCTAAGTTTCCCTCCTTGGTGACATTGCTAACTTCCTCTTTTTATTTCTACGCCCAAAAACATAATTCCATGGTAACAATAAATAAACAACATTCCATACCAAACTCTATGCCATATTTGACCTGAACTGACAAGACTGGAGCTATTTGAATTTTTACAGCCTCAAATGCTGTTTTTCTAAACCTGGGACCAGTGTAAAGATTGTGATGTGTGACGTGCTTTGCCCCGACAGTCTACCCTGCGCAGAGGGAAGAAGATGGACAGGAAGGAGCGCGTGAGTGAGCAGACGTACCAACTGTCCCGCTGGACCCCAGTGGTCAAAGACATCATGGAGGTCAGTGTCATAGAATTTACTTCACTGTTACGCTTTCCCACCTACACTAGGCACTTTACAGCAAGGAACCACTCACACTCTCATTCACACACCAGTGTACGTACGCAGACACTGTGCACACTAACCATCATTTCTGCAGATGATCAGTGTGTGGGATGACTTTAGCTGAGCAGCACAAAGGTCGTGGGTTTCTGGGGAAGCGCGCCCCAGCCAAGTGCAGCAGCTGTGGCCATTGTTCCTGTACGAGATGAGCTGTAAACCTGATAATCACCTCTTTTATTCTCCCCTCAGGACGCTATTGACGACAAGCTGGACACCAAACACTACCCCTACATCTCCACACGCTCCTCTGCCTCCTTCAGCACCACCGCTGTCAGGTACAAAAAAAAATGCTGTGGGGCTACTGGGCAGATGAAACTTGCCACAAACAGCCAACCATCACTAATCACACAATCACAGAAATGTTCTGTCAATATTTTCAACACAGTAAGATACAAGATGTCTACATAGAAAGTAAACATTTGATGAGTGGCGAATCGTCACACTTCACTGCAGTAGTGATGTGATGCTTGTGATCTAATCCGGGGTTTTGAGCACTTGACACGGGGTACTTGGAATAACCTCAGATTTAAAAAAAGGTGAAACTGAGTAGAATTTCAATATTTCTTTCAAAGAATATTTTATTAGAATAGTTTTAATAATGACTTTGAGAGTATTTTAGCTATATTTTAACTAATCTAATCCACTCTCTAACCAGAACACCAGAGACCATGAGTGGAAGGTTTTTGCACTAACACTGACTTGGTGAAGGACGTTGTAGCATTTTTTCCTTTATTGTGGCACAAAGATTTATTTAAATGATATGACATGCATTTCAAGGTTAAAATCATTCCTGCTTTAAAGGCACTATACCTCATTTTCACCCATTTCGCCAGAATGCGACGACATAGGTATTTTTGCCATCGCGGCCCGTCCTTCAGAGTCGAAATGTGACAAAAAAGGTAAACTCCTTTAAGTCACATATGGGGTGTTTTCACTGGCAGGTCCTCCCCATGGGCGAGTGTCTCCACTACAGAGGCCGACCTCTGGCTGTGGCCAAAGCACTGAACCGAGACTAACGTGACATCAACAGACTGCTGGCCTCTGATTGGCTAACGAGAGAGGACAGCACTCACTATTAACATGCAGGTCATATTCCACAACATCATACCGCTGTTGATTTTGCTGATGATAACACTTAGCCGCTGTTAGCACAACTTTAGCTGGAGTTAGCATAACATTAGCATGAAGTTTACCTTAATTTTCTTTTAGCTGCTTCTTTCCTCTAGTATTTGCCTTGGCACCTCGGAATTATTCCACCAAAAGGCGGTGTCTGTCCACATTTGCAGCTTGCGGGCCTTGTATAGTGGAAACCCTAGCCTATACCGCAGAGGTGACAAACTTGTTTTGGTCGTGGGCGCATTGGATTATAAAGGACTGTGGCCTAAAAAAATAACGGTTTACACTTATTGTGCTTTATCAGCCTGTGTCACACATTTCTCAAAGTGCTACATAGTCATTATTCATTCACTCCACACTCGATTGTTAGTTACTGTTGTAGCCACAGCCGCCCTGGGGCAGACTGATCATTTACCATATGGGTATAAAGTGTTGTTTATATCCTGATCTCTAATTATGTCAGTGCCCTCTGCTGGACACATATGGAATTCTTTCCTTTTTTTTTAATTTAAGCTGTCCCCTAGTGGCTGGAGTGAGCATTTTGGCTATTTTTTTACAAATCCATAACTCCGCACAGCAATGGGCTAGAGACTTCCTTTTTTTTTTTTACATATCAGAAATTCATGCTCTACAAAGGGCCACATGTGCTGTACTGGGTAGAGTAGATACGTGACCAGGCGAGTAGAATACAAGCGTGTTATGTGGAACCGCGGCTACATTGACTATTTGGGTTGACCATACAGTATATACTATATCAAAACATAATAATGATACTGTGCCAACTTCACGCATCAGGCTAATTCTTTCAATTACAATTTTTACAACATGCTTTTATGGGGTAAAAATAATTGCTAGTATAAGTATTTATTTCAAACGAACTACAGCACGCGCAGGGGGGCTTCAAGGACAAAAGGTTGGGAACCACTGGAGTACGTGACGCAGAGGGATGAAGTGGGGAACGTAGCTGTGACTGGGCCGACAGGGACGGGTGGGTGACAGGAGGTATTATAGAAAGTGGGTTGAGTTGAAGCTGAAGGAGTCCTTGTGTGTCCCCCAATCTGCAGCGCTCGGTACGGCCACTGGCACAAGAACAAGACCCCCGGAGAGTACCGCACCGGCCCCCGCATCATGGTCTTCATCATCGGAGGCGCGTCCTTCAGCGAGATGCGCTGCGCCTACGAGGTCACACAGGCCAACGGCAAGTGGGAGGCCATCATCGGTGAGTGGCTCGATATACGGGCGTGGGCGGGGCAGGAAGCAGGCAGGTGAAAGTCAACAAGAGTAAGGCTGGGTACTGCTCAGGTCTTTCCAATAACAGCAAACCATACCTGGCTTTCGATACCAATGAGCGATTTATTTGAATACACCAATGCCTTTTTTCCCCCTTGTCTTTAATAATAAAAGACTACAGTATATTACCAGCCTGTGGTTAAAAGAAGATAGGTTTTGTCACTTGAACAGAGCTGGAAGTACATCAAATTGACACAGAGCAGTATACTCCATCAATATGTTCCCAAGCGGCATCAGTTTATCAGCGTGTGGTTCAAATTTTGTCAAGAAAATAGTATCTTCGCGCACGATTTGAAGGCTATAGTCCAATAATGACCAACAAAATGCTAGTTGCAGCTGTGCGTACATTATTACTGCAGGAGATGCTGGCCAACATGCTATATTGACTTGAGGTTGAGGTTTTAACATAGACTGTAGAATAGCAATAGACTAAGCTAGAAGCTAACTGAAGCTCGTTCACGCTAGCAAATTGGCTGTGTTTTTGGAGCCAGCTTCTACAAACGTTTTTTAATGAAACTCTAGATTGGACATGGCCATAGAAATAAATTGCAACAAATGGAAATTCTGGCGGCCATATTGTCACTGGCCTTTTGAACCAAGTGCAATGTGCAAAGGAAACATCACTCATTTTTGTATGCTTTTTTATTTTTTATTTTTTAATCTGTTAATTTTATAACTTTTCCAAATACTGAATAAGCTTATGTCGACTGTTGCAAGAACATTAACGGTATGAAACAGTAGCACAGACCTTTTATCATTATATTTGGCTACATTGATAATTTTCTTCTTGTAAACACGTATATTTGTTTCATAATATTTAACACTGTATTACAGGACTGTACTTTTACCTGTTGTATTACATAACATTAAGCAAAGTTTATCTATTCTTAAAGGTGCATTATGCAACTTCTTAAGAAAAAGTTGATATTTGTGTGTATTTAGTGCCCCTGCGGCTGTATGAGTGGTTAACATGGCGTCTTTACTTTCCGTCACAGTGGTCTCCAGGAAGCTCCAAGATCAATTGTTTTGGAGGTTTTCTGGAGAGCAGTGAAAACCTTCCGAACAAGTGATCCTGGAGCGTCCTGGAGACCACTGTGACGGAAAGTAAAGGCGCCATCAGCCGCTGGGTCACTACAAGGTCAAATACACACAAATATCACCTTTCTTTTTTCGTATGAATACATTGAGAATAGAATAGATTGACAATGCTCCCCCTTTTCCAAACAATCATTTAGTTTGTCTGACCACAAACTGCAGAAAGAAGAAAGAGATTGACCAATATTTATCTTGTGAATTGGAGACAGTGAATATGAGCTGTAAATGAGCTTTAACCGAGCGCATTTTCTCCAGTTCAACTCTCGACTGGAGCTTACAGATATAGGCCAGTGTGATGCCTCATTTGAAAGCTAAGATCTACAAAACTGATTGTAACTTTTTTGTTGGCGCTTTTTTGTCGCACTTTTTAAGCGTTTTTGTCATGTTTTCGTGTTATTTTTGTGTCGTGTTTTGGTCCCCTTTTAATCGCTCTTTTGTGGCTTTCTCGTTGATCTATATAGTTGCTTTTTCACCACTCTTTTTTGTCTTTTTTGTGTTGTGCTTTTTCATCCCTCTTTAGTCGTGTGTTTTTTGTCGCTTTTTACAAATTGTGTTATTATTGCTTTTCCGGCATATTTTTGTCGCTCCTTTGCCACTTTTTGCTTTTGCCAAATTGGAGAAAATGTGCGTGGTTCATGTGGTTAAAGATTTACAAAACTCATTATTTCAGAGTAAATATGTATTACTTGACGATAGCAAGACTTACCAGCAAATCAAAAGCAATTTTATCAAAGAAAAACGTGTTCCCATTTTTATCTGACTTGCTATTAGCATTAGCCATTAGCAAATCACAAGATGGCCGCCACATTTGCTACGTCAACGAGCATCACGTCCTATCTAGAGTTTCATTAGATATCTCTGCAGCTTCTATATTTAGAATAGGGCAAAAATAAGACAATGTTGCTTTAATTCTGTAATGCCACAACTTTTCAAACAGTACCCAGCTTTGCTACGGACGAGGCAACCTTTAACATCCTTTACAGTTGCCACTTTTAACTCTTACGCCATCTATAGTCAAGCAGGCAGGATTTTATTTCATTTGTAAATACGTTTATGCAGTTGAGCGTCTTTTGCGTTGCTTTCCAACGAAGCAGCTGTCCACGTTAAAGTCTCTCTGTATTTTTTCTGTGCTACTGTACTTCTGTTGCTTCTGCCGATGTGTCTAAACCAACTGTTGTCTCTGAATTGCAGTGAAGACGTCTCTGTTTCTGTACAACTGGTGAATGTTTGTGTGTGACTCCCAGGCGGTGAGGAATGAGGCCCTTTCTTAAAGTCGCAGTGGTGTGCTTCCTCTCAAGAGATTTCCTCAGCAACTCTCTGTAGTGTTCATTTTGTAGATTAAAAATGGTTTTGTCAAAGCGATATTTTTGTAGACTAAAACTAAATAAAAGTAGTTAAGGTGAGGCACTGCAGAACAATAAGGAAAAAACAATGAATCAATGTAAAACGTTTGGTGTATATTAAATATGAGGAAAAAAGTGAGGAATGAAAATAAACAAGTGTTTTATGTTTTCATATAAAAATAAGGCATTTATCCATAAAAAATTGCCAATATTTCCATAGATACAGACGGCATCTCATCATAGATGGGTGTGGCTTCTCCAAGGAGGAAAACAGAATCTTTTGGGAAACACAATGTTTCACTCTTTTTAGCCATTTTCTGGTGGAATATAAACTTATTTATCACTAATAAATAAAGTCGAGTCTAAATCGAGTCCATATGGATGTTTATTCACAGCAGATTGTTCAGTAGAAGCAAAAAAACGGCAGTCGTAGCATTAGCATTAGCATGATGCTAACATGAAGCATCATGTTAGCATTCTCTGTTATGTATTTATGGGCTGTTGAACCACTTTGCTCCTCTCCATGTCTTTGTACCTTTATTTAGTAGAAAACGATATTCATAATTCAGCATTTGTTAAAGTAGTTTTTGAATTATTGGAGAAAGTAAAGATTTTTCACTTCTTTGTTTTCCCCCTTAACTGTTACAAACATGACCATATATGGGCGATTCCTATAGACAAAATCTAAATAGAAAGAAGGAAAATTCTAATTTTTCCTTGTTTTGTGGGTTTCAAAATTGAATAAATCAGGCGGGAATCAGATATTTAAACAACAACAAAAAATCCATCATGACAAAATGCATTCTGGGTAGTTCAACACTGGAATGTTTGGAGGCTGTAGGTGCTACTAAAGTTTAGATGTTGATGCAAAAGTGTAGGAGAAAAAAAACGGAACATGAAGTGTTCTGCAACGTCTGCATAAATATAAAGAAGAGATTAAATGAGATTAAACAGTGGGGGTCAGAAGGGCAGATTAACCAATTGTAGAAACACATGGTTCACCTAACGTGGCAGATAAGTAATATAATAATAATAATAATAATAATAATAATAATAATAATAATAATAAATATCTAAAAAATGTGTGGAAAGTGTATATCCAGCCAGCCGCTTGAAGATCATTGATGCTGATGAAACCTCTCGAGGTGATCCAAATCTACCATATAATATCTCATTCAAAACAAAGGCAAACAACAGAATACTGATTGGACTTTCCGTATCGTGGGTATGATGCACACCTGTGTGGATTCCAGAAGTGTCCCATCTCTCACTGCCTGGACGGGTGTGTATGTGCAGTGCCTGTATTGAGTAGGATTGTACAGTGTTGGTGGGTGGTGGGCCCTTGGGTGCTGGGGCGGGCGCGTGCTGACAGACCCCAGGTGAAGACGGCTCTGTTCCTCCACAGGTTCCACCCATTTGCTCACTCCCACCAAATTCTTATCGGACCTGCAGCACCCCGACTTCCGAGAGTCCACTAGGGTGTCCTTGAGGACGCAGACGCCTCGGCCGAGTGAGGCAGGGGCAGGCAGACAGAGGGAGGCAGAAAGAGAACAAAGTAAAGGCAGCCGCCCGAAGCCCTTCTGACTCAGCGAAGGGCTTCTCTTCTCTCTAATACACTGTGTGTGCTCCACCCCGTGCCTCGCGGATGGACCCTGCTCTGGAGCCGTGCACAGCCACACGGGCAAATGAATGTTCTACCACACAACAGGGCTACAGCTGCACACTACATCTCAATACACCGCTGGGGAAACTTCAATTAAGAAGCTGTAATGTAGGGCTGCACAATATAACACCACATGATTGTCATGGCAATATTAGGAGACGTTATTGCAAGAGGCCATGATATATCGCAAAGTCTCTTTGGTCTTCCACCTGACAGAGATGGAGTCATTTGTAGGGCAGGGCGATATGGCCTAAAATCTATATCATGATATAAAAAAAAGAATGATCACGATATAACGATGTATTTGACAACGGATAAATTACTTCAAAATCCCAGCCTTACGTCTATTGGGTAGATTATCTCAAAGATATTGTATTCTTTTTTGGGGGGGGCACCATGCTATTTTCTACTCTACTTTTTAAAGCAGTACTAAGTAACTCTTGCCCTAGAGGCCATAAGCGCAACTGCAGGTGTCTTAGCAAGTTACGATTTTTAACTTATTAAATGTCTTGGAGAGTAAATACTACGCTGACAGAAAAGGCGAAGGGAGAGAGGGGTGTTGTACATCCAGTTATACAATGGGAATATTTTTTTCACTCAAACTTGGCTGTAAATACTGTTTAAGTGGCGCTAGCCCACAGTTAGCTTTGCCCGTTAGCCTGTTAGCTTCTTCTCCGTGATTCTATTAGTGTGTATTGCTTGCTCCGCCCCGGTGGCAGTCAAGTTGCAAGCATGGTTTTCTGGCCAGAGACACCAGGGGGAGATGAAAGACCCCCCAATCATCCCATTAACACTTGTATTACCCCAGAGAAACTACGGAAAGGATTTATTAAGGTAAACACGTTACTTAGTACTGCTTAAGCGCCTGCCCCGTGTCCTACACAGTCAGTGTTTATGCTGCTCTGAGTGGAGCATAACATTAGCTGCGATCTCCGCCTGCGCCTGGTCAAGACTTCAGTCCAATTCAGCTGGAGTGTGCATGCAAATTATATCGTGTCCACAACAATATCAAAAGATTATACCGGTATAATGACGTGCGATATGGCGCCCACCCCTTGTCATTTGTGCATTATTTACTCATAAATATATTCACACAAAGTAAATAAATGAACCCCCCTGAAGTTCAGTTTTAGCCAGGCTTTTCCCAGCTGGTTTTCAATTTAGCTTTACTATGTTCCCGATTCACTATGTTCCCGATTTAGTAACAAAGTAAATATATTGAGGCAGGAAAGTAAAAGCAAAGAAAAAAGGGAAATCACCGTAATCCCTTGTTTCTGGCATATCTATCTATAAACATGAAACTCAATGGAACATAGGATAGGATAAGAATCAGAAGAGTTCATTTTGATCTTTTTCAGAATCCTTTTGGATATTTGTTACTGCACTCGACAGACGACACTTTGGAACTAAAGTTATGTACATTTGATTGAGAACTAGCGACTTTATATTTGCATGGCACACAAAAACACTGCTATGTAAAGAGAAATTTGCAAACATGCGCTGAGTTTTTTCAATGCCACTTATCTAATTCAACTAATCGACTAATTACCGCAGTATTCAAAACTGTTTCTCATATTGTGCAGCTCTACTATTGGCCCGTAAATCAATACACGCTCACATACAGCAGTGATATTTGATCAAACCTGTAGCTGCAGTCGAACAAGAACCCTTTAACAATGCACATTACTTGTCTCGGTCAGTGTTAGCTTGACTGACCTGACCTTGTTGAGTAAAAAAGTCCTCAGTGGTAGACAGGAGACTGCTCAGGGGCTTGTGTGCACGTGTGTGTGTGTGGGGAGGGGTCCATCCCTGGCTCATCTCTCTGCTGGTGCATCAAACCCATCTTAAGGATACTTTCAGACTGCAGCTGGCGGTTTGAGGATATCCATTTTGCGATCTGTTGGTGCTTGAGACGAATCTGGAAAACAGTGGGAGTAAAAGCGGCTTCACTCGCACAGGCTTCATTCATACAGAGGAGGCCACGATTTTAGGTTACATTAATCTAAACAACTCGCATACAATGATCCGATCATCACAACTTGTGCATTACAAATAGGTTACAGCATTTTGCAAACCAAAATACAAACACTTGGCCAATTACTCCTAACCCTAACCCTACTTTAGGAGGTCCAATCATAGTTTCTGTCCCAGCCTTGAATAGTTGCCGCTAGCCTTAGCAGCTAACATTATGCTGTTGCTAGCCACGACATTTTGCGCGGCGATCAATACTTTGTCTGCGGAGGTTAAAACTGACCCAGCGATTGAATTATCCAGGTTCAGAGCTTCAAAATGACAGCATGTCCTTATTCACTTACATTTTTAAAACAGTGAGAGCCAAAACAGGTATCGTTCCGTATCGGATATTTGGAACAGACACCGGTATTGGGTTTTCCCCCACCATCCCCAGTCCTACGTATCCAGGATATGCTTCTCTCATCTTTCGATCTCTTGCAAAGCTTCATTCCTTTCATCGCAAAGTAAAAACACTTGCCACAGTTTCACTACAGCCCATGGACCATTCAAGAGTTATGCTGCATCCGAAACCATTAAATTGTAGCCTCTAAGTACTAACACTAGCAACTATCCTTAACCTTTCATGGGGTCAACTGTTAGATCTCTATGCAGTTAGTGAACTAGAGCTTCAGCAGCATTTGCCCAATTCAACCGTCCTTACCCAGGGGAAGGGGAAGTGACATCACCAACAGCTGTTCTTCTTCTTTAAAGTTCAGTGCAGGCCAAACAAAAGCGCATACCGCCACCTACTGTATATTGTCCAACAACAACATAGTGTCCAAATAAAAACATTTAAGGCTTAAAAAAAAGAAACATCCAAATGATCCATGCGGCTTAAGTTTCTACTAAATGAAAGCAAAAGCACAAAAGCACAAACTGCCTTCATTTAGGCCATTTACTCATTTAACATTTACTCTTTAAAACCACGTGACTGTGCTGTGGTGACTCTAACATGTATTTTGTCACTTTTATAAAGTTTGTCTGAATTTTTTTATTATAATTTTATTATTAAATGTGCACCTGTCAATCAACAGTGGTGCGCATGAATCACTCGAGGGTGGGGGCGAGGGGGGTGGGGAGATTGGCGCAGTGGCTTATGGATGGCACATAGCTCCTAATCGCCAGTGAGTTAGCATCAGAGGTCCCTATGCTAAAGTGGCTATGATAGTTAGCAAACAGGCCACTTTCCCTAACTCCTTCCTAACCGACGACCCAATTCGGACGCTTCTTATCATGGCGGACGCTGACGCACATCGGGTTTGGCGTAAAACCTCTTACCAATTTACTGCTTTCGGATGGAGCATTAGTTTGCTTGAATAACCAGGAAGTGAAACTACTGGATGTATTGTTTCAGCTTGTTTAGATCGATATTACATTTTCTAACCAACGAAATGAAAGATAGTGATAAAGACGTGTTTGAGATTATTACCAAAAGTGTTCATATCGGGGGTAAAACAGACCTGTGTTGTTCAGGCTGGCGTGAAAAGATCGGATACAAGTCCCATATTGGAGGAACAAAAACAACACAAGAACAGATTTGGGTCACGTTAGCGTGCAGTCTGAATTTAACCTAAGCCCCTTGCGCCATACCCTGGGGTTTGATGCACCCTGAGGTCCATTCTTTCAGAGACACCCGTAGGACCAGCCTGGTGTTGGTGAGGACTTCCAAACTCTGGATTTGTCAATGTGTTCTGTGCTCACTTCTCAGGACCTGTCCCCAGAGAGACCCCGCTCAGTGTTGGACAGGAGACACGCTTGCCCTCTGGTGTTGGTCTCCTACACCTGTCTCTCTGCGGACGCTCTGAGCTGTAGCCCCGCCCCCCCCCTCCGCTCCGCCCGATATGCTTTAGCACTGACTAAAACAAAAGCCCAGACCCCTCCCACTAATCCCCCTCTCTCTTCAGAACTTAACTAAACTCTCCATTTGCCTCCAACATTACTACCGCATGGCTCCATGTGTTAGGGCTGTGAGAAAACACAGGGATCTTAGGTCAGATGACACTGGATGTTGTTCACAGCTGATGGAACATTATTGTTGCCAACTGAGAATAAAGACATTTTTAACAATAGTACAAAGTAATCATCTACTGTATATTGTGATAAATTTGTTTGGAAAAATCTCATTTGACTTTGTTATGTGTGACAGAAATAAACGTGGAAGATACAAAACATGTAAAAATATATTCTACATGAAATTTTGACAGTGTTTAAGGAGTAAAACCTAGGGCCTGTTTTTTACCTGAGGCAAATCACTTATAACACCAGACTAACCATATAAATGTCTGTGTCGATAGAGTAATTTTTGAAATATAGCTGACCTTGCTTTACATGAATTACCGCATTTTGAGGGACTATTTTCTCGCAGATCACTCCGCCGCTGCGTTAGCTTACAGATGCTGCTCAAATATAAGTTATTTTAAATGAAAAATGGTTAAAATTATTCTATTGACACAGACATTTATATGGTTAGTCTGGAGTTATAAGTGATTTACCTCAGTGCACTGTGGAGTGGGCCAGACTGTTTTTAATGCAGGCTAGCTGTTACCGTAGAAATGCGCTAGCCTAGCACTAGCCTAGCGCCACTAGACTCTTCAAATATAAGAACTGCAGGAATTTAAGAAAAAAATATATCCAGACATAACAACACTCTGGATAACTAGGAAATGACACCCTATGTCAAAAATCCTGAAATATCCCTTTAAATGTAAAGGTTGACCGATATGGATTTTTCTATGGCCGATGCCGATTTGCACGGCCAACATTTTTAACCAATATTTTTGGTAGATTTTTCCATATGTCTGGTCTATAATCCTGTAAAAACATAAATACTTGGCTCTCCAGCAGTGGCCGATTTATTTGATCACTTTCGGTGATTCAATCATGGTTTCTGTCCCAGCTTTGATGAGCTGCTGTTAGCATTAGCATGCTGTTGCGGCAATCAAAAATACAATTTCAGAGGTTAAAACTAACTCTTGAATTCTCCAAGTTGTGGGAGGACTCGTTTTAAAGCCCTGACTTCGCTCTTTAAGCTCTTAAAGGGAGGTTTCTGTCCAGTGGTATGGGCTTTTAATAAGTCGAACTCTACTTAAATGCGATTAATTATTTACAAAGGCCATAATTAACCCGAGTAAACATTTTAATCGAGTTCCACCACTTGTAAAATTGGAATTTATTTTTTGTCTTATCTACTGCGTCCCGGCCCATTTCGGCAATTTCAGTGTAAACTACGTAGTGTAATTTGAAATTTTGTGGTATAAAACCATCTATAGCGGTGTGTGTACTGCCTGACATGGCTAAACAGTGAACTGCAACGGTGAACTTTTATTATTTAGTAGAGGTCTCGGTATCAGAAGTATTTTTTAATCAGGTATAGGGCTTTTAAATGAAAGAACTGTTTAGACAATACTTAAATGTTCAGAGTAGAATGTAAGTAAAGAGTTTGTTATTTCTAACTTTGCTGTTCATAATGAAAACAAGATAACAAACCTTCCTTTTATCAGTCAGTGGCATTGACCAACGGTTCAGCTGTGTGGCTCATAAGCCTTTTAAACGCGTGCAACAAGAAGAAAGTAATGTTTTAAGTACTACGGATTCTTAAAAACTACTTTACCTACTTTGTAAAAACCTAAACCCGAATCATTAAAAAAAAAAAAAAGTAATGTTTCTTATTAAACTCAGATATGAATGTAATATTTTATTCTCAGTTGACAGAATACATCTCTGCGGCCCCTATATATTCCAAGCACATCCTGTACCTTGTCAGGCCCATTTGGTTGAGTGCCCCGGCTATCATGGACACTTCTGCTAAAGCGATATCGTTGTAAACCAGCCTGGTGTTGCTGGTTTCTTCAGTAGCAGCCGCACTCTGAGCAGTGTGAGCACGCAGCATACTGCCACATGTATGTAGCGCTGTGAGCAGAACTAGTCGTGCCGTTGGTTTTGCTCCGTCGGTCCCAGCAAAGCCCTGTGTTGTAAAACTGTTGTGTTTCACGAAGCTGCCTGTTTGAGAGCCGGAGGGAGCGGGACAAGCCTCTCCTGGTGGCCTCCGTGTAGATCCCACTGACAGCAGAAAGCAGAGGAGACAGTCAGCACCACGGCAGCCATGTTGGAAACAACCAACTCTTTACCAAACAGCTATACAGCGAGCGCAATAAGGTCTACTTCAGATCACAACACTTTTGGTCTTCTTGTAACTTGAAAAGTCTCTTTTTAAGCTCATATTTTCTTACAAAAAGGTTCAATTCTTGTACCAGAACGGTATATGCTTTAATGATGAAACTACTGACATCAGATAAGAAAGAAGTACGACATTTCTCAGTTGGATTCTACAGAGTTTTGGATGAAATGTTATAAATCAATGTTACCACCGATCTAACTAGCAGACATCATCTATAGACAACATCCAAACAAAGAAACAAAACGACTACTGGTGAACGGTAACTCCTGTATTTTACATTCACAATGTGTTTCAATGCTGCATTCCAGGTAAATGTTAAATTTAAACCTCCAATTAGGAAAAGGCCCAGGGAACGAAACTTGAACTGGGAATTACAGCTTGTAAACTCAGAGATTAGCAGTAGTCAGCGTCTGTATGAGTGGTTAACATGGCGCCTTTACTTTCACTCACGGTGGTCAACGGTCCAGGATCAATTGTTTTGTAGGTTTTCTGACGAGAGGGTAACCTTTGGATAACCTTTGGATAACCTTCCAAACAATTGATCCTGGAGCGTTTCACTGTGATGGAAAGTAAGGAGCCATGCTGACCAGCTTTCCTTGAACGCAGCATTACCCCTTTTCCCAGAATACTTAGTGTCACAATCCCAGTCTCAGACAATTCACATTACGCCCATTTCTGGTTTTCTTCGCCATATTACGGTGAATGAATGGAGTTCGGTTTAGTTCAAAATTCACCCTGTGGATTCTGATCCTTTTTTACGAATATCCTCTCCTTCAAAAGCAGCGCACAGTTTCTAACGCTTGCCGCCCCCAAACCCGAGCTCGCGTCCCACTCTTTCTCCTGTCAGTGGTGAATCCTAAACCTCATTCCCCACATCACCGTAACCAACTGCGATGGGCTTGCCTCTTTCTCTTCTAACCCTAAATACCTCCACTGCTACTGCTACTTCCTCAGCCAATACTAACGTCTCCATGGAAACACGCAGCTTTGTCAGAGAAACAAACCCTGTGTCTGATATCTGCTGCTGACTGTGTTGAACAGGTTTGAGGAGGAGTAAAGCCAATTTGGATAATACGCGCACTTTTTACGAATCTACAAAAAAAAGAAAGTGAATTGGCGTTACTCCGACTCGGTACCTTTCAAATGTCCCGTGTCTCAAATGTGTCTTCAGCTGTCTCTGTCATCCCTGTTTTCTGTGTTTGTTTATTTTTTAATTTCTCTTCTTTATTTTCTTCTTTTAAATGATTTATCCTAGCACAAATTTGCACATTTGTTTCCGAGTGTGCACCATTTTAAAGCTGAGTTGCCACTGCTTGCATGCGCGCTGTTTTTGACACCCGATTGATTGGTTGGTTGTCATAAAATGTAGCATAAATCAGAGTAAAGAGTAATGGCTCGCTAACATACACATTTTAGCATTACTTTGACTGTTAGCCTCATGACCATGTAAGGACTGACTGCAGCTTCTAAAGACCGACCCACACCGTTCCAGTGTGTCATGCTTTAGCCTTGATTCACTTGTTTGGGGACTAACATGTTGAATCCAGGTGCTTTATCACTGGCTTAGGCGTACATGCTCACGAAAATCCTGATCTCTATCCGATTTCTAGCGTCCTTAGATTATTGAAGTGATATCTAAACAGCGTAATCTGATATGCATAATCTTTTAGAGGTATAATCGGAATTTTTGCTGGTCACATCTGTGCAGAAACATGGACAGCAAAATGACAAACAAAGATGACAAGTTGCCCATTAGCTTTAATAAGCACCAAAAAATATACCAATACCAATTTTAATTAATATTAAAGATGTTGCTAAAAACTTTCTTTAGTTTGACCATGTTCATGTTTATAGTTTCTCTTCCTTATAGGACACTGACAGGAAGTGACATAGATAGAGGCAAACAATTTAAACTGTTGCCGTGCCGACCATGTTCCGTCAATGGGAAATGATTGAGTCAAACTGCTATGGAGCTTTACCTTTATCTATGTCACTTCCTGTCAGTAGCTTATAAATAATAATAACTTTACTGCCCAACATTTCCTCATTAATTTGCTGCTTCACTGAAATAATGATTTATTTTTTTAAACAGATGTTAGATGTTATCCATCTAAAAAAGTCATATTTTCAAAAGCATTAAAGCAGTACTAAGTAACTTATGCCCCTAGAGGCCATAAGCGCCACTGCAGGTGTCGTAGCATGTCGCGTTTTTTTACTCATTAATTGTCCGTGAGAGTAAATACTACGCTGACAGAAAAGACAAAGGGACAGAGGGATATTGTACATCCAATTAAACAAAGGAGATATTTTTAGCCCGCAGTTAGCTTTGCCCGTTAGCCTGTTAGCTTCTTCTTCATGATTCTATTAGTGTGTATTGGTGACTCCGACCCAGAGGCAGCAAAGTTGGTACTCTGGTTTTCTGGCCAGAGACACCAGGGGGAGATGAAAGACCCCACGATCATCCCATTAACACTTGTATTACCCCCAGAGGGACTACGGAAAGGATTTATTAAGATAAACAAGTTACTTAGTGCTGCTTTAATACCTGTCATATGGACTTTAAAGAATATGAGACACTTTTATAATAAAAACCTTGGGTCCACAGTGGCCCCAAAGCTTAAATGTATCAGTCATTGCTATTTTTTTTAATACATACATGGGATGATGATTATTATTGGTAAATTAAATAAACTTCTCAGATTTCTTCTCAGACACGGGTTTATAAGCACCTTTCACAACTTTACTGTAAAATGTAATGTAAACAACAAGAACTAAGCCTGCGCAATTGATAAGAAGGCTTTATAATTATAATTTCCAAAATGTGACACCTAATCGGGGCATTCAGAAGAAAAATATCAACGGTCCTCTCTCTCATTCGCAAACTATACACCTAACTGAACTGGACTGGACTTCTCTGCCCACATCATCCGTTTAGCCACTCTATTTCCATGCCATCCCGATTCACACGCCATCGGCCACACACCCCATCCCCTTGTATGGTATACTAGCCTCCATTGTAAGAGCTGAAAACACATTTATGCCCACTCATAGTATATACGTCTGTGCTAAAAGATCGGAGCTAACTTTGTGCTTTCTGTGTGCCCAGGCTCCACCAACATCTTCACCCCACCAGCCTCTTGGAGCAGCTCAAGGCCATGAACAAACCCGACGAAGAAGTGGCCAGCTAAAAAAAATAATAATAAAATAAAAATAACTCCACAATCACTGCTCTCGAACCGTCGGCTTAACCCCGTCTCTCCAAAAAAATCCCAATCCCTTACACCTCACGCCCCGCTCCCCTTAATTGTGTATGCATCTTGCTTGAGAAGAAAAAAGAAAAAAACACAAAATAAAACAAAACGTTGTCATACCTGTAGAAGATTTCAAAAAATATATATATATACAGTATGTTGTGTCAAAGGATCGCAAGTATTCATGTGCTAAAATGGATGCAACTACATGGAGAAATCACAAACCGAAGGCCATCGAAAACCTATTGTACCAAAATCAGAGGTGGGTAGAGGAGTCAAAAGATTTATCGTTTAGAGCAACTGAAGTAGAAAAAGTTTTCCATGAGAGCACTGAGTAGGTGTTGGAGTTTCATTTATGTTTTCGTAGTGACGTAATCCGACAGTCAAAGCGTAAAATTCGGTGAAAATTGTGATTTGTGTGGTGAATCTGACCCGGCTATACATGTTTTATGTATAGCAGGAAACCGGAGCACCAGGAGGAAACGTCCGGGAATCGAACCAGGGACTTTCTGTGTGAGGCGTCAGTGCTAACTTGCTTTTGCCGGACACACTTTTTTTTTTTTTTTTTTTTATGCTTCAAAAAGGTATTTCTCGAGGGTAAGAGAAAAGTACTGTGCAATACTATATCACTTTTAAAAGTACAAATAGTGAATCTAGTTATAATGTAACTGATTACTACTCACCTCTGACCCAAATTGTACTCTGGTATGCCATGACGGTAGATATTTTTGTTCATTTCGACTTTTTGGTGTGAGCGCAAAGACTTGGACAAGAGCGTTGTTTGAGAGTTTGTTGTAGAATATATCATTATCAATCAACATGCAATATATATATATAATAATAATAAATATATCATCTTCTGAGAGGACCCCCCCCTGACCCCCCCCCCGTTGAGGTGTCTGTATCCAGTAGCATGCTTGGAATTGTTTGGATTGTTAACTGTGTTTGTATCCAGATGTCCTGGGAAATGCAAAGTTTAAAGTTTGTTATGTTTGGAATTCCGCCACTGAAAATTCATGTTTTGGGTGTTGTTAGAAGGGAGTCTTGTTATATGCAATTACGTCTTTACAGGATGATGAAATATTGTCCGAAAAGTCCCTTAAGAATGAATGCAGAGAATGATGCAGAATTAGAGGAAAAGTTGTGACTGCAAAAAGTGAATTCTTACACTCAAAAAATAAATAAATGTTGACTTTAATTCAATATATTGTGTTATATGTACTATATATTTGTATGTTAATTGAAACTAGTTATTTTGAGTAGGTAAAAATGGCTTCCAATTAACAGAAATAATGACATAAAATAATATGGGATATATTTCAAAGTCAACGTTTAATTTTTAATGTTTGTTGAATTTTTGAGCAGTTTAGACTAATTTACGCAACTTGAATTGTCTGAGTTATCTCAGTGTACGTTGCAAAATATATTTAAAAAAAATAGTAATGGAATTTTAGCATTAGTTAACACTTTTTAAATAGTTCACAATAAATTAATAAAAAATGCAAAAAAAATCACTCAAAATAATACAATATTTTATTACAGTAATGTAAATTTTATGTTGATTTAAGTAATAAATTGAAGTAGATCAAGTGAAGAGATAATATAATAAAATTATTGCTTCCAATTAATATAAAATTTATTCGAGTCAACATGACTTTCATTTTATTTGGAGAATAAAAATAAATCTAGTCAAAACTACTCAAACCACTAAACATTATTTGAACAAACCTAGACATTCATTGTTTGCAGTTCACAGAGAACATGCAGGGCTATGGGCGTATGGAGCGCCTCCAAAACATAACTTTTCAGTGGATAATTTTTACGCTTGTCGAATCAGCACCAAACCAAGCTTTGTAAAAACTCTGTAAAGTATTGTCTCCAACTTCTCATTTAGAGAAAAAAAGAATCTTCAGATGTTAATGTCTCCGGGCCTGTGCTTGCTAAAGGCCCTTCTTCTAATTCAGTCTTTTTTTTCATTCGGCCATGCACTTCGATCGTGTCGTGTACCATTAGTTGCTGTCTTACAAACGTCGACTGGTGAGTTCTTTCTGACTGTGAAGTAGTGAATTTTTTCCTTTTTTTTTTGCCAAAACGCTAACGTGAAGCCTCTACTGTATGTACGTGTTGTCGTAGCTCTAGTTGTTAGTTTCGGAAAGTAATGGCCTAATATTAATTTCCTTTGATGCAATGTAGACCCCCTCCGCCCCATCCCCTTCTTTACTTCCCATTTACTTTCCCTGACCAAACAAGTTGTATTTTTGCACTACGATGCGTTTCCTGTGATGCAAACGCTTGACTTTTTTTAATTTTATTTTTTTATCATTTGCCGTTTGTTGTTTAGGGTTTACTTGAAACACTTGGTTTATAAAGATTATTTAAGGAATAAAATAGGACCAACAGGCGCATCGTCCCGAATCCCGATCCTCTTCAGCTCCTGGGATTGTATGTTTTTGCGAGTGTTGAAGCACAAACAATACTTCCATGTGTACTACATGTATAAGGCTGTTGAATAAATTGGCTTCTAAAACCTCACGGGCTCATATCCTTACTGTCTTTCTCTCTCAGCTTTAATTTGTATTTCCACATCAAAAACTGATGCCTTGTGTTGCCTGGTGGGTCCTGTGACAACACAAAACATTTTTTTTTATCCCAGCATAAAGAAAATGAGTAAATACAACTTATACTACAATAACACTTAAAGGTGGGGTATTATGTAAAATCGACTTTTTCAAGCTTTATATCATGTTATTATGTCATTCCCTCATTAAACACATGCCTGGAGTGTTGCCTTGGCTCATTCACATATTTTTGAGTAATCAGTAAAAACTTAGACGGCAGCCATTTTAGGTGTAGCTATGCCTCAGTCCTCCTAGGAACGCCCCCACCTCCTGGAGACGCCTCTGGACCTTTTGTCACCAGCCAAGCCACCAACCACTGCTCCTCAGCTCAGCAGAGCCCCCTCCCCGCACAGTAGTGTTGTTTAGATGCCACAGCAGTGTGCTGAAGGGGGCGTGTCGGAAAGCTTCTTAAAGAGACAGAGGCCTATTTCAAGACGTTCAGTACAGCCATTTTGAGAGAGCAATTTTATTCAAGGCAGTTATTTTAATTTACTGCATATACAGACCAACAGAAGGTTACGTCATCATTGTACAGTAGTATGCTATAGACTGGTGCTATGTGATTGAAAAAAGCATAATACCCCCTCTTTAACAATAGTAAGTATTCAGCCTGTAATTACCAGTGTTTGCTAATTGTCATGTAAAAACAATGACAAATTTATGATGGAAAAACATTAAATAGTCTTTGAAAAGAGTGAATTCATACTGTTGAGGGGGCCCCATGGAATCTTTTGATTGATAAGGGGAGCCACGATATGCTGGACTTCGGGAATGGCTGTTATACTACATAAAAATTACATGTTTTTTGTCAAAAAAAATAGTCCTATATGAAATGTGTGGGCATTATCTTTCTATTAAAGCAGTACTAAGTAACTTGTTTACCTTAATAAATCCTTTCCGTAGTCCCTCTGGGGTAATACAAGTGTTAATGGGATGATTGGGGGGGTCTTTTTATCTCCCTCTGGTGTCTCTGGCCAGAAAACCACAATTGCAACTTTCCCTGCACTGGGTCGGAGTCACCAATACACACAAATGGTTTTACAGAAAAGAAGCTAGCAGGCTAACGGGCTAAGCTAACTGTGGGCTAGCACCACCAGATTATATGGCTATCAGATGGTCTGGCTATGACGTAGTTCCTCTCCGTGGCTCGTCCAATCACAGAACGCTTATAAGGCTAGCTTTCGAAGTAGCACCGCTGCGTTTATTGTATTATTTCTATCGCTCTTGGTATATTTCCTTTTGGAAAATCATCCCCCTGTGCGGCGGACATGTTCATCTCTTGGCCTGACCTCTGTGGCGTGAAATATCTCCCGATATTCAGTGCATTATGAAAAACAAACAAACTATGAGTTGATCTCAAGTTGATCTAACGTCCCGCGGTCGTGCATTCACAAACTGTCCCTCTGCCAATCCTACACTCCTCTCTCCGCCCCACTCCAGCAGAAGTACAAGATGCAAAGGTAATTGTTCTGTGCACAGGAGCTGCTCTGCTCTCTCCATCACTCTGAGCTTCTCTCTGCCGTAGGGCCGATGGCT
This sequence comes from Neogobius melanostomus, assembly GCA_007210695.1. Lineage (NCBI taxonomy): Eukaryota > Metazoa > Chordata > Actinopteri > Gobiiformes > Gobiidae > Neogobius > Neogobius melanostomus. The sequence goes on along the minus strand of VHKM01000542.1, from coordinate 1,635,622 downwards.
CGGCAGTGCACAAGTGGCATTTCATTTTATATTGGAATAAATTAAAAATTAGCTAATAATGTTTATGAGAGTAGACCATGACTTTGGATTCACATTTCGCCCAGCTGCCTCAGCACATGCCTAATCGAAGCGCCTGAAGGACAGACACAGAGGACATTCATGGTAAGTGTGGATACCTGCTCCTCTAGAGTAAATGAAATCACATGTGTTGTGCCCCAGGGTTCGATTTTAGGGCCAGTGCTTTTTAACCTGTATATGCTCCCTCTTGGTGATGTCATCAGGAGTCATGGAGTCAACTTTCATAGTTACGCTGATGATACACAGTTGTACATCTCCATGTCTCCTGATGACACCAGGCCAATGGATGCACGTTTTAACTGCATTTTAGATATCAAATCCTGGATGGCAGAAAACTTTCTCCAGCTTAACCAGGACAAAACTGAAGTTTTAGTCATCGGTCCTGAGGCCCAGAGAGAGAAACCTTTACCCAAACTACAGTCACTGTCTTTTAATCCTTCCTCACAGGTGAAGAACCTGGGTGTGATTTTTGACTCTGAGCTGACTTTTATTCCACACATTAAGAATATCACAAAGATAGGTTTTTACCATCTAAAGAACATAGCCAGAGTCCGCCCCATTCTCTCTCGGCCCAACACGGAGACGCTAATGCATGCTTTTATCACCAGTCGTACTGGATCGCACGGCAGTACGACTGGTGATATTCTGTAAAGCACTTTGCACTACAACCTTGTGTGAAAAGCACTCTATAAATAAAGTTTTGATTGATTGATTGATTGAAGGAAATGGCATCATTATCATTACCACCATAAGGAAAAAACCTCAGTAATTCCGAATAAGATAAAAGTAGAAAATAGCTTTATTTCATTTAAGTACAAAATACAAAATTACAAAAACAATATTATAAGTCATATGAATGGCTAAAAAAAAATATTTACTTCACATTAGTTAAAAGCTAAAAAGTTTTAAATCAGCTGAAAATCAACTTGAGCATAAAAAACTAACAAAACCAACAAATTTACGAATCCAGCATCAGTGCTTTCAGTAGGTTAATAGCGATAGGCCTACAACATTGTATAACAAATGGCTATTTTTATTTGGTTAGCTCATTCTGTTTTTCTTTAGTTTGTTTTGAGAATTTTATATGCATATAAAATATAGTTTTACTGTATTGTAAACTGCTTTTAAGTTACAATATGAAACACAGTTGAACTTCAGAGTCCAATTTTCCAATGACGTACAAAAAAACCTGTGTTTTAGTTTCAAAAGCTTAAAATTGAGAACATTTCTTGTATCTTGATTTCTGTTCAAAAAGTATAAAACAAAAGTGTACATGTTTTTGATTTCATACCATCAACTGTAAAGAGTATAGCATAACCAGTTTTTATTGGAACAGTTATCCTTGATGGAAGGAAAATGCTACATTTATTCACAGATCGAGGTTACAATGTGCTTTGCAAGAGACTATGATACTCCTCCTCCTCCGTAGTGTTGTGCGTTTAGCCACAGCTGCCCTGGGGTGGACAGAAACAGAAACCCAAGGCGGCCAATGTGCGGCATCGGAATCTCCAACCATCCACTACATTCACACATAGATGGAGGAGAAGAGCATTGTCCGAAGACGCCGTCGCACACAACAACCTTTAGATCTATGAACGACTGCTTTTGTAAAGTCACGGTTGCTTTGCTCAGGGATTCATTGTAAATTACTTATGTTTTTTGACCATTTTCAACGTCTTATTTTGAAAGAACAATGTTAAGTCGTGTTGGGGAAATGAACCCGACTTGTGCTTCCAAGGACATGACATCATCATTTGGGCTTTCCCAAATTGAATAACGGTATAGTAATCTTAGTGTATGTAAACTTCTGACTTTGTAAAAAGAAAAAAAATCTAAACAATTCTGTCTCTCATTCTTCTGGCATTCAGCAAATATATATATATATTTTTTAAATTCTAATTGACCTAAAAAGTAAAAGTTAATTCTACACAATGTGAAAAAAAATGCAAATGTATCTTTTTATAAGTGTAAGTAAACATCTGGTTCCCGCTGTGTGTATGTATTTATGTCTCTGTATCGTTAAGTGATGGTGTAGTAGTAGTAGTATAGGTCAAAGAGTGGTTTTTTTCCTGAGGGACCACCATTATCGGCAGATAAAAAATTAAAATAAAAAAAAATCATTTTGGAGGATTTTAAACAGACTTTGAGTGCCCCCGAGTGGTGACTTTTGATAACACACATGACTTCACTTAAAATCTGTTAACGAACAAATTGGGAGAATAAATTAATAATATGCAGTTTATCAGTTGTATATGGCGCTTTTCTGGACATTGTAAATTGCAATATTCATTCACTCCATACTTGGTGGTGGTAGGCCACTATTGTAGCCACAGCTGCCCTGGGGTAGACTGACGGAAGCGACCACCACCAACCACTCACTCACTCACTCACTACATTCCACAAATGAGTTTAACAAGATTTCCTTTTCCACAATAAGGCAGACTGCAATTCCTATGGCAGTTTTATTAGCGCGTAAGGGTGTGTTGGTACTGCAGTCCTGAAGCCAGCGTGTGCACCATATGTCTGGACGTGTTCTTCATGGACCAGGCCGCTCTCAGGGCTCTGTTCAGTGACGTGTCCAGAGAAGCGTGTCCATCGGCGGGTACGCCACGCTGGGACCTACCCTCTGTGGGCCCCTGGAGCCTGGACGGACCCTCGCTCTTAGTGGGACACAGGTGCACGGGGGGAGGGCAGGAGTAGAGCCTAGGGAGGGTATAGATACACATTACACATTCAATTAGGGCTGCACGATTTTGACAAAAAGCTATTGCAATTGTGATTTGATTTGCGATGTTTATATTTGACACATGTAAATGCATAAACAGCTAAAATGATGAGTGAAGGAAGTCATGTTACTTTCAGACTTTAGTCCAACCCCACCTTAGAACAGTCCCCCAGTCCTCCTCCGATCCTCTGAAACGGCGTATCAAGAAGGCAAAAGGCATCTATCAAATCATGTACTTGCTTGTTTGTAGGCAAATTAGGATTACTGGTGGACAGTAGGTTCATTTAATGGTCTAACAGTCCCTGAGAAGGAAATTTGACCCGAAGGCTTTGGGCAGAGATGAATTTAAAGAGGGGGTATTATGCTTTTTTCAATCACATAGCACCAGTCTATAGCATACTACAATGATGACGTAACCTTCTGTTGGTCTGTATATGCAGTAAATTAAAATAACTGCCTTGAATAAAATTGCTCTCTCAAAATGGCTGTACTGAACGTCTTGGCCTCTGTCTCTTTAAGAAGCTTTCCGACACGCCCCCTTCAGCACACTGCTGTGGCATCTAAACAACACTACTGTGCGGGGAGGGGCCTCTGCTGAGCTGAGGAGCAGTGGTTGGTGGCTTGGCTGGTGACGAAAGGTCCAGAGGCGTCTCCAGGAGGTGGGGGCGTTCCTAGGAGGACTGAGGCATAGCTACACCTAAAATGGCTGCCGTCTAAGTTTTTACTGATTACTCAAAAATATGTGAATGAGCCAAGGCAACACTCCAGGCATGTGTTTAATGAGGGAATGACATAATAACATGATATAAAGCTTGAAAGTCGATTTTACATAATACCCCCCTTTAAGGTTAAATTTAAGGTTAAGGTAATGTAGTAGTAGTCACTTGAGTATGAGTCGTTTGTCTCAGTATTGTGGGGGTCCAGTGAGTGGAACTTACAGCACAGGATGAGGACACACGGGGACACAGTGGACAGGTCTGTCTGAGGTGAGTGTCTGAGCGCCTCTGGGACTGAACCAGTCTGCAAACACAAGGCACATTGTTCACACAGTGACATTGGGGCAAGCTGTGGTCAGCAAACTCTTTTCAATACAAAGTTCAATCAACGAGTAACAGAACAAACAAATACAGTATATAGGAGAGCTATTGAATTTCGCTTTCTGATTTATTATTTAATTGTCCTTTATTTAATTAGGAAAGTCTCACAGAGATTAGTACTTTTCTTGTATCAGACGGCATCTTTGAAATAGTCATGTTCGACGCTGCCATAGGAGGAAAATAAAGAGAACAAAGAACTGCTCTTTCACCCAATTCTCCAAAACTTGAACAAATGCTGAATTATGAATATATTTTCTAAACAAAGATACAAAAACATGGAGGGGGCAATGGTCCTTAAATACATACATTTACATAACGGACAATGCTAACCATAATTCTAATGTTAGCTAACATTAGCATGAAGCTAGCATGCTAAGCTAGTATTGCTAGCTTGCAATACTTTTGCAGTTACAGCTGAATGCTTGGTGTTTGGACTTTGAGAAATAAAATACTGAAAACATTCAGTGTGAACCATTTTAAACAAATTTGATATACAACATAAGTTACACAAAAACACAACACTGAATCAAATACAGTTGTGATCTGAAATTACTTGCTCCTGCTTTAAGAAAATAAAGTAGGAGTCGCGAGCCTGTTTTATTAATAAGGACATAACAACAGCATTGGACCAACCAGATGCATTGTTTTCACTGTTATAGCAAAACTGCTCATTTTCAGCACTTGTCCATTGGATTTGGGTACAGGAACACCGATACGCGATATATGGGTCACGATAAGTTAATTCTGGTTTCATGTCAGACAGTGAGAAAAAAAAGTAAATATGTCTTTTTTATAAAGTGTATGTAAACATCTGGTTCTCACTGTGTACTGTATTGCAAATAATAACTTATACTCAGTGTAGGTGCGTTGAGAATCTGTGCACCCACACTGAGAAACCACTGCTTTTAGATGACTAGCTGCTGAACAATTATACAAACCTGACTCCGTTGGTCCACACAGCCGGCAGTGGGCACAGTCAGTTGCGTGTTTGGATAGTTTCCCTTTAAAACTTCCCTCTGATCACCCAAGAAAATAACAATAAAAAGACTAGTTACAAAGTGCATGCGCACATTAAGCTTGTGTGTATCATGTACCTATGGATTTTCCTCGCGACGTGCAGTCATGACAAACGGGAGATTTTAACGGTCTGTCTTTAGCGTCTGTTTTCTCCTTGCTGGGTCCAGCTAACACAAAGCACAGACTTGGTTGAGTACGCCAGGAACAAGGTTTATCCATCGAGTGTTGTCGTACAAGTGGGAAAAAGCTTGACGAGCAAACATGTCAAGATTTAAACTAACAGATGTGTGCATGAACTTCAGGGCTGTTGTTTTTGGACACGACCCGAATGACCCGACAGCACTTGAAAGCCTCATGACATTGAACATGAGCAAACTGGATCTTACCGAGTTGTCGTATTGTGAAAGCGCAGTGGTCGGCAGAGGTCTGCGTGGGTCTGGAAACTTGTACAGGAAACTCTGGGGACAAAAGGCAACACCACTTATTCACGTCTTTGACATTTCATGTTTATACGTAACCACATTGGCAGCTGCTGGAAAGATATTTGCAGAGAATGGTGAAGTGGCTCCGCCCAAAAATGTGTATACAAGCGCTCTGGACCTTTTTCTTTCAGAAAAGCCCGTTAGCCTCCAAAAATCCAATATGACCAAAACTGGCCTTTTTTTTTACCCTATTTTCTGCCTATAAAATGTTTCATGTTTGACAAAATTACAACGCAAGAACCAATACTGCTAGTAATAGATCATCTCCGGGTATTTTGTACCAACTTTCATAATCCTGGCTGTGACAAAGCATGTGTATTTATGAAGACATTATAGACCTTTGAACAAAACTGGTCTTGTATTTTTTAACTTGATGCCAAGTAGCTGCTCTTTTGCAGCTCCACCAGGTTCTTTTGTTCCACCTGTGGTCTACATCCATTGATTTATGTAATCAGATGCACTGCTGTTTATAATGTATATATTTTATTTACTTTATTTATTTACTAATGCCTGTTTGATATATATTAAGGGTTGATCTTTTTCGGCACAGTGTCCCTTTAAGAGGGCACCCTTGGGTGCCAGTCACACCCTACTTAAGACTGGTCACCTGGAGCTCTTCAGCAATTTGCCTGATGAAGGTCTCAGGACCTAAACGTTGACCATATCCTAATAAACTATTTTGCAAGTGGCAGTTGGGATATTTTTATCATGTCACTGGATTTCCTCATCTCCAACGCACCTGCTCAGTATTGATGTGTGAGTTTCTTCTGCATGAAGACTAAAAATCTCGAGAGGTCTCCGGTGTCTCACCTGTGAGACTTTCTATGACGTCTGCATGTCTCGAACTGTCGGATACAAAATCTAAAGAACTCTCAGAGAACATCAAGACAGCTGAATCTGAACCTGAACTGCTTATTCACCGAGACACTGGAGACTCGCCTTATGTCAGGCGACGTACCGGAAATCTCATGACCAGCGGCAACTCGAGTCTCAACTAATCTTAGCCTTTGTATGCGCGCAATCAGAAACAAACTCAGCAACTCTCTCCAGTGAGCTAGGCCCTTAAATAAACACACATGCAGAAAGTGCTTGGGTTTCCTTCACAGATAGTCGCAGGAAAATAGCCGACTGTACAGAAGTGCTTTGGATTGTGAATATTTAATTCATTTTGGAATGAGGCTGTAACATAACAAAATGTGGAAAAGGTGACGAGGGTAGAATACTTTCCGGATTCACTGCTGTGCAAATGGCAATAGAGTAGCTTTAACTAAAAAGGCTGTGGTTCATAGTTTGTGCTAGAAACAGAACTCACGGTGATCAGTTTGTGAGGTTTTGCTGGACACTGATTTCCTCCGTTGACTCATGGCGTCCTCTTCAGGCTCCGGTCTCTCTAGTCGCCGTGCGGAACCAGCCTCATGTCTGTCAGACCTAAGGAGGAAGATGAGTACAACTTCACAAACTGTTCCAAGAAAGCGCTGAATGTAACGTCACGCTTTACTTCAAAAAAAAAAAAGTCTCTTATAATAGAATTGAAAAAGCCTATGAAGGTGTGGCTCCCTCAAATGAGAAGAAAGTGACCTGCTGACTGGAGTGGAGGTGCTGGGCTGTCTCCTCTCTGCTCTGTCACTGCTCCTCACAAACGTGTCCATGTTGTGCTTCAGCTTGAGGACTTCAGCCTGTAGGAGCTCCAACGCCTCGCTGACAAAACAGAAAAACACACAAACCATTTATCCGCGTCGCCTAAAAAAAAACACTATCGGATTAAGAGCGCACTGCAAACTGTGGGGTTGAAAACACTCAAACAACACGTCAGTTCAGTACTCACTCAATTCTCAACTGCGCTGCTTCTGGAATCGAGTACAGAGTAAGGATGTCAGACACAGTGTAGAGAGAAATATTGGAACTTTATGAGGAAAAAATAAAATAAAATCATGTTACGAATAAAAAGTGCGTAGTGTGTGAGTGTATCTGTTATCTCTAAGAAAGCCGGCTCACTCACTTGTGCCCCGGCCCCCGACCAGAGTGTGGGGCCTTTCGAAGGTCTCCATGGCGACGGAAGGAGAGGGCGGAGGCAGAGGAGAGCTCGCTTTGGTCCTCTTCAGATGTAACGCTGCCTGTCAAGACACGGGGTTAACGTCATCAAACCTGTATTCCGAGGTTCCCACAGCTTTTATTGGCATTATTGAGGCTAGACATGGCAAACAATGTAAATCATGATTATGTTTGGCCTCGATTACGGTTTTATCACCATTCAAGTGCACTTAAACCCCCGGTCAATCGCTGAGAGCCTGATGAGACCAACCACCAGAAGCAGTGAGGGGTGAAGAGATCAGACTCGATCAATAGCAGTCCATGTCCAAACTACCGTATATTAATCTCACTATAAATAATACCATATAAACACCACACTAAACTCGCCATAATAAAGTTACTTTCAAAATGAAGTAATCAGTAAAGTAACGTAAGGCCGTTCATATCACTCTCAAATGCGACCTGTATGTGACCTCCTGTCTGAACGGGACGCGGCCTGAATGTGTTGTGCATGTGCAGTAGAAACACAGCGCTCTCCTGTTTGAGGGAGTAAACATGAAAAAGTGCCGCGGATCTGGCAATGTAAAAGTTTTAGGAAGCTAACGGAGCGAGAACATCAATAACCAAATCATTTTATGAAGGAAGAGAGGCAGTTTTTTTGGACTATGGACTGTTGTGGAGCAGCACTGCCACTTAAGGAGACATCGCCCAACCCTGGTGAGAATGCAACAACTTCGGGCTGGCAAATGGAACAGTTGAGGGTGGCTTTAAAGTGGACATATTGTGCATATAGGGCTTAAATAGACTTGGAAACATTATTTTCCCCTCAGTATTGATATTTTATCATTTAAAAATGATGTCTCTGTAAGAATTAAATAGTCACAGTGAGCTTGAGAAGACTGGGGCTCCTGCTGATTGTAGCTGTAGGAATAAAAAAAAAACTACCTTTCAGTTTCGATTTACAGCATGGTTTACAGTTTCAGCACAGCGTGATAAACACACTTTGGGCTCAGAACCAATACAAAGTTGGGTTTAAAATTTGCAGGGCAGTTTTGGATTTCAACAATGACGCAAGGAACAAGAAGAAACAGCTAAAATTAAAAAAAAAGGATCACTTAAGGATTATTCAAAACTGTGTGAATGTAGTGCAAAACTACTCCAGGTACTGTATGTCTTTGACGAGGGAACAACCTCATATGATAAAGATCCGGTCAACAATTAAAATGAGGCAAATGGCTGTACTGAACGTCTTGAAATAGGCCTCTGTCTCTTTAAGAAGCTTTCCCACACGCCCCCTTCAGCACACTGCTGTGGCATCTAAACAACACTACTGTGCGGGGAGGGGGCTCTGCTGAGCTGAGGAGCAGTGGTTGGTGGCTTGGCTGGTGACGAAAGGTCCAGAGGCGTCTCCAGGAGGTGGGGGCGTTCCTAGGAGGACTGAGGCATAGCTACACCTAAAATGGCTGCCGTCTAAGTTTTTACTGATTACTCAAAAATATGTGAATGAGCCAAGGCAACACTCCAGGCATGTGTTTAATGAGGGAATGACATAATAACATGATATAAAGCTTGAAAAAGTCGATTTTACATAATACCCCCCTTTAAAGGTGGCTCAGAAATGAAGTCCCCTGAAAACTATGACTCGATGGACTCACTGTGAAGCCGGTTGTGTCCCGAGTGGCCGCTCTCCCTGTCGGCTGCCCCCTGTGCAGTGTAGACTCTGTGGTTCTGGGCGTGTGAGGCTGAGGAGGTGCGTCTCCTCTCCCCTCTCCGGCTCCTCCGGCTCTGCTGCTGAGCTCTCGCTGACGGCCCGTGTCTGCTCAGAGCGGGTGCAGGGCAGGGGTCGACCAGAGGCACTTCTGAACCACTGCATCAAGACATCGAGACATTTAAAAAAATATATTACTCAGGGTCGCCCCTCGAGATGTGTCAGTTCCTTTTCGTCTAAATAAAAGACCACATTTGTCTGCGGATTATTCTTCAAAAAGCAACTTTTTGTTTCATTCACGTTAACCTCTTAACCCCCACCTGAACTGAACTCCAGTTTGACATTATCCAAATCTAAAGGTTTCTTGAAAACAGTGTCAAAATAGTGACAAAAATGAGACGAAAACAGGGCCAAAAATGCAACAAAAAGCCAAAAAGCGCAAGTGACAGAAATGTGACGTAAACGAGAATGAAAATGCAACAAAAGAGCTACAAAAACATGACAAAAAAGTGACGACAACGTGAGAAAAAAATCTATTTACTTGAGTTTTATAGGTCTTAGCTTAGCTTATAAAAATTAAAGAAAATAACAGAGATGCAAGAGACGTAAACTACAAAAGATTAAAGTCAACAAAGTATTTAGGACTTACAGACTTACTCAAAATTGGATGAGAAGTAAAATATTAACACAAGTAAGAGTGATGTCTTTAGAGGTACAACTTATTTTAAAAGTTACTCGAGTGAATCTACCCAAGTAAAAAATACCCAGCTCTGGTGTTTCTTGAAGTATGGGTTAAAGTTGAGCAAAGCTAAAGATTGGGGGGGAAAACGCCTATATTTCTACAATGACATTGAAAAAAAAAAGAAGCTAAATAAATCTATTTCGGAAAAAACAAAATTCCCCCTCACCCTGGTGGCTCCCTCTGGTGGACAGGACTGGCAGCTGCAGGAGGAGTCAGCCGGCTTCCCTCTGAGCCCAGAAAGCCACTGTCTGTCTCTGGAGAGATCACACCATCCTGCGGTAGAAGCAAAGGTCATTTATGGTGAAGAAAATGAACATCATAGTATATGTATGACAGATATCTCGGTTTATGAAATAAGGAGAAGGGAAATACGGACAACAGTCAGATAGAAAATCATACATTTTCTTACAGCTTTGGTCACAGTTTCAACCTAATCTCAATTCATTTGTCGATGAGTAGTGCCCACTGCCCATCTGTTTAATGCCCACATACTATATTCCTAATGTCACAAGACAAAAAAGAAATATTCTGTGTATACTTAATTTCATATGATTGAAGGAAAATGTCAGTATTCAAAAGCAAATGCCAACAGGCAACTTTACTGTAAAATATAGTATACAATTTTCTGGAATCGTGTTTTTGTATTTTTATTTTTTAAACCTTTGCAGTAAAACTAGTTGCGCAATATCCTTATTTTCAAAGACATTCAGATTAAATGTAATTTTGGCACAACTCATTTAAAGCTGCCCCAGCTACAGTGGATAGGCAAAGTCTACACACCCTACACTTTTCCACATTTTGTTATGTTACAGCTTCATTTCAAAATGGATTAAACTTGTGTATACTTATGCACATGCAATATTTCAGAGTTTTTTTAATACATTTGCTAAACTTTGTCATTATGGAGTATTGTGTGTAAATTGATGAAGGAAAAAACAAACAAATTTAATCCATTGTGGAATGAGGCTGTAACATAACAAAATGTGTGGAAAGTGTTTGGGGTGTGTAGACTTTCCATTTCCAGCGTATGTCTTTTGGATTTTTTTATTGTCAGTCGTGAACCCTGCTCTGGATTATCAACCTCTTACTCCCAACCTTAAAGGGGGGTATTATGTAAAATCGACTTTTTCAAGCTTTATATCATGTTATTATGTCATTCCCTCATTAAACACATGCCTGGAGTGTTGCCTTGGCTCATTCACATATTTTTGAGTAATCAGTAAAAACTTAGACGGCAGCCATTTTAGGTGTAGCTATGCCTCAGTCCTCCTAGGAACGCCCCCACCTCCTGGAGACGCCTCTGGACCTTTTGTCACCAGCCAAGCCACCAACCACTGCTCCTCAGCTCAGCAGAGCCCCTCCCCGCACAGTAGTGTTGTTTAGATGCCACAGCAGTGTGCTGAAGGGGGCGTGTGGGAAAGCTTCTTAAAGAGACAGAGGCCTATTTCAAGATGTTCAGTACAGCCATTTTGAAAGAGCAATTTTATTTAAGGCAGTTATTTTAATTTACTGCATATACAGACCAACAGAAGGTTACGTCATCATTGTAGTATGCTATAGACTGGTGCTATGTGATTGAAAAAAGCATAATACCCCCTCTTTAACTGAGCGCACTTTCTCTAGTTCAGCATTACCCAAATCTAAAAGCTAAAGGCCAGTGTAACGCCTCATTGAAGGCTGGTCTAAAAAACTGATCGTAACTTTTATGTTGCGATGTCGCCGTGTTTATGTAGCATTTCTGGAGCGTTTTGTCTCTTTTTTTGTCGTGTTTTCGTAGGTTTTTTGTGTCGCTTTTGTTGCTTTTCATCACTTTTGTCGTTGCTTTTTTGATGGCCTTTTGTCACTTTGTTGTTTTTTGTAAAATTTTTGTTACAACGGACATAGACATTTCACAAGGATTTCAGCTGCATCAGAGCAGGTCGGTCAGATGTTTCTTTTGTTCTTTTGCTATTGTGTTTACATGGTTCGGGGGCAGGTGAGGGGTGTGTTATCGGGTGCATCGTGAGACAACAAATAAATCAACCCGATCGGCTGCATTTGGCTGGGGCGGAAGCTGCAGTGGTGACCTGACTGTTGCTTTAAATGAGAACTCTGGTCCAGGATAAAGGCCCTGCAACACAATCGGCTGCACAATGTGGCTAAGCTATTTCCGCTAACTTGAAGTTGCGAGCGCCACTGCTTCCCATCGAATTAGCTTAGCTTAGACTCTTCCAAACAAGAACATTTTCTAAAGATTATGTGATGGACAGCAAGTTCCTGGTAGATGATCACTTACTGCGTGTCAGCAACTTGATGTAGGCTGTAAATACGTTTGTCTGAAAGCTAAAGACTCGGTTTAATTTGATAAATTATAACATTTAAAACAGTGCCACAATTATGTACTAATCTGCATAAAACAATAGTCTTGTCTATAGTTTTGATTTTATTTAGTTATTTATTTTCATCTTTGTTTCATTTACTGCATGTTAGCCTTTAGCTTCAAGACAAACTTGCCTAATTTTACTATAAACACAGACGTTTGAACGCTGAAGTATTTACAGTATCTCACGACTGGGCCACAAGGGCGTACTCCAATATGGTAACGCACTTCCTGGGCGACCACTGCCTTTCCGGAGCAGCCGAGGGTAAAGGTTATGTACTGGCCAAACATGTACCTCTATCTAAACCCTATTAAGCATCTGTTGTGAATCTCTGACATATACTGTACCAGGTCCGTAGTGTCGTCACAGAGGAGTGGAAGTGGAGTCCAGAGGCAAAAATAGAATTTTCTGTTTCGAGCTGGTCATTAGGAGCATGTTTTGTGTTGGCGGTGAAGGTATACATGCGTTTCCAATGACATCATGCATAGTTCCGGCCGCCATTTTGAATACTGAAGTAAAATTATGCAGTACTTCAACATGTAACAATATCTCTACTTAGGATGAAAAGAAAGACAACTGATTGACAGTGGCATTTTTATGTTCTCGTAATCATTGCTCAAGAAGATAACAGTTAAAACACGGCCCCAGAGAGCACACATTTACGTGATATAACCAGCAAATATGGCACAGACGTAGCAGCTCTGTCCGTCGAGCTACAGCAGGATTTACTAAAGATTTGCTTCACTCCTCAGACTAAATTAACACATCAGAGAGGAAACAGAAAACCTTTCTCTGGGATTTTTACAGTTTGTCATGTCAACAGAGTCTCAGTCAGTGTTTAAGCTCCTCAAGATGTTAGCATTCTACCAGTTAGCTACTGTCAACCATTGACAGTTGATTTGATTAACTGTCAATGGCTCACATGTGTGGCTCACATCTATGAACACTGAGGAAATACTACAGTAACAGCTCAGCTCTGACCTCTGTCACATGTTGTATCCAAGGCTAAATGTCTGTGGTTCAGGGCTTTCTCTTGGAGAGGTCAGAGCTGAGCTGTTGAAGCTAAATGCTAACCGGTAGCATGCTAATGTATTGAGCAGCTTAAACACTGACTCACTGGTTTCTTCACATAAACGTGTGTCTCTGGGGCCGTGTTTTAACTGTTATCTTCTTGAGCAATGATTACGAGTACATAAAAATGCCACTGTCAATCAGTTGTCTTTCATTTTCATCCTGAGTAGAGATATAGTGTTACATGTTGTAACACTGCATAATTCTACTTCGGTATTCAAAATGGCAGCGTTAACAACAAAAGGTCACAGGACTGAAAGGCATCCAAAATGTTATGCAGTGTGCCTTTAAAGTGATTATCTACCAGAAATGTGTTGTCCACTAGGGATGGGCATCTTAGGCCTCTGTCCGATTCGCATCTCGATACACCTGCCATGATCCGATTCATTTAAGATACATCTGGCGACACCAGAGCTGCAATACGATTCGAATCATCACCATGACCACGATGCATCTCGATCCACACATCTGTAACCACCACCAACCCGATACGATTCGATTTAGGCCAATTATCATGATGAATCTCGATGTTTTGTGATCCACACTATGCTTGATGCAATGATTCAACAGAACCAGTTAAAATAAATTAAGATTTGACAAATATTCACAATTATTGAGGCCTTGAATTGATATTCGACAACTTTAGATCAAAGACCAATATGCACCAAGCGCCTCTGTTAAGACTGGTTATTGTAGTATGAGAGAACGCTGGAGCGCATGCTGGTGCAAGTTAACCACATTTTGTTTTAAGTAGACTACATATTTAACTTTTTTTTTTAATGTTTTGTATCCTATATATTCTATGGGTTTATCCTAAGATTTATCTTAAGATTGTTTTTTCAACATTTTTGGGGGGACAATTATTATTAATCTATGATCAGTATTGTTAAAATTAAAAACGCGATTGTGTGACTTATTTATACATTAATAACGCACACAGAAAAGCTCACATGGTTATGCTAACTAATGGGCGGGGCTTCCTCTAGGCGCATTGAGTTGCCTTGTGTATGAAATGCGCGGTATAAATAAAATTGCCTTGCCCTGCCTCTGCCTCTCAGCGCAGTCTCACGTGTTCTCCCACCTGGCTCAAATGCAGTGCAGTAAAGTGGATTTTTTGACTCTTTCTGGACTCTTTATGCTTGTAAGTGGACACAATGACTTGGGCAAATGAAGATGGCTGATCATGGCGATGTTTGGAATATTTATCTGTGTTTGGCTTCCTGCAACTGTTCATCGCGTTCTGCACACGGAACGTCCTTCATTCACACAGCGCAGCGGCCAACCTGACTCCACAGCGCCGCGGATGTGTTTCTGTTGCTCTCAGCCTCAAGTTTACCGATAAGACACACGCACTCCTGGTAGGAGCGTCATGTGCACGCACGCAAATGACGCGCGCATTGGCCCAAGGGGCTTTGCAGCTGTAATGTATCTAGATTTAATCGATATGAGCGTGTAAAATCCGATGCATCTTGTGTTTATCCTCTGAACTGCATCGATCTGTGGCTTCTCTGCCGATGCACTCGCATCTCTCGTGCGCAAATCCGTGTATCGATACAAATCGGTTATTCGTCCCATCCCTATTGTCCACTATTAAGAAAATATGAGCTACAGTAATAATACATGAAATATTATTCCAAACTTCTTTTTAAAGTATCCTAGCTTTCCTTGTAATTGATGATGAACAGATGCACATACAGAGAGTTTAGCTGTGCCTGGCTGGAAGAAAGATGGTAAGCAGTGAAAAACATCGCTGTAACAGAACTAGTAGGAAAAAGGTTTTCTCCACAATCTAGCCACTGTTTCGCATCTTAAGTAACCATTCTAAACCACTGTGTTTCCTTCCTATGAAATAATCCTGTTACAGACTATCAAACAATTAGCCCTTTATGTGAACATTTGTACGCATTTTTATTTGAATAGTTTCTACTTATACTGCTTTCCGACCTGGGAGAACCCTCGCTGCCTCTCGCTGGGCGCCTTGTTGTCTGTTGCCCCCGGAGCGTCTCTCAGGCTGCTCAGGCTGCTGCTCGGGGACTGGCCCGCCTCAGAGCCCACCCTACCAGGACCATGCACAACGGTTTGGGCCAGAACTAAGGCCCCTACGGTGGAAGGATGACCCACTGCAGATGTGCCGTAGCGGGGAGGATGGATGGGCAGGCTGTTGGGGAGTCCGGATCTCGCCGCAGGTCGACTTGTTCCTGCTTCCCTGTAGACAAAAAAAAGAATACACCAATAAATAAAAGCTTTCATTTCTTTTTATTCGTATTAAGGCGAGACACTGCAGGTAAAAGGGGATTCAATTTAGATACATCTTTTTGATACTTAAAGCCTGGTTCACACAGGAAGATTTTAAAATTGTCTTCAGATTTTTCAAACTTGAGAGACCCCACACTTGGCGATAAAAGAATCGGGTCTAACAGTTTTGGTTGTACAAAACCTCTTGAGATCGAAAGTGACTTCAGAGTAAACAAACAGATGAGGCAGTGGCGATAGTAGTAGTAGTTTGAAAAAAAACTCGTCTCCAACGTCCACCTGACTTTCTGGTGTGCCATGACGGCTTTGTTGATTTTGGATTCCCTCCGTGCTTCCTGGTGCTTCCTCACCACCTCATCACCTCGATTTCTGATTGGCTACATGCGTATTAGTGATGCGCCGGGCAGGGTTTTTTTCAGCTCGCATTCGGAGCAGGTTCTACTAAGGCTGGGGAAAAAAATCAATTTGATTTAAAATCGAGTTGGTAGGTCAAATCGATTAATAAAAACGAGTTTTTAGATTTTTTTTATTTATTTATTTTTGTTAGATATTTATTTTATTTTTTAGCTCTCTGCCCTCTGCTTAGAGGAATAAGGTCCTGCTGGACAAATGTGCCTCAATTACCTCAGGATTTTTGTTGTTTTATTAGCTTAATCCAAATACAGTATAAATAATTTGGATGTTTAACAATCTTTGTTGTACACTGCATAGTGACTTTTAGTTAGAGAAAGGGTTTGCCTTTGCAAATTCAGTTTATGTTGGTTCACTTTAATTAAATACAATAAATATATATGTTTTAAATATATTTATAGTTCGCAGTTATTTTGTTTTAAATGGAGGGAGAAAAAAATCGAATTGTAAATCGAGAGGGGCAGACAGCAGAGGTAACGCGAAGTAGGGCAGGGCGATATGGCCTAAAATCTATATCACGATATCAGAAATATCACGATAACGATATATTTGATGATATAATTGACAATGTACAAATTACTTAAAAATCCCAGCCTTACGCCTATTGAGAAGATTAATGGAAAAATATTGTATTCTTTTTTATTTTAATGGCATTCTAATTTCCTTGCAAATAATATGATCTACCCAAGCAGTTTACCTCCTTCATTTAACTTTTTAAGCACCTGTCCCCGTGTTCTACAGTCAGTGTTTATGCTACTCTGATGGAGCTGAGCGTAACATAAATTATATCGTGTCCACAACGATATAAAAAATTACAACAATATAAAAAAATGATATCGCGATAATGATATGCGATACGATATGGCCCACCACTAACACGAACACAGACGCACAGGGGGGGAAATAGGAGACATC
Organism: Neogobius melanostomus; assembly: GCA_007210695.1. NCBI lineage: Eukaryota > Metazoa > Chordata > Actinopteri > Gobiiformes > Gobiidae > Neogobius > Neogobius melanostomus. The sequence goes on along the minus strand of VHKM01000542.1, from coordinate 1,618,732 downwards.
GAGCTCCATAAAAGCATTCTCTGGATCACGAGCTGCAAAACGCTGTTTGTTTTGAAATGATTCTTGTCAAAAACCTGCTCTAAAGATGATGAAATAAGTTGTGACTGAATTCAATGAATGCGCGTACGGCGGCAATGAGTGGCAGCGACCGGTATTTTTTGACCCAACCCCAACCTGACCCGCGATCAAAAGAGAATTTCATGACCCGATCTGCGCATCACTAATACGTATGAACATCCCCGCAGACTTTGGCAGGAAATTACCATACAGTATTTGGATTTCAGAGTCTTGTCGGGGGATTCCGTAAGTCCAAGGATACCAAACATGTCAGTATTTGTGAATAGACATGGGTGGGAAACACGGCGGAGTGTGGCAATATGGTATTAATTTTAGACAAAATCTGAAGCTCAAGTTGACAAATTGTTGTAAAATAAACGTTAAGGGTGAGCTGACCACTGCATGAAAAATCTCTGTTTGCACCTGCTGTGTCTCGCCTTAAGGTCATTTATTTCTTTTCTTTTCCTTTTGGAACTGACCTGCCATATTGATGTGGTCTTTGCTCGTAGGCCATTGACAGTCTCCTGCCCTCATCATATTCACACTCAGGGTCTGTCGTTGTGACAAGGCCACGACAGGGACCTTCACTTAAGTCACGAACTAAAGGTTTAAGCAGCAATTTGAGGCTTTGGTACCTGAGGAGAAGCAGCAATTGTGTGTAAATAAGGCAGACAAAATTGTAGGTAACAAAACATCAACATTTTAATTTTATTTGATTGTTCTATGACCTTCCAGTTTTTTCAGTGATTCAGAACCTCGTTTTCAGGGGAGTCTTTGCCCGAGAGTGTACAGGTGAAACTCGGGAAATTAGAATATCATGAAAATATATATATATATATATATTAGGGTGCATCAAACGCCCCATACTTCAATGGATCATTTTGTCCCTTGTCTAGTTTTTTATATATAAATAAAGACATACATAAAGAAAATGTATGGCAAAGTTTAAATTGATCCTACATACAGCAATGTTTTAAAGTCAATGGTAGTTATTTGGTAGATTCTTCAGTCAGTCGCTATGTCCTTTGCCTTTTCGCAAGTTGTGCTGTTCTTTACTCATCTACCGTTCCTCAGCCAAGAGCAGCGTTGATTAGAAGTCCCGTCTCACTTTTGCGTTTACTGCTCGAGAGTGCCTCTAGTGCCTGTTGGCGGCGACATATTGGCCGCACCGTCATATCGGCCGCAGGGTTCAAAGCGTGGGGAAAAAGTAGCGGCATATTGGCCGGAAATTACGGTATTTTAAAACAGAAAAATGTGGGCCCTCTGAAAACTATAATCATGCATATACTTAGTGCTTGGTTTAGGCCCCTTTTACTTGAATTATGGCCATAATGCAGTTGCGTGGCAAGGGTGCTATCAGCCTGTGGCACTGCTGAGGTGCGGGTGGCACGGTAGTACAGCCGTTAGCGCTTGCGATTCACAGCTAGAAGGTCCCGGGTTCGATTCCCACCTGGACGGGGCCTTTCTGTGTGGAGTTTGCATGTTCTCCCTGTGTCTGCGTAGGTTTCCTCCGGGTACTCCGATTTCCCCTACCACTAAAAACATGTACAAAAGGCCAGGATGAATGAGTTTGAGAGTGCGCATGGGGGAACGACGGATGGAAACACACAATCCGGTGTGGCGTGTTTACATGCATGAGACCCATGTATGTTCATTAACATGCACTGTCCCGACCAAATAAACCAATTAATAAAATTAATAAAGGTCCACTCCTTGTGAAGGTCCCCCACACTTTTGAATGGCCTTTTCCTGACAATCCTCTCCAGACTGCGCTCATCCCTGCGCATTGTGCACCTTTTCTTTCACACTTTTCCTTCCACTTAACTTTCTATGAATGTGCTTTGATACAGCACTTTGAGAACATCCAACTTCTTTTGCTATTGCCTTTTGAGCCTTTCCCTCCTTATGGAGGGTGTCAATGATGGTTTTCTCCACAACTGTCAGGTCAGCAGTCTTCTCCATGATGGTGAATTCTACTGAACCACTGAGACACCATTTAAAGTCTCAGGGACCCTTTGCAGGTGTTTGGATGAATTAGCTGATGAAAGGAGACACTTTGAGCCGACAAAATAGTCCCTCTTCACAATATTCTAATTTTCTGAGATTTTGAATTTGTGGTTTTTACAAGCTGTGAGCCAAAATCATCATTCAAAGTGAGATATATCAAGCCTTTATTTCTTATAATTTTGATAATTGCTCACAGCTTGTATAAACCCCAAACAAAACATCTGACATAATCATCAAATTATAACAAACAAACGCTTGCTGATACAAACATGGCGCTCCCTGTGTGCATTTCTCTACGAGGCCAACCACTTTAAAGAAACGCACAAGAATTCCAATGTGCTTGAACTGTTTTGTACCTGCAAATGGCAACAAATGCTATTCATTTCTAAATAGCCGCAGGTGAAATGTCATGCTTGTTATTGCCAATTTAATGCCCAGATCCAATATTTTTAAAGGGGCTTATTATGTAAAATCGACTTTTTCAAGCTTTATATCATGTTATTATGTCATTCCCTCATTAAACACATGCCTGGAGTATTGCCTTGGCTCATTCACATATTTTTGAGTAATCAGTAAAAACTTAGACGGCAGCCATTTTAGGTGTAGCTATGCCTCAGTCCTCCTAGGAACGCCCCACCTCCTGGAGACGCCTCTGGACCTTTTGTCACCAGCCAAGCCACCAACCACTGCTCCTCAGCTCAGCAGAGCCCCTCCCTGCACAGTAGTGTTGTTTAGATGCCACAGCAGTGTGCTGAAGGGGGCGTGTCGGAAAGCTTCTTAAAGAGACAGAGGCCTATTTCAAGACGTTCAGTACAGCCATTTTGAGAGAGCAATTTTATTCAAGGCAGTTATTTTAATTTACTACATATACAGACCAACAGAAGGTTACGTCATCATTGTAGTATGCTATAGACTGGTGCTATGTGATTGAAAAAGCATAATACCCCCTCTTTAATGAAATTCAGATTCTTTTGAATCTATCATTGTTTTGATAAAGGCATGTTCACTTACTGTATAATGGAGTCTGGCTGGTCAGCTCCATCTTTGTTCAGAGGTTCAGGTGACATGGACTTCAGGACTTGGCTCTGGTCTTCTTCGCTGGCTGAGCTCCTCACAGTGAAGGATGATGGAGATGACAGTTGGGCTGAAGCTGGACACTGCACAATATGAAAAATGCACTGGATTCATGAAGGAGAGCCTTGGTTTAATTGGTTTACCGAACTGAAATCTGTGTCAAGCAGATTAAACAGTGAAAGGTCAAGAGGATGAAGTTGAACTAACATTTTGACCAAAAAATAACAGATTTAAAGTGAAGAATTTGGGATAGAATTTTCATATCCATCAGATACCGATGCGTTTTACATGAAAATGCAGAGAAACTAGGGAAATTACCAACGCTATAAACTTGCTATGCTGCTCACCTGCTTAAAATGACAAAAATTAAATCAGTCATTTCAGTAAATTAGAATTAGTGTATTTTATATCCTGAGGTTTTATGGATTTTATTTTCCTTCTTGTAATATTGCGTCTACTTTCTGTATTCTGTATTGCTTAATATTTGTACACAAAGTGCACATTCATTCATTTGTGTAAAAATTGTACACAAAAAATAAACTTCACTGGACATGAGCACAGGATGAGGCTGTCATCTGGGATAACCCTCACAAATACAACTGACAATCGGACAGTGTGCAGAGCAGACAAACAGCTGGAAAAAAAGCACCATTTACGACAGCTCTTCACTCCAAAAAGTCTACATAAGAAAGTGAGGGGAAAAAAAGACAAACTACTTTACCTCCCCTTTAAAAACAACGGGTCAAGGATGAAGGAAAGTACTGTGATTATAGCGCACCTGTATCGCCTCCACAGCGGAGTAGGCAGAAAAAGGCGGAGTCTGAAGAGGTAGAGTGGGTGCGGCGTTTAGGATGTGTTGGGCTTGAGCACGTGGAGTCAGACTGGTGGGAGGGGCTTGTAGGATGGGTGGGGCATGAGTGGGTGTTGTTAGGCTGGTGGGCGGGGCTTGTAGGACGGGTGGGGCATGAGTGGGTGTTGTTAGGCTGGTGGGAGGGGCTTGTAGGAAGGGTGGGGCATGAGTAGGTGTTGTTAGGCTGGTGGGAGTGGCTTGTAGGACGTGTGGGGCATGAGTGGGTGTTGTTAGGCTGGTGGGTGGGGCTTGTAGGACAGGTGGGGCATGAGTAGGTGTTATTAGGCTGGCGGGCGAGGCTTGTAGGAAGGGTTGGGCATGAGTGGTGTTGTTAGGCTGGTGGGAGGGGCTTGTAGGAAGGGTTGGGCATGAGTGGGTGTTGTTAGGCTGGTGGGAGGGGCTTGTAGGAAGGGTTGGGCATGAGTGGGTGTTGTTAGGCTGGTGGGAGGGGCTTGTAGGAAGGGTGGGGCATGAATGGGTGTTGTTAGGCTGGTGGGCGGGGCTTGTAGGATGGGTGGGGCATGAGTGGGTGTTGTTAGGCTGGTGGGTGGGGCTTCTAGGACGGGTGGGGCATGAGTGAGTGTTGTTAGGCTGGCGGGCGAGGCTTGTAGGACAGGTGGGGCATGAGTGGGTGTTGTTAGGCTGGTGGGCGGGGCTTGTAGGACGGGTGGGGCATGAGTGGTGTTGTTAGGCTGGTGGGCGGGGCTTGTAGGACAGGTGGGGCATGAGTGGGTGTTGTTAGGCTGGTGGGCGGGGCTTGTAGGACAGGTGGGGCATGAGTGGGTGTTGTTAGGCTGGTGGGCGGGGCTTGTAGGACGGGTGGGGCATGGGTAGGTGTTGTTAGGCTGGTGGGAGGAGCTTGTAGGAAGGGTTGGGCATGAGTGGGTGTTGTTAGGCTGGTGGGAGGGGCTTGTAGGAAGGGTTGGGCATGAGTGGTGTTGTTAGGCTGGTGGGAGAGGCTTGTAGGAAGGGTGGGGCATGAGTGGGTGTTGTTAGGCTGGTGGGAGGGGCTTGTAGGAAGGGTGGGGCATGAATGGGTGTTGTTAGGCTGGTGGGCGGGGCTTGTAGGATGGGTGGGGCATGAGTGGGTGTTGTTAGGCTGGTGGGCGGGGCTTCTAGGACGGGTGGGGCATGAGTGAGTGTTGTTAGGCTGGCGGGCGAGGCTTGTAGGATGGGTGGGGCATGAGTGGGTGTTGTTAGGCTGGTGGGCGGGGCTTGTAGGACAGGTGGGCATGAGTGGGTGTTGTTAGGCTGGTGGGCGGGGCTTGTAGGACGGGTGGGGCATGGGTAGGTGTTGTTAGGCTGTGGGAGGAGCTTGTAGGATGGGTGGGGCATGAGTGGGTGTTGTTAGGCTGGTGGGAGTGGCTTGTAGGATGGGTGGGGCATGAGTGGGTGTTGTTAGGCTGGTGGGCAGGGCTTGTAGGACGGGTGGGGCATGAGTAGGTGTTGTTAGGCTGGTGGGAGGAGCTTGTAGGAAGGGTGGGGCATGAGTGGGTGTTGTTAGGCTGATGGGAGGGGCTTGTAGGACGGGTGGGGCATGAGTAGGTGTAGACAGACTGGCAGATTGATCTGACTGGACCCTGTCGCTGAGCTCGTCCAGCTGCTGACCGCACTGAAGGACCAGACTCTCCACCTCCCTGAGGTCACACAGACAGACATTAAGATCTATCACTTTGCTCATGCATTTAACCCGTGATCGCTGCCAGAGTATTTACCCTCTGGGATCAAAGCTGTCCATTTTCTGTCGTCGATGCTCTTCCTTCTCCAAAATGTACTCTTTCTCCAAGGCGTTCATTTTTGAACCAGCTCAAAAACGACCTGCAACAAACAGAGAGAAAATAGTGTCATCTAGATTAATCAAAAGAAAAACAAAAAAAATCTAAATCTAAAGTAGGCCTTGACCGATATGGATTTTTGGGGTCCGATATCGATATGCTTTGGCCGATAACCGATATTAATTTGATGTAATTATTGTTTTATCTCTCAAATAGTTAAACATTTATAATTATAGTAAAGGTTTCAATCATAGAAATATATAGAACTATAACTAACAGAGGTCGACCGATATGTTTTTTTTAAGGATGATACCAATTAACCCATGTGGTTATAGCGATTTTTAGAAAAAAAAGTCTGGAGCCAGGCTTTTAAGCTGTGTTAGGGAGGTGTAACGTGATTGTGTCCAGGAGGTACAGAACGAAGTGCTAACACCGTAGAAGAAGAAAGAGCTCAATTAAACAGGATTACCTGGGAATTACTTAAAACTGCCTGAATGAAGTGAAATATTACTCCTGGTACGTCTTAGACTAGAGAACAACATTCTAACAAGGTTAAAAGTAAAACAATTTTTGTTTTGCATGATATGTCCATTGTCCGCTTTAAAACATATGCAAGTGACAAAGCCAAGAGCTCAGTGAAATCGATCATAATGCCATTGTCTTTACCTTCCTCTGCTGCTCAGTTTGTAGTTTTCCATTTTCTAACATCGTCTCATACGCCTCCACCTGCAGCAGAATTAAATATTAGGCGTGATCAGAACAGCACATTAATGTAGTGAATGAAATCTGTTCACTCACACTTTGTAACATCCTTTGAGCCTGCCTCTGCAGTCTGGCAGCAACAGATGGGCAGTTCCCTGCTGAGGTAGATGCGGGAAAGGTTCCTGTGAAAATGATTTGACTGAATATAAACCTACTAGAGTACAGTATTCCTACCTCTTGTTTTTTTAATAACCAAAGAAAGAATTGTAATTTTAAAAGTTTGAAGGTTTGGACTCACCGCTCTGAAGGCTCTCCCCTGCAGGGTGGCCGGTGACAGGCGGTGTGGTTTGATGCGTGGGTGTAGTCTGAAGGGTGAGTTGGACCCTCTCTTTCAGCTCGTCCATCCGCTGGCCACACTGAAAGATCAAGCTCTCCAGCTCCCTGATGTTTTAACAGGGAAGAACACATTTGACACTTAAGTGAAGCATTTGTAGCATTTTGTTATGACACTTTGTGCATAATTGTGGCTTATAAATGTGATTTCACATCTGCTCTTTAAAAGGCCCTATGTCCTAACAAAGAAAGAAGGATTTCCTCCTTCTTTCTTTGTTAGAACATAGGGCCTTTGTGGTCCAAATTCATTCCCAACATTTGTAGCGCATGTGTAACCTCCCAATTCTTCACAGGGATGAGTTTCTAAGCACGTTTTGCAACTTTCAGGACTCCTTTTCAGGGTTACCCTCCATGATGCAAAAGGAATCTAGCCTGCAACCTCACAATCAATAAAAAATGCTCTATAACTACATGGACGGCCTATTTTTTTTCCTCCACAAGCCTTCTACCACAAAAAAGATCTGACCTGTGTTTCTTGGATTTTGTTGTATATCACTGGAGTATGGTATCTAAAAAAGGTTTAGGTACTACTGGTATCGAGTTAATAAGTTAATAAAATAAAATATTATACCTTTAGAGACCCAGTTTTGATGCCTGTTTGGTTAGGGACAGCATTAAAGGAAGTTACTTGGTTGTTTTGTCTCAAATAAATTAGCAGAAGAAGTATTTTATGAAATAAGTGAACATAATTGGTCTGTTTCCTGGTTCTACATGACACATATTTTAGTATCAAAAAAGTATTGTTCAGGTATCGGTATCGCAAACCAAGTATCGTTAAAGTACCGGTATCGGAAAAAATGTAACTGTACCCAGCCCTAATCACTGGACCAGTTGTGAGTCCTCATGCAACAGCATTTATCACGACGCCTTTGATTTTCTAGCTTACTGTTGGCCAAAAATGGTGGCTTGCATCTTGTTTTTCACACGGTTATTAAAATCAGCGTTGTAAGGTACAATTACACATAATAACGCTGACTTTGAAAGGTAATTAGTTTTTGGTGTTTACCGTTGGGGTCGAAGCTGCCCGTGTCACACTGGAACTGTTGTTGTTTATGTTCTTTCTTTGCTGAGAGATAGCCTTTTTCCAAATTGTCCAGCAGTTCAGACAGCACATGGGCGAGCTGCAGATTGATGAAATAATAAAAAATACATACATTTAAGAACACTATACTGATTAAAAGTGCCAGTAATATCTCTCGACTCAAATACCTCGCTGAGCTTTTCAGGCTGCATTGTTCCGCTGTCTATGCTCCCCTCAAAGGACTCAATCTGCAGGAGAAACAATGACGGCTCTTGCTACAGACATTTTGGATATAAAGTTAAATCATTTCCCTAACTCACCTTATGGAGAAACATTTGAGCGGCATGGTACAGTCTGTCAAACACATCTGAAAAGCTTCCTCCTGAGGTAGATGTTCCTGTTTAAGGGATGCAGCACAAAATTAGTAGAAGCATAAATAAAATCTTATCTTCTGTATTTTAAAGGGAAGAGGGAGTTGAGTTGAAACTGTTTGCTGGCCCACAAACCCTCGCACACCACATTTCTGCATGAATTATATGCACGTTTCAGGTGCATGCACAATTTTGTCAGCCTTTACATGCCAAGACACACTCTTTCTTATCTTCTAACCACATCCATCATCCAGACAGCATTGCAGTCTGATTAAATATTAAAAATATTCTATGGACATAACTTTGGGTACAGGAGCTTTATTTTCTATTCACTTTTTGTTCATGTTGATGACAACCTCTTTTGCATAATGTACAGCCAACTTCCCTCAACTGCCTGTAACACTGCCAGAGACACAGTTTAAAGCCCTATGTTATACATTATTTGGGCGTTTAAAACTTGGTAGGGTGCACCTTGGTAGGGATGCAACGATGCCAATACTTGTACACGTACTCATTAATGTGGTACTGATACCAGAAACCCACAGGGCACAGCTCTCTGCTGACCAGAGCAGAGAGCAACAAGCTGGAGAATTCTTAGGTGTGGAAATACAATATTCCACATAGAGCTGACTTTATTACAGACTACACGCCCTAAATAAAAATCTGTGCTGAATTTAGCCAGTGCTAAATGTTGTCTTTGTTGTACCACAGCGCCGAGTTTAGTTTAGTTTATTTATTATTTGAACAGGGACAGTTTTCAATATACATTAACCTCAGAAAGGAGAGATGCATTGTACCAGGTTGTAGCACTTGTGCTAATTTCCACCTGCAGTCCTGAGTCTGCAGTGTTTACAAGACGAGCAGGCTAATGTTGCTAACTAGCTGCTAACAGGTGTGGTGATTCTTACTAAGGATTTAATGCATCTGTAAAACAAATCTATATAACACTATGTATATGCACATGGGGTTGTAGTAAGGTTAATACAAAAATAGTCCAATCTAGTTGTAGTAGTAATAAGTAAATACTAAAAAAATATCTAAATACTTCGATAAAAACATAAATAAATACAACACAGGCATTGAGTAACTTCTGTCTACAATGGACACTGCACAGACTTAACCACTTTAACTTTTCCTGTAATTTCCATCATCCAAGATGAGATCTAAGTAACAAATCTCAACAACACGGCACGATGGCGCAGCGGTTAGTGCTCGTGCTTCACAGCTAGAAGGTCCCGGGTTTGATTCCCACCTGGACGGGGCCTTTCGGTGTGCATGTTCTCCCCATGTCTGCGTAGGTTTCCTCCGGATACTCCGGTTTCCCCTACCACTAAAACATGTACATTAGGTTCCCCTCTGGGGCCAGGACTCCCCTGAATAAGAGATTCTTAATCTCAGTGGGACACCCCTGGTTAAATAAAGATTAATAAATAAATAAATTAATCAATTCATTAAAAAGAAAGTGCCTTGTAACGGGCATCGGCAAGAAGTCAAATGAAAGTACTCGTACTTGTATCAGTTTTAGAAAATGGGGTATTGGTGCATCCCTACACCTTGGTATTCATATTTGTCTGGCATAACTTAAAGTAATGTTATGTGTCTCGAACAGTGGTTCCGCATCAAGTACCACCTCAGAAAATATTTGACCTTCCAAGTATCATCGGGCATAAGTAGGGTTAAATCAGAACAACACCTGTCTAAAAAAGGTCTAAAATTAGACTCAGTTAGGTCTAAACTGAGAGTAAATCATGCATGTCTAAATCAGAAGAACACTTTCACATAGGCTACTGTGCTGTGGTGGTTTGTTACCTGTCTGCAGAGAGGAGCTGAACTGTGCTCTGTGAGTGCTGGGTATCTCTACAGTCAGGGGTTGAGAAGCCTGTGTCCTTAAGCCGGAATACAGAAGGAGCCCCGGTTTTGGAGGGTCAGAAAATAGATTTACCTGAGACCAGACAGAAACAAACTCATAAGAGTCACATAAAGCAGAACAGAATGGGCCCGATCTTGGTTTTCTAAACGCAGGCTGTAGACTAGACCTTCGCGCTGACGAGGTACGCTCATCTCCAGCTCCAGACTTAACGCAGTAGGTGGGTTGAACAGGGGCTGTACATGGGCTGGACAGACACCCACGGCCAATGGCGATGTTATGTACAGAGTGGTCCCTCCCCGAGCTTTTTCCTCCTACAGACTGATCATTTCTGAGGAACGGGGGTGGGTGAGCGGGATGTGGGGGGCGCACGAGCTGGTGTTTTGATCTACGGTATAGCGATTGCCCCGTGCGGCGCTCTTCAATATCCTAGCCAGCAGTGTGTTCTCTTTCCTTATGACGTTCTGTGGAGGCCGTGGACATGTCTCCAGTCAATCAGGAAATTCTAATTTAGTAGCAGAGTTTACCCTGAAGGGGGCGCAACCCATTCGTTTTCAGGCCAAAGTTAGGATTTAACACATGTTTGCGCTATAATGTCAGAATAATGTCAGGGACCAGTAGACAACACCAAGAGACACCCATTGAGACAGTTTATCAGTAAAAAAAACTTTATTTGGTGTTTAGTTGCTCTTTAAGCCCTGCAAACTTCATTCATAACCTGTGCACGTGTTGTTTTCCTCTCCACTCCCATCTACTTTAATGCAGATATTGGTATTTGTAGCGCATCAATGACATGTGTCGGATAAATGCGACCTGGCCGTTTAGACTGGAGTCGCATTGCAAAAGATCAGATACGTATCAGATTTGGACCACATATCCAAGTGGCCTGGGTCGCATTCGAAAAGATCGGATCTGTGTCATTCAGACAGTCATGAAAAGATCAGATACAGCTCGTATCGGGGCAAAAAAAAAAAAAAAAAAACGGCATTGGAATGAACTTAAAGGTCCTATATCATGCAAAATCGACTTTTTGGAGCTTTTAGCCATGTTGTTATGCTATTTCCTTATCAAAAACACCCCAGAGCGGTTTTTGGCTTCATTCACGCAGTTCTAAGTAATCCTCCTGAATCCTGCTCTCTGAGCAGCTGCTCCACCCTCTCCTGGTAAACGACTGAGCTGTTCAGTTGTGTCGTCACAGCGGAACGGAAGTGCTCTACGTCGGTAATGTAATGCCTTACGGCCTGATTTTAATTTATAAAACAGCTTTTTTTTTTTTTTTTTTTGAAAAAAAAAAAAAAAAAAAAAAAAAAACAGCAACCCTCCGAAGCGTCTGTGCTGTCCCACGACGCTAATCAAGCGCACCCACGGCTGGAGGAGCCATGGATCCGAGCATAAGTGTTGTTTTTGAAGACTGAGCTCTTTCTAACCTACTCTGGACACCGCCTGCTCTTTTTTCTTACCGATAATGCCACGGATGCGCGTTTGGCTACGAGAGGAACAGGCCTATTCAACCTTCCTAAAGAAGAGTGCACTCGCCAGAAGTTGGAATTTCTTTCCGGGATTAAGCTAGCTACTATATCAACCAACCTGATGGATGCTTGGTGAACCTTGGCCAGAATCAAAGTGGATTAACTTTTATAACTTTTATAACCAACGCGATCTCATGGGAGTCCAAACTGAGCGGTGAGTCAATCAAAACGCATGTTAGCGTGTGTGTTAGCGTGTGTGTTAGCCATTTATGAAACTGTGTTGCACATGTCAACTCCTTATAACTGCATTATGTGAAGTAACTTCACTTTTGCAGCAATATTTATATTTATAATACTGCAAATGTGGAATGAGCAGAGAGAGGGGCGGAGTTAACTGAATCGAAGCGTCTTATCTTCCGGGTAGGGAAAATACCCCCCAAAAATACTTATATTTCTCTCAAAAATGAGTACTCCATAGTGATAGAGGTACAATATATCATATATATGCCTATACTTTACTTTGGAATGGCTAAAATAGCATGATACAGATCCTTTAAAGGCATATTTCAGGATTTGTGACATAGGGCCTCATTTCCTAGTTTTCCAGAAAGTTGTCGATTTCTGGAGATTTGTTAAATTTTCTTAATCATGCAGTCCTTATATTTGGAAAGCTTAGTGGTGTTAGGCTAGTGCATGTCTATGGTAACTAGTAGCCTGCATTAAAAACGGTGTGACCCAAGCACAGTGCACCTGAGGCAAATCACTTATAACACCAGACTACCGATATAAATGTCTGTGTTGACTGAATAATTGTTTTAAAATAACCATTTTGCATTAAAAATAACTTATATTTAAGCAGCATCTGCTGCTTGGTTGTATCTGCTAGGTTACCGGATCTACAGTTTGTTTACCTGCGGCCGGCATTACTATATGTGGAATTCATAAAGGAGCTTTCTACAAATCAGATATGGTAACGTTTGGAGGACTACCCGATGATTTTGAAGAGGTTTTTAATGCAGGCTACTAGTTACCATAGACATGCACTAGCCCAGCACTAGCCTAGCACCACTAAACTATAAATATCTCCAGAAATCAACAACACTCTAGATAACTAAGAAATGAGGCCCTATGTCAAAAATCCTTAAATATCGCTTTAAATAGAAATGCAGCTTCAGTCAACGCTCAAGTGCTTGGAGGTACTGTATATATATATAAAGACCAAGGCATCTATAAGGGCCCACAACCCTCTGTACTTTGGCCATAGCTGCTCTCAAAGTTTCAGGTTCTACAAAATTAAGTTACTGATATAGTTTCCATTCACTTCACAACAGATAAAAGGGACACAATCTACATGTACATGGGTGATTGACATGACGTGCATATTTTTGTGTCCGAGTGATATATTTCTTTTTAAATAATTTGATCTTTTCATTACATGTATCACTTTATTCTACAAAACCTATTTAGTTTAAACACATTTTCATCACATTTCAATAATAAACATTTTTTTATGTTTTCACACCTCAAACCCCTAAAATGTCAGGTGGTGCAACCGTCCAAGCAAATGATTAGACTAATAAAGCTTCTAAAAATTGTATTTTCAGGGTAACAATTAAAAAATAAAACATCTTGGCATAAATGTATGTTAAATATCTTTCAAATAAGCCGTCATTTGTGAATATTAATAGTTTTAAAGCTTTTGAGTTCACAAAAAAACTTTTGTCCGACAATTTGTAATCTTAAAATATCAGGGTGGCACAACCGTAAGAACAGGGCTGGTATTTTGAAATAAAGAATAGTAACAGCAAACAGGATATGACATCAGCCAGAAGAACAAGTTGTCTTTATGTCTGAGTGAAAAGGTTTATAAATCTCTTTCAAGAATTGCGGAAAAAAATAGCTTATTTCCGACTCATAGGTAAACTGTCACACTTTTGGTGTCAAGTGGTACAACCAATGTAAATATTGGAAAATATTATTTTATTATAAAAGTCTTAATTTGTTTTAAAAGTAAAAGTTCACCCATGCTAACAAATGCTAAAGCTAATATAAGAGTCCATATAAAAGTCAATTTAATTTGAAATTAGTTGCTAATGTCAGGTGGTGCAACCAGACAGTCAAGTGGTGCAACTGCAAAAAATGTCAAATTACCATCTAAAAATTATAGGGATGCACTGATCCAATACTGGTATAAGTTATCAGAGTCAATACGAAAAAAAAAAAAGATCAGATATTGGTTTCAAATATCAGATACTGAACCGAAAACTGTTTGGGGCTGACACCGAGCACTCTGTCCATGGTCCTCCTGTTTTACTGCTGATTACAGCATCAGTCAGTTACAAATTACAGATGAAATGTTCAGAGGAGAAAGACGGTCTAAGAGATACTTGGCAAAGATTTAACTTTGTACAATTTTTTGGAAACTATTTAAATTTTAGAAAAAACTCGGTTGCGCCACCTGACACGTTTTTATACAGAGAAGCTACAAATACATAAAAAAATACATTTAAATACTTTTAAATGTTATTTAACAAACATAACTTGTTTAAACACAAAATTATCGACTCAAAAATATGCACGCCATCAGTTTTGAAAAAACGTTTTGAAAATATGTTTTTAGACCCCTTATACGTCATTGACCCACTGTATATACAGTATATTTATAAAACTGAAAATTGGACAGTAAACTATTGAAACAAGATTTTCTGTTAGTCATACTTGCCTTCAGCGGGATATCCGAATGTTTTACTATTCAAAAAACACTTATACTGTATATGAAATAATGACTGTACCTTTCCCTCAAGACGCAGCCGGTCGATGGTGTTTGCTTTCTCGGCGCACTTAATCTTAAGTCGGTAATTGTCCTCCTGCAGAGAAGAGAGCAGACTATTACACCAACATCTACCACAGAATACTAAGGTAAAACAAGGTATTACCAAGGTATTCATTTTATATCATCTCCACAGTTACATTGCAATTGTAGCATGAAAGATTTGCAAATCAGATGAAATATTTATTAAAAAAGGGACATTTCTACACTTTTGTGGTGTATTATGGAGCCACATTTATCTTTTTGAGCATTTAATGATCATTGTTTTCGAGAACGTGAACATAAAATTGTAGAGATTGTTTTGTCGATATATCGGAGGAAAGCGAGAAGACGCAAACTCAAAACTCCATACAGAAAAGTAAGGTCCGGGATTGTAACTCCTACGACATATGATTTGTCAGTGACCATTTCATGCTAATTCTAGGCATACAGTACCTGCAGCTCATCCAGCAGCGCTTTTGCCTGCTGCCTGGATCTGAACTCAGGGGGCACTATGTAGAGCGCGTCCAGCACCGGGCTGGCCTCCTCCTGGGAGTCTGGGGTGAGCAGCACCTCCTTCACGATGTCGGCCGGAGACTTGTACACCAGCGCGGGCTCGGGGGGAGGGAGGCGCTCCTCAGGAAACAGCGGCCCTTCGGAGGCGTGTACCCGTCTTTGGGGAATCGAACCTTTGGCTCCACTTTGGATAAATCAGGCATGAGTACATTGGGAATCCTGTAAGACAAGGACATTTCACTTTTAGACTGAGAGCGCCTAAACTATAAAGCATCAAATTACTAAGCTTTTATGGGCAGTGTCTTATCCATATAAATAAATAGCTCAAGATTTCATGGCAGGCAGTGATATTGATGGATTATTATTATTGATGGACAGTCACTAGCATCATGTGAAAAACATTGCGTCAGGACCTTTTATCCTACGTTAAAGGTGCATTAAGCAACTTTTTAACATATAGCCAGTGTCCACCATGTTTTGTTGATTTGTGCAAGACTTGACTTTATTCATGTGTGATAAATAAGCTCATATTCCACCAGAAAATGGCTAAAAAGAGCTGAAAATTGTGTTTCCCAAAAGATTCTGTTTTCCCCTTGTATGACGCATTGCCATCTGTATACAGACGGCAACGCGTCATACAAGGGGGCGTGGTCTAGCCGAGGGGGTAGAAAACCTCTCATGGAAGTCACACATTTTCACAATTTTTAGCCGTTTTCTGGCGGACTATTAGCATATTTATCACACACCAATACAGTCAAGCTAAAATTAGGTGCATATGGATGTTTTTTCACAGCAAATTGTTCAGAAGCGAAAAACGGAACTCGTTAGCTAACGTAGCATGAAGCTAATGTTAGCTTTCTGGTTAGCATTGTCCGTTTTTTTTAAGTATTTATGGGCTGTTGAACCACTTTGCTCCTCTCCATGTCTCTGTTTCTTTGTTTAGTGGAAAGGTATATTCATAATTCAGCATTTCTTAAAGGTGCATTATGCAACTTTTTATGTGAAAAAAAAAAGTTGACACTTGTGCCTATTTGACCTTGTAGTGACCCAGTGGCTGCATGAGTGGTCTGCATGGCGCTAGGTTGAAAACAATTGATCCTGGAGGGTTTTTTCACATAAAAGTTGCATAAAGCCCAACGCACACCGAAACGCCTTGACGCGCGGCAAAAGAGCCGCCTCCTTTATTTTCTATGAGAGAACGCACACCGAGGTTGCAGTGACGCGCGGCGACGCTGGACCCCACGCAACGATTCAGATTTGTTGAATCCAGACGCGGCTCCGTTAAGGAACGGAAAACACAGGCTTTTAACCATCCTGCAGAGGCACAGAGGCGGGTCTGGTCAGTGACAGACAGGGAAACCGCCGTGAACTTTGTTTGTTTGGACGAGAGAAGCCGGGGAGACAGAGAAACCATCGTCAGGGCTCAGGCATCAGGGGAAGTATGTTAAACTCGTGTCTGTCGCCAACTCGCTATTAACCTACAAAAAAGAGCCAGGTTTGCTCTCTCTCTTACAACACGGACATACATGTCTTCTTTTTTTTATGATAAATGTATAAATCACGTGTGTAAAGGCCCGCACGGTTTGAGAAAAGCCTCTAAAGTGCCGTGTTGCGGCGCGCTCCGGTGTGTGTTGAAATCCCACATGGACGCGCGTCAAAGGTCGTGCCGCAGCGCGCTGCGTTCTGGTGTGCGTTGAGCTTAATGTACCTTTAAAGTAATAATGGAGAAATGGGAGAAAGTTCCGTTTTTTCTCTTGTGTGTTTTCCCCCTCTGACTGCTTCAAACATGACCATATATGGGTAGGGATGGGTATTGTTAAGGATTTATCGATCGATCCGATACTTTAACGGTACTATTATCGGTACTTTAAAAGGTTAAAAAAGTTAGATAGAGGCTACTATATAGGCAATAATCCTTGGCCTATGTTTATTTTTTATTACTCTACATTTGGACCTAATTATTTCCTGTTTGCACATACACTTAATATATGGGAATTAAAATACTTTACTTACTTTACTAAATAATACAAATCATTATTTATCCAGTAAATCAAGGGTTACCAGGCTGTTGATTAGATTTGGCTGTAGCTCCAAATGTAGAGTCCAAATGAAAACTTAGTGCAGTAAAATAATGAACTAGACTTGATCCATAGCCTGTTTTCTGCCTTGTGTCCAGTGGGTCACTGGCTCGTGCACGTGGGAGCAGGAATAGGTGTGCATGTAGACGCCGCCGTGTGCGCACGGGGAAAAGATAACAAAATTATGTGCCCTTCAAGCGATATTCACAGGTTTCAGGTGATTAAAACAAACTGTGAGCAAAGCAATTACCAATTCAAAAGCAAAAAAATTTTTTGTTCTTTTTTGGTCATACAAATTTCCACAAAATGTGGGATTAGGGCTGGGCGATAAACGAATTAATTAAATTAATTCATACTTTTAAAAAAAGACGATGTGGAAAATGGCTAAATCGTAAAATCTTGTCCACGGCTCCATGTCCGCCTCACGTGTGCCGTGTTGCCAATTTAGCTGTGATTTAGACGCTCCACAGCAACTGTTTTCTGAAATGTCACCCGAAGAGAACCCAAAGACTTTCTGACGATCTCTGCTGCTTTACAAACGCCGCACATTGTGTTTTCGGAGTGCACAATAGAGTTTTCTTCCGCTAAAACAGAGTTTTCCCCAGTCTGATCCTTTTCCTTCACTCACCCTGAGCCATGCTGAGCGGAGGCACACAGCAGCAGCCTAAATATTAATGGTCTGTACTCTGAGCAGTTTTCCTATTATGAAAGAGGAGACCTTCAGGAGACCTTTAAAAAAAATGTCCAATAAAATTGATTAAAATCGTCAAAATCGAGATTTTCAGTTTTGGCCATATCGCCCAGCCCTATGTGGGATATTTCATTTTGAATCCACTTATTACCTGAACAAAGCCGCTTGAGTCTGTTGTTCCCTTCTTTCTCTGAATGGACTTGGTCTAGTCTGACAGCTGGATTTAAGAGGACCTGACCCGGCTTTGGAGGGACTCGTGGTGCTTAAGTGTGTGTCTTCTGGAGAGGCCTTCTTTATCACCTTCACCGGGATCTTACTGTGTCCACAATGTTCATTTAAAGCCCTTGTTTCAGCAGATGGATGATGGGAATTGGAGTCTATTAGCTTTTCAGGGCGAGGGCTGGACCTAGAGCTATCTTGGGAATCCGTGGAACTGTCCAGAAGGGAATTGCGGGGAGGATTTCGTCTGTAATGGCCTCCGGGCAGATGAGGAGAGGCAGACTGTGAGCTCTGGAAGGGGTCGGGAGGTGTAGTGCGAAGAGATCTGTTCTTCAGGGATAGGGAGTTCCATACGAGTTAAATCGTTTAAACCTCTTGTCGGAGTGTGACTGTGCTCCTCATTGGAGCCGTCCTCATCTGAAAAGTCCAGGTCAGAACCAAGACAAGATGAAGTCCATGATCCAGATCCAAGCGGTCATCGTCTAAGGTCATTCACACAAAAAAAAAAACAGAAGAGAAGATAGGGGGATACATAATTAGAGAAAGATAGCAAGTATCTAAACAATGTGGTGACTTTCATGCACAAGGAGAAATCAACAAATCTGCTCTTAAAACATGTTCACTGTGAGGAAGATCCTCATACACTGCAACAGCTTTTAAAAGCAAAATAGAGGGAGCTAGTGATTTAGGGATGCAATTGACGGATTATTTTTAAAATATGACATTTTTACAAGATATGAACCCCATTGAGCTAAACTAAAGCCATTTGAGAACTTTGTGATTAAAATAAAAAAAATAATAATAATCACAAAATCTAGCACCGTTTTCAATTAATTTCTGCTGTGTTGGTAATAAAACATCAGCTAACTTCTCCCATTTCAACCAATAAATAAATAGGAAAAAAGGGCCATTTGAAGCACTCACCTCTAAATATTTTTCTACAAACTAGTTAGGTTTACATCAACAATAATGGATAAGGAGAACTAAGTAACTTTTGCTCCTAGAGGCTGCAAGTGCCACTATAGGTGTCGTAGCATGTTGCATTTTTTTTTTTCTTATTGTCCGTGAGAGTAAATACTACGCTGACAGAAAAGACAAGGGAGAGAGGATATTGTGCCACAACCCGATTATACAATGGGGATATTATTTTTTTCACTCAAACGTGGCTGTAAATACCGCTAAATTGGCGCTAGCCCGCAGTTAGCTTTGCCCGTTAGCTTCTTCTGATTGTGATAAACTAAGTAACAATGTTTAGCAAAATGTTCATCAACAAATGAAAGCTGTAGACTGAATACAGACAGGACTTACATGTACCATGTCATAACCTCAGTAATGCGAGCCAGAAGTGATTTTGTAGAAAACTGAGAGCAGCACAGGAGATGGTTTCATTAGTGTGTGTATTGGGGCTGCCGGGTCGGGGCAGGGAAAGTTGCAAGGGTGGATTTCTGGCCAGTGACATCAGGGGAGATGAAAGACCCCCAATCATCCCATTAATACTTGTATTACCCCCAGAGGGACAACAAAAAGGATTTATTAGGGTGAAAAAGTGACTTAAGTATTATGAGCTGGAATAAATACTATTTGGGTAACGGCTCGTCATCCTAAGATGATTGTGCGTCTCGAAGCCACGCGGGAGAACCACTTCACTACTAAAATAAGTATCTGGTTTGACTCTACTCACAGTCGCCCTCTGTAGGCAGTGTGTGGAAGTTGTCCCCGTTGGTAATCACACCAGCATCTCCAGTGTGCGCCCCCAGTCCAGTCTCATCCTTCTCCAGTACGATGTGGTCCAGAGCCTGTTCCAGTTCGCGGTCCACCCCAGAGCAAACATGTCCCTCCTCCTCCTCTACAGAGGTGTCTGAGCTGGGCAGGCCGAGCGGGGCGGGCGTCCAGAACATCAGCCCGCGCCTCCTGTCTCTCTCCATGGCCTCTGCCGGGGGTTTATCCCGGGACAGGGGACGTCTGCATCGCCCTTTTCTCACTGGTAACTTCAGGATGTTGTCTCAGAGGCATGTCTCAGCGTGGGCTTAAAACATGGTGGAACTGTACATGCAAGAAGTGACGCGAGGACAGACCTGTAACGAGAAAGATTATTTTGTAGTTGTAGTTGGTATAGAATTTCTTTATTTGACCAGTCATTGGTGTTTGTGTAATTCAACTGTTTTCCTGTGGTTAGCACTCTTGCCTGAGTCGCCTCACAAATTCTCATGGACCTTTAGGCCCAATCTCAATTCTCCCCCTTAGCCCTCCGTTTAGCCCTTCCACTCCGTTTTGCACGTTCACGTTGGTGTCCCAATTCTATTTTGCGGTGAGGGGTAGGAGTGAGGGAGAGGGCCACAAACCCTCAAAGTGAGGGTTTTTCAGATGCACACTACAGACGAAGGGGTAGGAGGAGTTTGACAAAACACGGAAATAAGCTGCGAAATGAATTCACGAACATAAGCAATAAGCACAACATTTATAAAGTTGCAGAACGCTTCGTTCATGACTTTATTCGCTTTGTGCAACAATTAGAACAGTCCATTGCTATAAACGTGTCAGTTCTACGTTTTTGCTTTGCTGCTGTGAACGCTCCGTTTATTTGCGTTGTATTGCCTGACTTTGGAGTTTCTTTCCAAACTTTCGATACGTCACTATTGACATGACACACGGGGTTCAGTGCCTCGCTGCTGCGCCCGCTGTCTCCCGCGCCGCTGTGCTCTGAGCCCGGGTCCGAGACTGTCTGTGCCCGGTCTGAGTGCACCTCAGCAGTATGACAGTATTTCCCCACAAACTAAATTTGACAAGAACACAAATCAGGTATAGCGCTTTTAACCAGAAAGTTATCAAAGCATTTTGCCATCATTTTAACCATTTGGTATTTTCTTTCTTTCAAAAATATTTACGATATAACTATGTCTGCAATGTTTAGGTACTTTGTTTAAAACCTGCTAATTCAACACATTCTGTCCCTGCGATGTATTAGCTTAGCAAGTACACATAAAGATACACAACAAAACTGCTATGAAACGGCAGACCTCTTTCGCTGATGTACCTCCCATCAGAGAACATTTAAGTCCCAGTCACAAGGTCACACGCAGTCCCTCTGCTGGAGCTGTGGTCGTCACGGCAACCAGTCAACAACAAGAACAAGAGCACTGCAATAAAACACGTGCCACTTCAGCACAAAGGGGTTGAAGGGGTTTTGAGGGTCCAACACCATTCTGTCAAAGTCATGTTATACCATAGCAGGACTTCCTGTAACCATCTGACCGACATTAACTAAATGAAACAATGTCATACTTTTACAGTGTTTAGTCATTAGCACATCTCATTGTCTTAAGAGCCTCGCCTCACGTTCATAAACCAGATTAGCAGAAGCAGATTAATATCCCCTCAGACTTTAGAACATGGAGCAGGCCGTGTTGTGCACTGGACCATCCTAGCTAGTAGTACCTACAAACGTGACTATATTTGGCTTTTTTCGTTTATGGTACAACGAACAACAAACCCTAGTGTAATTCATACCAGCCAAAACTTTGAGACAGAAGTTAGTCCATCTAAAGATACAACACCGAGTTACAAACAGAGCAATATAGTGCACTCTGTAACACGTGTGGTTCACATCTACGAACACTGAGGAATACTCAGTGTAAATACTCAATACAGTAACAGCTCAGCTCTGACCTCTGTCACATGTTGTATCCAAGGCTAGATGTCTTTGGTTCAGGGCTTCCCTTGGAGAGGTCAGAGCTGAGCTGTTGAAGCTAAATGCTAACTGGTAGCATGCTAACGTTTTGAGCAGCTTAAACACTGACTCAGTGGTTTCTTCACATAAACGTGCGTCTCTGGGGCCGTGTTTATACTGTTATTTTCATGAGCAATGATTACGAGTTCATAAAAATGCCCTTGTCAATCAGTTGTCTTTTATTTATATCCTGAGAGATATTGTTACATGTTGTAGTACTGCATAATTCTACTTCGGTATTCAAAATGGCCGCCATAACAACAAAGAAAAGCATGTATTGAGATCTCGGTGAACAACCTTCCTTTGTTAATTCTAATGGATCAGCAGCACACCTCTGTGCCTGTATCGGACCATAACAAAGACTTCCTAATTGAGTCACACTGTAACAACTTGAATAGGTGGTAGTTGTCAGCCTTGTCCCCTCCTACTAAGAGGGGCCTGAGTCTTATACAGTATACAACCACTAGCTGGGGTTTAGTGAGACAACAAGAGCGAAGAAGCTCCTGAGAATATAAGCAAAACATTCTGAACTTAAGTAAACTCAGCCTAGTCGACGATGTAAGCTTCAATATGACAAATAGCCTGCTAGTAGCATGATTAAAAACAAATCCTTAATATCTCAATCTCAACTAGGGCTGGGTACCGTTACATACCTTACTGATACCTGAACAATCTAGAACTAGAAAACAGAATGTTAATTAATTCCATAACCAAGCATTTCTTTTAAATTGATATTTATGAGGTGAAACAACCAACTTCCTTTAACGCTGTCCCTGGACCAACAGCATCAAAAGTTGGTCTGTGAAGATATTTTAAAATACTCAGTACCTAAAATATTCAGTGCCTGCTTTATTTAGTTTGTTACCAGTAGTATCTAAACTTTTTTTCTGATACTATACTGGTATCGTTTAACGGTTCCCAGCTCTAATCTTGACTGTGTTTACAATATACAGGAGGAAAGACAAAACAAATGTCATTCCACCACAAGAAAAGAAAATCAGGGACAGAGCTTTTCATTTCAGTGAGTTGAGATCAATTCAAGTGCAACCGTCCTTAACTCAATTAATTTTGCAGCTCATAATTTGATTCAATGTTTTACAGTTGTATGGATTTGGGTAATGAATGTTATAAACTGAACATTACCATTGAACTATATCCTTCTGGCACAAGACAACAACTTTTAGCAAATGAAATCTCAAAAATGATGATATTTTTGTATTTTGACGACACAGCGCTGAATAGTGTGGACTTACCTGTGGCAGGGTCCTGATCTGAAGTTTTGGCAGCGTCCCGATCACACAGTGCAGACAGACAGATGGAGATTAATGTGAGCTAATTCCCTAAAGGCGGGGGGTTCACTATTGTTAAGGTGGGACAGGAAGAGCCAGGGGTCATGTGACTGTCAGCTGACCTGTGCAGGAGCAGGTGTACGCGCAGATTTATCAATGAAGACGCAGAGAGAGAGAGTGTGTGGTACTATTAGCACCAGCCTGGGGGACCACACATGGGGGAGAGTGTGGGGCAGGTTCAGGCCACTGCAGGGTGACAGGAGATGACAGCTTTAATCTGCTTAGACAGGGAGGACACACACACACACGCACACACACACACACACACACACACACACACACACACACACACGGGGGTTTGACCAGCTCTGAATTCTGCTTAGAAGAAAAAGATATAGTCTTTGCAATGGTTTCTTAGGCTGATGGCCAGTCTGCGGTGAATTATAGATCCAGAGCACTGCGCATTGTCAGAAGCCCAGACAAACGAGTAAGATCCAATCCTGTTCATAATCCGGCCTCAAAACATTTGTTTCCAAAAACAGCAGAATGTTGTCCAAGAACAGCCCAAACACGAGCTGTTCGGTGAATGTTTTATGGTGTTTCCACAAGGGCTTCAAGTTTCTCATTAACCATTAACCGAGGCCCTTAGCGCGGTTAATACTCTTGGTTAACCATTAGTGTGCGCACTAGCGAAGTTTGATTCAAAGCAAATCCTGATTTTTAAATCATAGATCAGAAATATAATTGAGAAAGTTTGAAACATGGTGCATAAATGTGCCTTAAAGCTTGCAGTCGCTTTTCTGGTTTTAGTAAAAAATAAAAACAAAAAGTCTCACTAGCTCATGGAAAGCCCCTGTCATGTAAGTTTATTGGTTGGCCTGAAGCGGTAACAACATCCTCAAAATTATAGCTATGACATGCTCATACAAGTGAGACTGATAATGATTTTACTATTTCAACCTCATTTGAAGTGCAGTTAATGGACTCTGCGTTTGGGAACCCCTCCATTTCTTTTTTCTTCTTCCTCCCAAACTTTTCAGGACACTACCCCCAAATCAACAGAGTAAAAACCACACTAAATATAATTAGCATTTATAATAGTTTTAGGTGCAAATTTTTTAAAATCTGGTTTGTTATTGTTTCTTTGGATAATATATTTTGATATTTGGCTTAATTTCGCTACAATACACTGTTTATAATCAAACATACATCAAACGAAATGTTATAAAATCAGGAAAATATTGTCTTGAACTCATCTCGAGACCCTAACTTTAGTGCCTCCCCACCCCGACACTTTAGAAACAGTAAGTAACATGCTAAATGCTACATGCTCATAAATAAGGTATAATATGACACACAGGGAATCCTTTGCTTTTACTCAAGGGTATAACTTTTTTGTCCCTCTGGGGGTAATACAAGTGTTAATGGGATGATTGGAGGGTCTTTCATCTCCCCCTGGAGTCTCTGGCCAGAAAACCATGCTTGCAACTTGACTGCCACCGGGCAGAGCAACCAATACACACTAATGGAATCATGGAGAGAAGCTAACAGGCTAACGGGCAAAGCTAACTGCGGGCTAACACCACTGTAAACAGTATTTACAGCCAGGTTTGAGTGAAAACAAAATATTCCCATTGTATAACTGGATGTACAACACCCCTCTCTCCCTTCACCTTTTCTATCAACGTAGTATTTACTCTCCAAGACATTTAATAAGTTAAAAAATCGTAACTTGCTAAGACACCTGCAGTTGCGCTTATGGCCTCTAGGGGCAAGAGTTACTTAGTACTGCTTTAACTCCAACCTGAACCGAGCACATTTACTCCAGTTTGGCTTACTCTAAAAGCTTCTTTAAAAAAGCGATGAAAACGAGACGTAAACGAGGATGAAACGCAAAAAAAATAATCGACAAAAACATGGCAGAAAAGCAACAAAAACGCACCAAAAAAAGTGACAAAAAATCGACAAAACAGGACAGAAAAGCAACAAAACCTGGCCCAAAAACGTGACAAAAAAGTTACAAAAACACAATAGAACAAAAAGATAGGGGAAAACATGGTAAAAAAAAAAAAAAAAAAGCAACAAAGAAAAAACCCTGTAAAAATGCAACAAAAATGTGGCAAAAATACACCAAAAAGGTGACGACGCGGTAGCAACGCAGTCTTAGCTTTCAAATGAGGCGTAGGCTGTGAACTCTCCAGTCAAGAAGCGTTTAGATTTGGGGAAAGCTGAACATGGTGCTCGGTTAAGGCGGGGGTTAAAAGGTGAAGAAACTGTAGTTTTATCAGACTGAAATGATTGCCTACTTGTACTAAATTATAATTTAATTAAGATTATTTTTAGTACATTTTCTTCCCACAGAATGACACCACACCTATGTGTACATATTGTAAGATTGTAATGATTTCCCTAAACTGTGACCTCTAAAGGTTTGGAAACGTCTGAAAAAAACACATGAACTGGTGCATATTTCTCTTGCTAGTGTGAGATGTTTAGTTTGTTTAGCGCATACAAGAACACGTTTAGCTTTAGAGACTTGCTCAACAACACGCCAGAACCAGTCTAGTAACCTGACGAAACTTTTGTACTACAAACATTATACTTACAAACATTTATACTCCATTTCCCCCATAAATTAAACAAAAATGACGCGTGTAGCTTACCTGCAGCCGTTAGATTTCTTCTCCTTCTTTGGGGACGCTTGTCGGTTGCCTTGAGAACCACCAAACTCAGCTCAAGACCCACCCCGGTGTCTCCATGACACACACCCCACAACAACAAACGCACACATGTCGCTCACACACTATACTAACTGCTTTTACGACCAGCATTTCAATAAAACGACCGAAACCCCCCGGGATGACGAGTTTACGAGCGCAAAAACGCAGCTAACTTTGCTAATGCTGATTCGTCTGAAAGTTGATAAGAGTATCGCGCGTACCAAAAAACAAACGCCAAAAATTCGCCTGTCGTTATCTTGTAAATCAATTTGAAGGCTTATATTTGCTCCGTGTTTCTAGAAAGGACCTGTTTTTGGTTTTTTCCCCAAAAAAATTAGGAGATTAATTCAAACGTTAAGAAGTTTGCAGTGATTTTGCCTGTAGGAGTAACAAGTTGCACTAGGGGATGGCTTTACCCGAAGTTTGGTCTAACAGGCATCTTTTAAGTTACAAAAAGGGCGCTATATTTTAAAGAACCAGGTCATTTTATTTAAAATCCATGTATTCATTTGAAAACTATGAATAGAGAAAGGAGCACCGCAAACAATTTATCGAGCGAATTATGTATTCAGCGGGCAAGATACAGGGCTGAAAGAAACAGAGGCGGCTGGGGGCGGGACCAAACGGAGTAAAAGAGACGCAGGTCACAAAAGCAACCACTAGATGGCGGTGATTCCTAACATTTAACTGCAGAAAAGTGTTTCCTATAATGAATGAATTTATTTGAAGATTACTACATTTTGCCCTGAGAAAAATCATAGATGCAACTTTATTTATAATATTTATTAATATTTATATTTATATTTCATATTTATTTATAAATCAATCAATCAAATTTATCATCAGAATCAGAATAGTTTTATGGCCATTGTTTGAGAACATGTTCACAAACTAGGATTTTTCTCGGTTCAATCGTGCAACATGAACATAAAACATACAATACATAATTTAGATAAAAATAAACAATACAAACATGATACAGACAACAACAATTTGACACAGAACAACCGCGTGAGTGTATTCACGGATGTGCAGGCGCATTAAGTGATAGCAGCCGATCTGAATGTGGACATACCACGTAGTGCAATAGAGCAGTGCAAATGACTGGAACAGGTTATTACATTCATGAGTCTGCTCTTGCTTCAGGTGACATCACAGCGTTCTAAAGGCTGATAATATTATATAGAGGTAAAAATTATTTTGCTTTTGAGGACATTTATGGTCTTGTACAGAGAGATCATGGACCCAGTGACTGATATTAATGATCATTTTTTCAATTCATACATTTTCTTTTTAGATACGACTTGTGAAAGTGTAATGCTGTTACGAGGAAAAACTGGCTCCTGCCCCCCACTGGTTCCTGTGACATCATCACATTCTAGAACCTGCAACCCAGCAATAGTTCATAAGTCTGTAAGCTGTTCATGTGGTGGGAGGTATGAGTCTGTATGGACCGTAGCCTCCTGCCTGAGGGGAGAGGGGTCAGCTGTGATCCGACCCACACGCCTCCGGGTCCTAGAGGTGAACAGGACCTTGAGAGATGGCAGCTGATTGTAGGCTGTAGCCTTCTCAGCAGCTCGCACAATCAGGGTTGGGGAGTAACTGAATACATGTGTTTAGAATACTCATTTTGAGTAACTGTATCCAGGTAAAGTTACTCACTCATTTGAGAGTATATAGAGTTACTTTAGTATAAAAGGAATGCATTGCAGTTAATCAATAATAAAATGTCAAATTCATATTCATAAGTCATACCTCTATGATATTTTGGGCTGTGGACATTTGCAAAGTGCTTTCATGCATTCTGAATTAGTGGCAAATGAGTTCGTAACAGGCGGTGTAACAAGTGTAGCTGCATGTTTTTAATGGTTTTTAATCATACGCCGCTTTTATGCATGATTATAATGCAAATCAATGTGAATGTATTCAGAATACAGTACTCTGATTGGACAACGTTCAAAAATCTGATAAAATGTCATAATCTCAGGCTGTGCCAAAGGCCAAATTGAACAAGTGTGTTTTAAGAAGAGATTTAAAGACGGGCACCGAAGATACCTGTCTAACGTGCAAAGGCAGCTCATTCCATCATTTTGGTGCAGCCACCGCAAAAGCCCTATCCCCCGATTGGTCTTTGGGACGTGGAGGGGGAGGAGCTGGTCAGCCGACTTGAGAGACCGAGAGGGAGTGTAGCGAATGTAGGAGCTCAGAAAGGTGCAGCATAGGGCAACACCATTTAGACATTTCAAACAAACAGAAGCAGTTTAAAATGGAAGTGCAGCCAGTGAAGCGAGGATAAAATAGCGGGTGATATGCTTAAATGTTCAAGTGCCATTTAAAAAATGTTTTGTACAAGCTGCAGTCGGAGGCACAGGACTGACTTACCCCAAAATAAAGAGAATTGCAGTAATCCAGCCGAGTCATCACTAAGGCTTGGATTACTGTGTCAAAGTGCTACCCATAGATAATGACTAACACGTAGTCTTAATCATATTGCGATGGCATTTTCTGGAATTTTCTTGAGGGAAATATGAAATGAGAATGGATCCAAACCAAGGATACTATGTGGAAGATTTTTCTTTTTTTAAATGAGAGCAAGGCCTGCAGCTGCGTGTGCGTTAGATTAATGGAACTGTCAGGGGCCCTCGGTGCGTCCCTCCATCACCCCCTCTTAGACAGGACAGGAGCACAGACATTATATAGGAGCAGACGCACGAGGGGGAGGACATGAGCTGATCCTGCCTGTCACACAGTGTTATGTTATGAAGGTTACATGGCTCAATGTTGGAGCTGTCTCATGGAAGACAAATGAGGACACTGATGGAAATATTAAAGAAGACATTTCATGCTAAATGGGCTTGTTGAGATATGAATTTTTGTTTGCATCCTTCAAACACATCTGTGGAAATATATAGCCTTGCAACAGTGACAGCAATATGACTGTCACTTCAATACTTTGAATTTATTTAGGTAATAAAATGCAATTATTTGGTCCCTAGAGCTTTTTAAAACTAAGTATTTGTGGACCTTCTTTGTGGACATTTCTTATAAAGTAATAGAAACAACAATACTGGCTCCTGCCTCCACCTGGGAGAGGGACATTATCAAATTGTTCGCTTAAAATAACAGTGTATTAGTGGCATCTCATAAGTGCACTTCTCCATGCAAATGCAGGTCCAGTCATCAGATAAGGAGGCACTCTGCGTCAGAGGCAAATTTGTGATGCAAAAAGGAAGGCAGATTATGTAATCGAACAGAAGCGCACAAAATTGAATTTAGTATTTGATCAGGGACGAGGCACAAAAGGCATTTCAACCTGAGAAGACTCACAGAAACAGAGTGACTTTAGGAAAGTTTCATTGAACATGAATTGTAATTGGGGCTCAGACCCCGGCAGAAGATTGAATTAACGATATGAACTACACTACGATGATGAATGATTGACAGAATCTTCCCATCTTTGGTGGTAGAAGAGGAGGCCCGGGCCGGCCAGTCGACAAGCAGAGCCGAGGAGAGGCCAGGCGGAGGAGGGTCACAGCACAGCTGGGAACGGTCGAGTGATGGACGAGGAAGCTTAAGAAGGGATCCTGGGCGATGAATGGCTGAAGCAGGAATGAGCAGCCGCAGTCATTGGCTGACGCGAAGGTGTGGCTTGAGATGGGGCTGTGATTGGATGATTGGTGAAGAGCTGCCGGTGATGAGGCGATGAATGAATACTGCAGGTTGGTCTTCCAGGTTGAAGCTGCACTGAAGCTTCATTATGGTGCGACGGTGGCGCAGGTGGTAGAGCGGGTCGTCTCGTGATCGGAAGTTTTGTAGGTTCCTGCAAATGCACACTGTCGTTGTGTCCTTGGGCAAGACACTTCACCCTCCTTGCCTCCAGTGTCTGTGTACATTGGTGTATGAATGAGAGAGTGAATGGGTGACTGGTTCCTTACTGTAAAGCGTTTTAGGCCTGATAAAGGTAGAAAAGTGCTATATAAGTTGAGTCCATTTCCCATTTACCATGGTGCCTACACACCTAACTGCACGGATTGCGCTGTTGCTTCGTGTGTGTTCACTTCAGGCGGCGCCACTGCTGTGTGATTCTGTAGGGAAAAAACTCTGCGCTGTTGCTGCTAAGCACTAAGATGTGAAAGAACTCTGTTTCCTGATTCTTTGCTTGGGCTTTGG
This sequence comes from Neogobius melanostomus, assembly GCA_007210695.1. Taxonomy (NCBI): domain Eukaryota; kingdom Metazoa; phylum Chordata; class Actinopteri; order Gobiiformes; family Gobiidae; genus Neogobius; species Neogobius melanostomus. The sequence goes on along the minus strand of VHKM01000542.1, from coordinate 1,588,927 downwards.
TGACAGTGGAATAGTTTTACTTGCCTACTTGCCTCAGACACTTGAGGCAATTCTCGCCTCTTTCTTCTCTGCCTCTCCTGGATATGATTTCAATACGTGTGGGTTTGAGTGTGTAGTACCTGTCTGTCCAGTGATCATGTCATGATAAAATCCCCTTTAATTAAAACATGTTTGTAATCCAGTGTGTTCTTTATTGAAGCATTTAATTCCTCTGACCTGAATGCCTGGGCTTGGGAAAGGCATTTCAAACCACAGCTGCTGCCTGTCATGAAGAGTTCCTTCTCTTCTCAGACAATGGCTGTTTCTCAATTGTGAGAATCTGTCCTCCGTTTGTCCACTTCGTTGACGTCCTCGGTGGTGGGCTCCTCCAAAACGGAGGCGAGTGTCCTCTCACCGCCGCATTTGAGCTCAGTTGAAACGGCCTTCAGAGCGAGCAGCTGCGTCATGTCACGTGTCAAATCATATAATAAAATGTCAGTCTATGCTTACAAAAACTACTGTTTTATGAATAAAAACTGTTTATAAACTGGTTTTGGCCTGAATAAAATAAAATTTCTGCAAATGTTCAATTCAATTCAAATATTTAATATATTTAGCAAGTCTAGTTTATCGCTCATAGCAACAATTGCAGACGTTAACAAGCATAGGCCTAATTTCTCAATAAATAGGCCTATTTATTAGGCCTTTCATTAAACTTTATATAAACCTCTTTTTTACATCTTAACTTGCTTACAATTATTTTTTTGCACAAATGTGGAACAAAACTTTAAGGTAATAAAGTTTTGCGAGAAAAGGGAAGAAAAAACAAACATGGCTCTCCGAGGCAGTGGAGGATCCACCGGTGCATCCTTCGTAAATGAACCACGGAGGAGTCGAGCTGCGAGGGGGTCCAAGTGAAATGGAACACCACTTGGCGGCGCTGTGATGACGTGGTCGAGACGCCGAGGATCCTGGCAATTGGGAAACAGCCAATGTTTCCGTTTCACTTGTGTCTTATGATGTAGGTGGTTAAGTTGCTCCAAATTCAGATGATCTATACATTTTTCTTGAATGTGTGAGTTTGTTCTCCTGCTGACCATGCCGCTCTGAACAGCTAACGCACATTTCCGTTGATTCTCACCGCTCTTCCGCACCTGCTCATTTCCACCCACAGTCCCTGATGTTATAGCCTACGTACAAAAGTTCATAAAATGGAAAACATAGAGAACCATCATTATTTCATGATTACACCGTTCATCAGTCATTCAGTACGTACAGGTTTGCTTTGATAATAACCAGTTTGTACTATAGTTTGTGCATGAAGTCCTTTATTTTGGAAGAGTGCTCCAAAGGCTTGCTGCTTCTTAAGATAAATGTTTGTTGATCAAATGTGGAAAGACTGCACTCCCTCTGACCGCCGACCGCGCGGCTCTAGAAGTGTTCTCCCAATTCATTGTGGCACGTTTTCTCAAAGGGGAGCAGCAGCAATGTTATGGATTCTTTTCAAATTAAATTTAATGATGTTTTCGAAACTCAAAAGGTCATATTTGATTTGTACCTCACAGTGATGGTTTTGCTACAAATGCAATATAAAAATGTGGAATAATCATAGTGTTGAGGTAAGTCTTTGAAGCTTCTGTGGTTGATGATTATGTTTATTGTTCATCTGTTACCAAGTTCTTGATTTTTTTAATGTGACTTTCAAAACCAAGGCTCAAACATATTTTGTTACATTTTTATTTATTTTTTGTCCATTTACTTGAATTCCTTGTGTTTGATTTACGTTTATCATTTACTTTTTGCATCTCTTTTACTAATTTGTATAACTGAAATAACTGATGATAATGATAAGGTGTTATATCAGAGAACTAACTATAGGCCCCGTGCTGTTCCTATGAATTAAATCCCACCTTTTCCTATTTTAATTAAAGATTCTCAGACGGAATGCTATGATGAACACAACCGCATGATTTGTAAGGGAACACAGCTTGATAAACCGTACATTAAAGGGACTAGATGGAAGTTGATGTTTTTATGCTCGCTACTGCCACCTCAGGTCTTACGTGTAACTGCAGTTTCTATATTAAGCTTGTGCATGACGGCAATTCGGACCTGAATGAACACCTTTTTGAGTGCAGGATTTTAGAGGCAGTTGTGGTGAACAGGTCTGGGCTCATTCTACACATTAGGACATGGCTGGAACAAGTAAGGCAGGGCTAGGCAACATCAGGGCCGGGGGCCAAATCCGGCCCTCTAGCACAAAACCCCTGGCCCCAGATGATTTTGAGAAACATTATTGTTATGCAAAATAGAGATCAAATACCTGTTAAAGTACGAGTGTAATACCGTCAGTCCACTGCAAAAAGTCATTAACAGGTTTTAATTTGAGTTGTTTTGGCGAGTTAAGATGTAGTTGGGCTTTTGACCCAGATCATTGACATTATTGATTATTAACTATTCACTTGTTCTGGTATGTTTCTGACTCGTTTCAATACATTTAGTCTTTATTTCAAGTGATGTTATCTGCTGATGGGTAAGAACATTGGTCTTGTCCCATTAGCAGTTCTACTTTCTTATTTCAAGTGAGATTTACTTAGCACTAGTCTGAAATGTCCTCAAACTTGGCCGGATAAGGAAAAAAGTTTTTTTTTAAAGAGTAAAAAAACACTCAAAACAAGACTTCCTCTATTGAAGTCATTTAAGCCAATGCTTAAAGCCAACTACTTTTTGTAGTGTATTTCTTAAATCTCCGGTCAGACAATACCACTTGCTAATTTTCAATGTAATGTATTGGCGTTTGCAGAAAATGGTTCTTTACTTACCTCACCATTGTAGCCCAAAGGTGAGGTTTGGCCCTTGGTGTTTTGGCGATGATAAAAATCAGCCCTCCACAACACAAACTTGAAGTAAGGGGTTGAAAATACATAATTTAAACATTTTTAAACTCCCTCTAGTCCCTTTAAGAAAAAGATGGGGGAAAAAATCAGTTAAAAACATATTTTGTGACTGTCAAAGCAACAACTATGGCTCTCTTGTGTCGGTTCCGTCATGACATTGTGTGTGTGTCAACAATCTGAATTAAGCGTTAATACCTGTATTCTGTGTGTGGCCTATTATGCTCAGTTAGGTTAAAGGGGACACATTATGCAAGATCGACTTTTGTGAGCTTTTACGCTGGTTATGGTGGTTTTCCTTTGTGGGGAGGGTACTGTGAAATATGGAAATGTATTGCATCTGCTTGCTTAAAACTTATAAATACTCATTCGGAGAACAACACGTAAACTTAGTGTTATGATTTGGCTTGTGACATTGTTTCAATAAATGTTCTTACCTTGAAAAGTCGAGATAAAATGTTAGTGACGTAATGTCTGAGATATGGTCAGTTTGTGCGTCTGGACTAGAGGTGGAACTAACAAGTATATAGAGACAGGCACGAGATTTGCTCGGCAGACTTCCTGATGTTGTTATGATGTAACTTGTATGTGCGATATTGATCAAATAAAGACTTCTTCGAAATAATTCATTCTCCTGAGGTATTTTTCTTGAAGTTCCGGACGGAGTAAAGACTGACAGTACTTGGAGTGGGTTTCTGAACGATTCATGCTTGTCTGAGGAATCTTCCAAGCTCTGGCAATTTCCGTTTGCACTTATCTCATGTCCACGCTCCCACCCTACGTAGTACCCAGGAAGAGCGCTGTGCTCACGCCACTGTCAAGAATGCAAATTCACTCAGAGCTGCTGGAATAGACTTCGCTAACTTTTGTTGCTGCAGTCGTGCAAACGTTTACCAGTGAATTTCATTTCTGGATTATTAAAACGTCTCCACGGGGAAAATGATTCTTTGGGTGTCATGGAGAAGCCCCATTTTCAAGTTTCCAAGCCATGGCACAAGTCAGAGTTTGTCTGTGGTGACCATCTTTAGGACCAAAATACTCTACTTACTTTTGCACGACGAACGATTTGTAAATGAGGACTTTTTGGACAACGGAAAAATACGCAGTTTGTGTCAAACCTGAAGCAGTCCCAAGATTTAAGACGCTGCTGTCCCTCCGGATCCTATGACAGTGAGTAAAACTATACGGCATTTGGATAAAGTAATGTGCGTTGGGAGGCTAGAAGCTCCAGTAACTATACTTCTCATTCGCTAAGCCTGGCTGTGACACTAACGTTACATGTCTCATAAACAACACGATTGCTACAAATGTTGGTGATTTGTCAGCAATAGTGTAGTGCTGTATTCACCATGATATGTTTTATTCATGTTTTACTTTTGTGAGGGCTTTTGACATAACGCATAAGTCTCCTTTAAGGCTAAAGAAATATAAACACACTGCTTTTGTCACAACTATGAATAAGTATGAATAAAATTTAAGTTCAAGGTCTGTGCAAAACACTCACAAAATACAATTTTGACACCAAAAAGCTTGGAGAAAATCACCCAGTCATTATGTCATTTTTGGAAAGGCAAGAGTGAGTTTATTCAAAAATCATGGGCTCGACATGAAGAAAGAGAAAAGGAAAGAATAAGAGTAACAGTGCATCTAAAGCAGTGATTCTCAACCGGTTTGGTCGACCTTGACCCAGGGCTGTGTCACGCCAGGTTCCACACCAGTCAGAGGGGCACTGACTGTGTCCTTATTTCGTACGTCAGCAGGTGGCACTGGTGGCTAAAGCGTGCAGACTTTTGTAAACAAACTAGGCTTCACTTTTGAGTTTTCCAAATCACATTTTATCTATGAACTTAAAGCCTAAACGCGACACTAAACAAATCCAATCCCATCAATAGATTAAACAAACTGGGTTAATGCAGCTGTGGACAAAGAGGGAGGCAATTTATGTTTTCATCTCCGCAGGGCTAGGCCTAAACTAAGCTAAGCTAAGCTAACTGCAGCGCACTGTAGTCCAGGGTTGCCAGGTCCGCGGTTAAACTGCGGAACTGGGCGGCTTGCCACGGGTCAAAAAAACTGTCCGCGTTTTTTGCCTTGTTGTTTTTAATGTAAATGTTTATCAAAATCACTATTTCGAATGACAAAATCTCAAATCCAAGGCTCTGGGAGCTGCTTTGTCAATAAGAGAGGGAGAAAGGGGCGGTTTCTCATCATCGCAGGAACACACGGACTCTGTTTACTAGTAAAAAATATTGAAAATTCCAGCTGCGCCGTATGTCCGCGGGTTTTGGGCGGTTCTTCAGATATTTTTGGGCAGGTTTGGCTGCCTAGACCTGGCAACCCTGCTGTAGTCGCAGATGAGGGCAGTGTTGGTGGGATTCCTCGATAAAGGTAATCCAACTACTGATTACTGATTCTTCTAAAAGTAGTTACTTCTTTGATCACTTTATTTAAAAAGTAATCGGATTGCTGATTACTAGTTACTTTAGGTTTTAAAAATGGATGAAACTGAGCTGTTTAGGTAGAAATCCTTGAGCGTCTTTGCTGCCCTTTCAAGTGTTTTAATAAGTTTGACGTGGAAAACAGACCACAATATTCTTTTCATTAAACTCAAAATAATGTCCATATTTCCCAGTGGTAGTTTCCACCATCGACGTTGGTAGTGTTTCCATTCTCTTTTTCGATAGATGACGTACGACATTTTACAGAAAGCATCCGACCCGCTGAGTAGCGTTCTGTGACCCACTTTTGGACCCCTTACACACCAGTTGAGAACCACTGATCTAAAAAGGCGATAATCCACAGCGATATCCTGCAGTATAGTTGTGGGATCTAAACAAAAGTGACGTATTCTCATTCAGTCGTATATATCATTCTGAAATATAGAGCCATCATCTGATTCATAGGCGAGTATCTCCGGTGTACATAATATAGCATTTGTATTTACATTTGTTCATGTTATTTACACAAACCCCGAGCGTTCTCACACGAGCTTCAGCAGAGCCCGAGTCACGGTCTGTCAAGGTCGGCATGAAGATTGATGGAGTAACCTGGTCCTTCAGGATGTTCAGCAGATCTCACTTAGAGTTACTAAACCTATACCGGACCAACTGCAGCAACCCCGGAACAGTTTCATCCATGTGGACATTTTCTTTTGGTCAGGCATGTGTGTTTGCATCGAGATGGTAAGCTTGATGAGGATGTTGTGTCTAAAATGTTGACATTGCTAATTGCTCACAGCACTGGTCTGTGGGGTTGCCATGTATCGCCTCAGTTGATTTGTAAAAAAGAAATGAACCGATTCGTGGCCGCTCTGTGGAACCACAACATCCGCCTCGCCTTTCCTATTCTTTACAAAGACCTGTAGTCTGGGATCAGGGGTGATTCCTCCCCGAGTTCCCGATGGGTGTGATTGACAAGCATATTAACCAATCAGAGAAAAGCCGGATATGACGCAGGAAGTTAGCGGTTTTACAAAGCATTGGCCCAAAGAGCGGTATGTCGTTTTTGCCACAAGAACATTAAAGTGTACTTGTTGCCACCCATCAAAAGTATTTATGTCCCGTTCCACACGTACACTAATTGAAACAGCTGTTGCACATTCGTGTTGATTTCTCCAACATTTAAAATCTGAACTGGTTTGCTAATATCTCCTATCCTTGTATCCTTAAAGGCACATTGCGTAACATTTTGGATTCTACTGTAGCCGCTACAAAACCAAATGAACAGCTAGACATAGAAAAGTCTATTGTTTGAGGTGAGAATACAAAGATTGGATTTGGATGAGGACATAACTTATTTAAAGCACACACTTGGCTGTTTTGTCAACATCTCCATGGAGATGAGCTGGAGACGTACCCGCTCCAAGGTCTGAGGAGAGCTGAGCCGCTCACAGCAAACACACAGGATTGTTTGTTCATTTTTTATAGTAACAATATCTGTAATAAAATAAATGCATGTATTTCATTCTCTCCGGTGGGTGAAATTTTACACAGTGTGCCTTTAAAGGTGCATTATGCAACTTTTTATGTTGAAAAAGTTGATATTTGTGCGTAATTGGTCTTGTAGTGACCCAGCGGCTGTATGAGTGGTCAGCATGGGGCCTGTACTTACGATTACTGTGGTCTCTAGGACGCTCCAGGATCAATTGTTTTGTAGGTTTTCTGATGAAAGGGTTCGTCTGCAGTGAAAACGTTCCAAACAATTAATCCTGGAGCGTCCTAGAAACCACGGTGATGGAAAGTAAAGGCGCCATGCTGACCACTCACACAGTCGCTGAGTCACTACAAAGTCGAATACGTGCAAATGTCAACTTTTTTTTTTTCGTGTAAAAAGTTGCATAATGCACCTTTAAGGATGCAAGGAGTTCCGAATTTAAACGTTGGAGAAATCAACACGAATGTGCAATGGCTATCTCAATCAATGTACATTTGGAACGGGACAGAAGTACTTTCGATGGATGTCAACACAAAGAAGAAAACCTATTTGCAGGTGCAATCTTGTCAAGTACATTTAAGAACATTTTTTTTACTAGAGGTTAATTTAGTCCCGTCATGACAACGTGTTCTGTGATTGGATCGAAATAGAACATTTACAGATTTGATTGGCTGTTAGCAAAGTCCCTGACGGTCCTGTTTGTGAACAGTTAGACAAAGCAGGAGTGGACGGCTGGCCAGGCAAACATCCGCCCAGGCCAAGATTAGAGTTGTATAAATTGGTAAAAACAATATGATAGCAACTTCTATCTATTTCAACTTTTCAGATCACACTAAAACAATATCGTTGTAATATTTAGCCTATAGCCCCACTCTAGCTTTCGTCACTTTGGATCACCGGGCCTTGGTATGTGGTATGTGGTATGTGAAAGCAGGTTCACGTCCATTCATGTCCCATATTTGTGTTTCGCCCGTGCCGTCAACCTGAAAGACTTGGACTCGGGCTCTCTGTCGTAGATGTGCAACAAGACCAGGGCACAGCAGGTGGCTGGCGGACAACGAGACAACAGTCCAACAAACTTTTATCCGTAAAACAAACATCTTCCACCTTCTAACGGTGTGTAAAGTTCTCACAGTCGGGAGGTAAAAAGTTGAGGGCAGGGTGACCACCTTAAAAAAAAAAGAGATAAAAAGCCCGGAATAGCGGCATCTTTGACAATGGAAAATACATCTTTAAAAACCTACTTGCTACTTGAACAAATCGTTCAATAAGCGGGCTGTAGGGCTTCGCTTGTTTGATCAGGGACACAGGTTTACTAGTGAAACAAACTTTAAGTGCAGAGGACAGACTTTTATGTTTTTATTCCCCTTAATGAGATAATGCCTGTGGTAAATATCATATCATAGTTTTACACCAGTGAAGTGATCATTTTATGAAGTTGCACTTTTTTGTTTGTTCTAAAGTGGTTCTCAAACTTTTCACACCAAGTACCACATCATGAAATACAATATTTGACTTTCCAAGTACCACCGGGCCTAGATCAAGATCAAATCAAGACTAAACCTCCTGATTAGAATCGATGTCTGCAGATCTAAATAAATTGTGTGGATTATGTTTTAACGTTTAACTGTACCGGACACGCCAGGCTCCAAATTCAATGACTTATTTAGCTTTAAACATAAAATAAGTGTAATTTCATGACATGCTTTAGCTAAATCATGCTTAGCTAAATCTAAAGCCAAATACAAGAATGTCGCCTAAGAGCTTCTAAAACATGTTATAGTCAGCACTGCGTTTACCTCAATGGCCGCTGGCTGCTCTGCTTTGCGACGACGACACTGGAGGCCGCCATTGCTGTAGTACCGCCATATAGCCGCTACGCCCCATTGGAATGCATTGCACTTTAGACACATTAAAAACAACTTTAATGCCCGGTGCCTAATTTTTGAAACTGTCTACAGCTAGATATTCCTCCTGTGATTCTCCTGCTGGGTTAGACACAATCAGAGGCGCCGGGATGGTTATCATAGGATAAATTTGAGAAATCTCCTACTTAATGGGGGTCTGACTTTTAGATACACATCACGCAAGGGCCGAGTCTACAGTGAAGATCCCGCCCTTATGCCCCTATTAGGAACATGCTTCGTCAGAGCTGGGGAGGAGGAGTCTGTAAATCCGCAATGAATTCCCCCTCGAACGTGGTCATTATGGTAAACGGGGAGGAGTGAGTATTGACGGTCTATTAATAATATGTCTATGGTTTACCTTGATCATGATTATTTCTCGAAATGCTGGACCACAGGACAACTCCTCCATATTGCAGAGACTTTACCCACCTCCAATAATTCGCAAACTAAAACAAAGGTTATACACAAGCATTACGCACAATGTCTCCTATACACCTGTTCAGATATAAATGTGTAAAAGATGACCCCGAGTACTGCTTGAAAAAGTTCAAGTGCTTCCATTGGTACGTGTGCACCAGTTTGAGAACCACAGTAAAACAGTGACATAGGAAGGGGAGGGCTATCTTTCAACAAGAGGACTAGGACTCGGTTGGTACATTGCCACAGCTGGGTTTACACATAGGCATGATGTGTTACAAATGCCATTTTTCCATCATCCGTGACATTCGTAACATCACTTAATGCGTCTCAATAGGGTTCTTAACAGCGCATTGGCTCTTTACATTCATGGAGCAACTTTTTGGCTGTCAAAATATCTTTCACAAATGTAATGATTCACCCTCCAACGGAGCGTGTCCTTTCGGGATGATTAGTGGTGATTCGTAATTCAGCGCGTTAGCATTCATAGGGTAGAAATCAATGTTTTCTTTCACGCTTGCGCTAAAAATGTATAGAAACCCACAGTTCCAGGCCAGGGACGGCACCTGCTGCTGCTGCCGCTCCACAATGCGCTGAAGGTGTTCCTCCTGCGGTCGTTCCCCCAGATGTTTGGGAGAACGAGTTGGAGCCAGAAGCCAGACGTCTTACTGCACAGTAAGCCGGCGTGGCTAAGCAGCACTATCCACTATCGCCCGATCGATTCCTGACAGAACGCGACAATTCCCAACGGTTCGCAGCAGCCCGGGATACAGTGCCTTGCGAAAGTACTAATACACTTTGAACTTTTGCACATTTTGTCATGTTTACAATCATAAACGTAAAGATTTTATTTTGAATTTTTTACTGAAAGTTCACACACAAGTAACAGACAACTGTGAAGTGAAAGCAAAATGATACATGATTCTGTTATTTTACAAAAAATAGAAAAGTGAAAAGTGGGGCGTGCATAAGTATTCATACAGCATTTTCGGAGTGCATTAAATTGTCTTTATAACATTCCTAATGACTGCAGAATGTTCACACCTTGCCCTAACCATTAAAGGGGAGGTATTATGTAAAATCGACTTTTTCAAGCTTTATATCATGTTATTATGTCATTCCCTCATTAAACACATGCCTGGAGTGTTGCCTTGGCTCATTCACATATTTTTGAGTAATCAGTAAAAACTTAGACGGCAGCCATTTTAGGTGTAGCAATGCCTCAGTCCTCCTAGGAACGCCCCCACCTCCTGGAGACGCCTCTGGACCTTTTGTCACCAGCCAAGCCACCAACCACTGCTCCTCAGCTCAGCAGAGCCCCCTCCCGCACAGTAGTGTTGTTTAGATGCCACAGCAGTGTGCTGAAGGGGGCGTGTCGGAAAGCTTCTTAAAGAGACAGGGGCCTATTTCAAGACGTTCAGTACAGCCATTTTGAGAGAGCAATTTTATTCAAGGCAGTTATTTTAATTTACTGCATATACAGACCAACAGAAGGTTACGTCATCATTGTAGTATGCTATAGACTGGTGCTATGTGATTGAAAAAGCATAATACCCCCCTTTAAATAGAGGCCACCTGTGTGTAATCTACTCTCAGTATAATTCCAGCTGTTCTGTGAGGGCCTCAGAGCTATGGTCAGAGTGTATTGGTCACTAAACAACATCATGAAGGCCAAGGAGCACACCAGAGAGGTCAGGGATAAAGCTGTGGAGAAGTTTAAAGCAGCGTTAAGTTATACAAAGATTTCCCAAGATTTGAACATCTCACGGAGCACTATTCAACCCATCATTCGGAAATGGAAAGAGTATAGCACCACTGCGAACTTACCAAGACACGGCCGTCCACCTAAACTAACAGACCGAACAAGGAGAGCACTGGTCAGAAATGCAAACAAGTGCCCTAAGATAACTCTGGAGGAGCTGCGACGTACTGCCGCTGAGCTGGGGGAATCTGTACATGGGACAACTATAAGTCGTACTCTACACAAATCTGGCCTTCATGGACGAGTGGCAAGAAGAAAGCCATTATTGAAAGGAGGCCATAAGAAATCCCGTTTGAAGTTTGCTAAGAAGGTGCTTTGGTCAGATGAAACAAAAATTGAACTTTTTGGCCCAAATGCAAAACGTTATGTATGGCACAAACCTAACACTGCTCATCGTCCTGAGTGCACCATCCCCAGTGTCAAATATGGTGGGAGGAGCATCATGCTATGGGGCTGCTTTTCCTCAGTGGGGACTGGGAAGATTGTAAGAATAGTTGGGAAGATGGATGGAACCAAATAGAGGAACATTTTGGAGGAAAACCTGCTGGAGTCAGCAAGAGAATTGAGGCTGGAGCGGAAATTCACCTTCCAGCAGGACTGTGACCCTAAACACAAAGCTAAATCTACAATGGAATGGTTTAAAAACAAACATATTAATGTGTTAGAATGGCCCAGTCAAAGTCCTGACCTAAATCCTATTGAAAATCTGTAGAAAGACCTGAAAACTGCTGTTCACAAACGCTCTCCTTCTAATTTGACAGAGCTTGAGTTGTTTTGTAAAGAGGAATGGGCTAAAATGTCAGTCTCTAGATGTGCAAACCTTGTAGAGTCATAACCCAGAAGACTTGCTGCTGTTATTGCAGCAAAAGGGGTTCCACAAAGTATTAAGCCATGCTGTATGAATACTTATGCACGCCCCACTTTTCACTTTTCTTTTTTTTGAAAAATAACAGAAGCATGTATCATTTTGCTTTCACTTCACAGTTGTCTGTTACTTGTGTGTGAACTTTCAGTAAAAAATTCAAAATAAAATATTTATGTTTAGGGTTGTAAACATGACAAAATGTGCAAAAGTTCAAGGTGTATTAGTACTTTTGCAAGACACTGTACATATTCGTGACCGTGCGTAATAATTTGTAATCGTACACGTGGTAACAGCTCACATTAGTTTGTGACCACTGCCCCAAATCCTAACATTTCACCAACATTCGTAATCATTCGTGATCCTCATGACTTGTCGTCGTTATGTGTAAACCCAGCATACAGTATGGTTGAGATGAGATAGAAATTCTGCCTATTCCTATGTCACACTCTGTGCCCTTGTAAAAGTGTGAGAAAGACGGCATTTTTAGTGTTTTCTTTAACTGCAGCGGGACATTCTCTAAGTTGGTGGGACAAAGGCTTAAGCGCGGTGCAGCACAAACAAACACACCGGTGGCCACCCTAGCGGAGCACTGTCCTGAACGGTCCTTGCAGGAGAAGCTCAGTTTCACAGGAACAGTTCTTGAGATCACGTTTGTGCAAAGTCCCGAGGAGTCCGCGTTTTTCCCCCGCAGCTATAGGGCCACGTTGAAGTCCGTGACCAGGAAGTCCACATAGTCCTTGTCTTTGGTTTTGAAGGCCTCGGCGATGATGCGGGCCGCGTCCCTGTGCTCCCGGCCCCTGAGCGAGAGCCCGTTCACCTCCAGGAGGATCTGCCCCACCTTCAGCAGGCCGCAGTTATGAGCCGAGCCGCCCCTCTGTCAAAACACACACACAGATAGGCATGAGTTACACAGATGTCAACGCCCGATAAACATAGAACGTAATCTTTTAACAGAAAGGAAGAGCAGGAACACGTCACACCTGTTCCCTAAAAAATGGCATTATTTAGAGATATCGATATACATGTCGATGCCTCTCATGACTGCTTCTGTAGTTTGTCAGCATAAAAAGCAAAACAAATCACAGAGCAGCCGATTTACGCTATTATTTATGCATTTATCAATATCAATGTTGTTTGTGTGGTTAAGCTAAGGTCAAGTCCCGGAGCTAAACCAGATACGGACTGAGGCTTTTGCGACTTTATTTACAAACAGTCATTCACAACATTCATTTCAAGAACTATGCAAATAAATGTACACACATCCCCTCCCTAACCATGCCCCAATTCCTCTGCGTCTATGGGCGAGGAATGGGCTTCTCTATGGTCCTCATGGCGGGAAGCTGACATTGCTGTAATACCACCCCCTTGTGGCCACGGGCGACTCAAAAAGACACTTGGTAGACAGAGTTCTAATGGGACTTTAGACTTCCCTAGGACGGCTTAAAAGCCTGGCTCCAAAGAGTTTTGTTTTTCTAAATGTCATTATGACCCATGTGACAATGCTGGGATAGGTAAAATATTTTTTAACCACACTGGTTTTTCAGCGCATTGACTGGCTCCAGAGCCTGTCAATCAAGCTCTGGCGCTCTGTGGAGGTTCAGGCTTTTTCCACCTTTTTGCCTTTTTAAGGAACAGGCTGCATAATTGTATTTATTTATTTATTTGAGCGGTTTATCTGCTCAGAAGGAGTGGGCCGAAGCCAAAGGCTTATAAGCGCCCACCCCAAAAGTAAAAACAATAACATTTCATTTAACAAATCATGAACAAATCATAAACAAGGGAACATATGGCAAGGTAACAGCAATAATAAAGAACAGTAATAAAAAAAAACAGCAAAATGAAGAAACAACAGCAAAAGAATATACAACACTCACAATGTCTGTTCATATTTGAGGAATATGGATTCTTTCTAGATCTTTTTAAAGTGTAAGTGCATAAGAGGAGACTGAGCACTGAGCAGCCATGTAAGTGTCACAGATGACCATTACTGTGAATGGGGCTGAATAGGTAATCTATCTCTAATTATTATATCTATGGTCTGCGTTCACAAACCTTTTTCAATTTCCCCACCCCAGCCCTCCAGTCGACAGGGGTGCGCCCCTCCCCTACCCTTGATGTTTCTATATTATGTGCTTTGCCTGATAGTATTTTCGCGTATCTTCTTTTGTGAGGCGCATTGAGTTGGCTTGCCTTGCTTTTCACAGTTTGTGAAATTGAACTTTTGGCGTCAGAAAACATGATCCTAGTAGCGTAGAGACGGAATAAGTTAGTTTTCCAGAGGAGTAATGTCGTTACTTACTTATTAACTCACTGGCTGCCAGACAATTTCAAAGCAGCCAACCCCATATTGCCAGCCATTTTAGATTTTTTTTCACTGATTTTTAATGACCCACAGAATATTGTGTACTATGACAATGTAAATCTGAAACCAGATTCAGAATAGACTTCCCACTTTCATCAGTAAAAAAAAGTTTGTTTCTAGCTTGTTTCGTTCTCCCGTAATCACCAGTTGAATTAATGTAAGTTTCACTGAAAACGCCTGTTTCTGACCAAAAAGCAGAGAAAACGAGCTTTATGTAAGAAGAAACACAACAAGCAGAACAGTGACTTTGACACTAATATTTTTTGCTGTAGTGACACCTCAAACATCTGAACAGTCGTTTCCTTCTATAAAACAGCAAAAAGAGCTTTTGGAAAGAGCGAAGTCAGTTCTTTAAAATGAGTCCCCCCACAACTTTCTCGGCCTCAGGGGAACTGAGGAACATCGCAATGAAAATTGGTTAACTAGAAGTTTGTTAAAGAAGAACTAAATAACCTTGTTTACCTTAATAAATCCTTTCCGTAGTCCCTCTGGGGGTAATACAAGTGTTAATGGGATGATTGGAGGGTCTTTCATCTCCCCCAGTGTCTCTGGCCAGAAAAGCATAATTGCAACTTGACTGCCACCGGGTCGGAGCCACCAATACACACTAATGGAATCACGAAGAAGAAGCTAACAGGCTAACGGGCAAAGCTAACTGTGGGCTAGCGTCGCTTGAACAGTATTTACAGCCAAGTTTGAGTGAAAAAATTATTTCCATTGTGTGATTGGATGTACAATATCCCTCTGTCCCTTTGTCTTTTCTGTCAGCGTAGTATTTACTCTCACGGACAATTAAAGCAGTACTAAGTAACTCTTGCCCCTAGCGCAACTGCAGGTGTCGTAGCAAGTTGTGATTTTTTTAACTTATTAATTGTTAGTGACATGTAACAACATGTAACAGTATCACTACTCAGGATGAAAATGAAAGACAACTGATTGACAGTGGCATTTGTATGTACTCGTAATCATTGTTCAAGAAGATAACAGTAAAAACACGTTTATGTGATATAACCAGCAAATAAAGATCTGCTTCACTCATCAGACTAAACACATCAAAGAGGAACAGAAACCTTTCTTTGTGATTTTTACAGTTTGTCATGTCAATGGAGTCTCAGTCTAAGTCAGTGTTTAAGCTGCTCAAGACGTTAGCATGCTACCGGTTAGCAACTAAACATGTGTGGCTCACAACTACGAACACTGAGGAAATACTACAGTAACAGCTCAGCTCTGACCTCTGTCACATGTTGTATCCAAGGCTAGATGTTTGGAGTTTGGTTCAGGCCTTCTCTTGGGAGAGGTCGGAGTTGAGCTGTTGAAGCTAAATGCTAACCGGTAGCATGCTAACATCTTAAACACTGACTCACTGGCTTCTTCACATAAACGTGCGTCTTTGGTGCCGTGTTTTTACTGTTGAGCAATGATTACGAGTACATAATCATTGAGTAGAGATATTGTTACATGTTGTAGTATTGCATAATTCTACTTCGGTATTCGAAATGGCCACCATAACTACAAAAGAACTACAAAAGGCACATGACTTAAAGGCATGAATAGGCTAGTACATAATGCAATTGTAATACTGTTCATGTAGCTCTGTAAGTAGAGCGTCCGGTTTATAATCAAAAGGGTCGTGGGTTCGAGCCAGATGATGGTCTATGATGGTTTGTCCTTTGACTTGACGTCAACTGGTAAACATATTATTGTCACAGGCACTATCCTTTATTAAATCTTGGTCAGTGACTTCATTTTTAGATGGTTGGTTTAGATACTTCTCATTAATTCTCATTCATTTGTTTCTATTCTCATTATGCGGAGCAGTTTTCCTCTTTCTAAATTATCACTCTCAGCTGTTAATCAGCTCAATCCTGACGATGTTGTCCATATTTCTGAACCAGAATTAATGAGCTCAGTCAGTGTTGAGTTTGCTTTTTTCAGGCTCACTGCTGCAATGCTTTTTCACCACCAGATGGCGCCTATAAGTCTACCAGCACTGCGTGAAACAGTGTGACACAATTTGTAAAAGTGTATGACACACACTTTGAGGTGTCATTTACCCATCACTACTGCTGTGTTTATGTTTTTACAGGATTATAGACCAGACATTTGTAAAAATATATATTTTATCGACTGTGCATATTGGCAACGTCCAATATTTGATTTTAGAAAAAAATGGAAAGCCCCACTCATCAATAAATTGACTGTTCTACCCCCACCAATACTCAGGGAGTCAGGTAAACCTCCACACACAAAACAATGCACTGATATCTGTGGATATGTGTAATATTGTGGCATTCCTTTGATGACCGTGTCGCTGTTCTGCTCCTGTGTGGCGGTCCCAGGGAGCACTGTTTGTTGTGGGGAAGCGTCCTCGGTAATGAGTGTTTACAGAGACACGGCTCATTTATCCAGAACCTTCACCGCAGATGAAAGCCCTCTCTGTACCTATCTGACCCCATCTCAAACACACACACACACACGTTCTCCTCCTGGTGATTACTCCAAATCCTGATAATGGGCTGCAGCAGGGCTCGTGTTTTCCGTCGGCCGTGAGAGAGATACCGGAGCCCAGGGCCAGTCGGATTGGGATGCGCGTGGGGGACGGCGGTGTATTTGTGGACCAAAAAAAAGTATTGTGCTAAAACAGCACACAGTTCAGCGACACAGGCCTCAGCATCAACTTCATGTTTTGAGCAAAATTCCATTTAAGCAGCGATAAAAAGAGAGAAAGGACATTATTACCTCCTGAGCTGCAGCGACAGGCCACATCATGTTTTATTTCAGCTAAGGTTTTCCACGAGCTGCGATGTCAAAACGAAAGTCTGTACTTGACACATCAAAGATCTGTTACAACGTGAGAGTATTCACTCTGTCTCTTATCATTTATGTTTGGTGCAAATATTCTTCAAAGAAATCAAATACACATTTAAATAAACCATTCAAACGTATGCATTAGCTCTATAAAACAATAATGGTTCGCTGTCTACGTTTGAAAGGATGTTTGTACCAAAAAGGTCTCATAGTGAGACAATCTTTGTTTCCCTTCACACACTGCAGCAGCATGTCTGCCCTGTTACATGTGTGTAAGGTAAATATTACAGATGCACCGATCCAGCTTTTTTTGTTCCCGATACCGATACTGGGGTTTGAGTATCTGCCGAAACCCGATATTTACCGATACCAAGAGACTTTCTTAAAAGTGTCTTTCTCTGAGTGAAAAATTCAATTGACCCTTCTCCATTGTAAGATCAATAGTCATATTTTATTGTCATGATATTACGGATCAATTATCAATTATATCTATTGATAACTCTTGGATAAACATTTAACAAGGATGACTTTTCTACACTAAATATCCTTGGGTATATGACTGGCTTTAGGTTACAAAACAACTCACATGAAGTGATCATTACAAATATGTGAGATCAGATATTTCTTAAACTAAAATACAAACATTGGCTTCAGCAGTGGTTATTTTATTTTATGAGGCTACTTTAGATGGGGTCGGCCATTAGTCCGATGTCTCATTATTCCGATAATGTCCCATTGAGTAGGGGTTGAAAATAAAATTAGGTTTTGATAAGAGTCCACTGACCTTAAGGTTAGGGCCAATGGTTGTATATGGCTCTCTAATCTGCAACACAACTGGGTTGGACTAATGGCACCTCTGCTCAATGGTACATTTTCGGAATAATGAGACGTGGGACTAATAACGTGGGACTTGAATTCTCCAGGTTCGTTCTCAGCTTTCCAGTGACATACAGCATGCCCATATTCACGTGGTAAAAGCAGGGGTGAAAGTAAGCCGGTACGGTCCGGTACTGCGTTCCGTTAAAAGATTTGCCGGTGGTACGCCGTACCAGGAAGGAGAAGAGGTGCGCTCTCTCACCTTACGCACAAAACAGTAGTATGTCAATAATATTGCACCGGGAGCTCAAACGCGTTGAAGTTCAGCCACTTAAATGCAAAATAGAGACTCGGCAGACTGGATCTCATCTGCTCTGTCCCTGAACTTTCTGCACACACGGTAACGGCGCAGTTTCATTTTTTTGGCACTATTGTCTTTAACCATTTTCTCATAATGAACTTTTCCATGTCAGTAGGTCAGGTTCATGTTCTACAGTAGAATGGTTGAAAGTCCTTTCTACTGGCCAACATTACACACGTTTTCAAATTTTGCCTCCACTTTTGGACGCATTTACAAAAAATCATTAGACCATAGTTCATATGTGCTGGAAGAGATGACTTTGAACTTTGAGACAGTGACAGAGAAATTAGCAATAAAAAAATAGACTGGCAATCTGCATTTTGACTGTTTATGGTTCACATTCATTGTTTTCAAAAGTAAACGAAAAATGTGTCTGAAGGCCTGTTCTAATCCAGCTTTTACGCTCCATCCAAAAGGTTCACTATAGAAGGACAACTGCAGAAAATGTGCCATACAATTTGAAGTGCACTTTGTGGTTATTTTTGGTTTTGCTTCTCGGTCTTGTTCCTTTGGTATTCGTCCTCTCAAAGGATCATTTAAACGTCCACTTGTGCCTCGTCTTCAGATTGAACTTGGAAACAATCTGCAGCTCCCTCCTCTTCGAATACGTCTCCAACTGGAAACTAAAATACTTAGAGAAAAAACTCCCTCGGCACTTGCGCTTTCAAATTGTTACCACTAGTTCATTGTAATAATTTGCACCTTTGGATCTTTATCATTTAGAACAACTACACTTTAGTTTAAAAATTGTATTTTCATTTTTTGGAGTTGCTTGCATGTTTACAGCCAGGGCATCATCAGTCGCACTGGAAAAGTTAACCTGGAAAAGTTCACTGGTTTCATGCAGAAAAACTGACCTCTGCAGTAAGTATTCGGCAGATATTCAGAGCGTTAGCATGAGCGGCCTCCGTCAGACACACACGAGGAAGCGTTGCATAATATTGAAGCCACACACACACTTCGCCAAAACAAGCCTATTTCAACCTGAGAATGTACGCTTTTAAATATACCAATACTGTTATCTAAAATATAGAGAGGCTTCTTCATGATCTCAACTAACAGATTCTACAAAAAGCGAAATCACAAATTTCACTTTTGGTTCGAAAGTTGGGCTGCCGACTTGTGACCCGTGGTCTCAGTGACGGGTCACAATCGATCCTGGCGCGTTGTAGAGACCACCATGATTGAAAGTAAAGGCACCATGTTAACCACGCACACAGACGCTGGGTCACTACAAGGTCAAATACGCACAATCAACTGTTTTTTCTCATATAAAAAGTCGCATAATACACCTTTAACAAGCAGAGCATTAAGGTCTGTTTCCAGGGGTGACGGCAATGTTCACAAAAGAAAGTCTGCCTTCTCTCAATCAGCCTTTACCTACAATACAAAGCCATGAAGAATGGAACGGGCTCCCAGACAATCTAAAGATCAATGCCGATTTTCACAGCTTCTCACGGGCCGTCAAAGACTACCAGTCCCAATGGGGTACATAACTATCTGAAAGCTACTACACTGTAAAACACAAAACAAAACTGTTGCACCTCATATATTTCTGCACTTTAAATAAACTGCGAAACACTGTATTTGAATATTGCACTTTGTATTTGTATTTATTTGTATGCACGTGATTTTTTGTTATATCTTTTATTGTGTAAATGCCTGCCTTGTTAAGGACTACAGATGGAAATGAGCATGGTACTACTGTAAATGTGGTGCAGTAATGTGACTGCACATTGCCCTTCAAATAAACAAAAATAAACTAAACTAACCTACTTTCATTGGACAGAAATGAAATAGTTTTACTTTCAATGCATATTTTACATCAGGCAGTGTGCTCAAGGTCTTAGCTTCAAATAAAATGCACCAAAAATATAATCCTATGTCTATGGGCAAAGCACACAAAACAGCAGATTTTCTTTTCCCGTTTTCATCTTAGACTGCTGGACTTGGGCCCTGTGTGTCTTGCTAAAGGGCATAATAACTCTGAGTTAGCCTCTGGAGACGAGAGCCTTTCAGTCCCGGCTGTCACACTACTGACCTGGAGGGAGCCTGGTTATTACTGCCTCCATTACTGGCGCCAGCAGTGAGCCCGGCGCTCCGTCTCCCTGTCCTATTTGGGGTTTTGTTCATTCTATGGATTTGTGTCTATTGCTCTAATGTCTCCGCCAGTCATTACTAAATATTCGGACTTCGTATGAGACCTATCTGAAGCACTGTTTTGCCAAACAGGATTCATGTCCACCACCACCGCCACTTTTAGCGTCTATACCGGCTCACCTGCGCGTTGCTCCTCTTGGTGCGCTTCGTAGGAAACGCAGAAGAGGGAAACGAGGTGGCATCCTGGTAAAAGTTAGAGCTTACCAACGTGCTAAAAAGGCTTTTTTCCACATTATGGACACGCGTCTGGAGATCTTCATCAGCGCAGGCTTGTCCCTATACCGCTGATTGGAGCCCCTACCGGGAATCACCTGATGTCAGCGCCGCCTTTGGAGTGGTTCAGTCCCCGGAGACGCAAAGGTAGCCGCCCAGGAGTAAACCAGGAAACCTTTGCATGCTAACTCATGCCCGCATCCCAAACAAAGAGGACTTTCTTCATATTGCGTTGATGAATGTCAGATCATTAGCGAATAAGACCTTCGTACTCAATGATTTTTTTTTGTATGTCGTCATTTGGATCTTATGCTTTTGACAGAAACTTGGATTCGGCCCGGTGAGTGTTCAGCCTTTTCTGAGCTCCTTCCTCCTGACTGTGACTTTATTAGCACTCCTCGTACCTCTGGCAAAGGTGGAGGGCTTGCCACTGTATTTAATTCTGATCTTAAATGCCGACAGTATCCATCAAACTCCTTTTCGAGCTTTGAACTGCAGTTATTTGTGATACAGCATAGCGTACCTGTGTTGTGCGCGCTCATTTATCGTCCGCCTAAGTTCAATAAAGATTTTATCGTGGACTTTTCGGACTTTTTGGCAGGAATTGCTCTTAAATTTGACCATTTTCTAATAGCTGGTGATTTTAATATCCACGTCTGTTGTGACTCCAAGCCTTTGGTCAAGGATTTTAAAACTGTGATCGACTCTTTTAACCTGACACAGTGGGTCAGTGGCCCCACGCATGAAAAGGGGCACACACTCGATCTCGTTCTATCTCATGGTTGACTGTACGCATCGAGGATCTCTGTAATACACAGATTCAGATCATATACCTGTTATTTTCACTGAATCTTCCCTGCCTTTTGGCTCCATGTGCCATTGCGCGCAGGCGACGCGTAAGTACGTCCTCTACAGCAGAGGCATTCTCTAATGCCTTTGTTTCTTCTGCGCCTTAATTGTCGTGTGAGGCTGATACTGATGAGCTTACTTGTTTGTTCACGTCTACGTGCACTGAAATTCTCGATTTAGTCGCTCCTTATAATACATGTAAGCCAAAGAGTAAGTCCCAGCCCTGGCTAAATGACACCACGCGCGCGCTCAGGCGTGAGTGCCGACGTGCAGAAAGGCGTTGGAAAAAGGACAGACTTCATGTTTCCCTGGGCATCTTAAGAGATTGTTTGTCCAATTATCAAAGAGCAGTGAAATGCGCAAAGACTGAGTACATGTCGAACCTGATATCTACAAATGGTCATAAACCACAGCTTCTCTTTACTGTTTTAAATCGCCTTGTGAATCCCACTGAATCCAGTGGCATTGTACCATCAGAAACCTTGTGTGTCAATTTTCAAAGATTCTTTGTGGATAAAATATCTGCTATTCGGGACTCTACATTACTTTGTGCTGCTGTAGACCCTTCTGTGAATTCTGTTTGTTCTGTGGTCCTTGTACACTTTGAATCTGTGTCACTTGATGAGCTGTTTACTGTGGTGCGCCAGTTAAAACCCTCTGACTGTCCACTTGATTGTGTCCCGTCTAAACTTCTTAAGACTCCTTCAATGTGATCGGGCCCTTCATAATGAGAATTATTAATTCTTCATTGATCTCGGGCAGCGTCCCAAGTGCTTTCAAGCATGCTGCTGTCCAGCCTCTACTTAAAGGAAAACTCACCCTCAAATCTACTTTTTTCCCCTGATAAACTGTATAAATGAGTGTCCAATAGTGTTGTCTACATATCCTGGTCATTATTTTGGCACTTTAGTGCAATTAGTTGAAAGATCAACTTTATGCCTAAAACCGTCAGTGAGGCGCCATCTACAGGCGGTCGGTCTTTACTGCATTTGATTTTTGAATTTGGTGCTCCTATTGGCCCAGGAGTGAAGCCTGACGTCAGCAGTGAAGCCTGACGTCAGTTGCCGCTCTGGGCTATAAAAGTGGCCCAGTCTCGCTCACGCCCCCGTAGCGAGTTGGAGAAGGAATAGCGAGAGAGTATTTTCATCAATTGTCAGGTTTGCGATTAGTTATAGCATTTAGGTAGATTTTTTTAGAATAGCTTTTTGTATTATAGATAATTGTGTAGTGTTAATAGCGTTGTTGTTGAATATTGTAGTTTTAGTCATTAGTTACAGAACAGTAATAAAATCAAGTAATAAAACTGGCACCATAATTTTCATTATTTCATCATTCAACTAAATAAGCATACATTTAAAGATAAAGACTTTAATATAGTCTTTACAGAGTCATTTAGTGGTAGTTTAGTGCATGTGTTACATTGGTTAAACCTTTAATTCACTAAATTTAGCAATAGAAATTACTTTTGGCTCAAGTCCACAATGTTACAGACAGTTAGTCATTCTGATTCTGTTTTATCTTCAATGACAAACCGAAAACAATTTCAAAAGGACTGTGTTCCTGCAAATATTATATATTTATTTTTTTGTTTATGCGACATGTTTTGTGCAGTTTGCTGTAAGAAAAATAAAATAAAGCTTTGTAATACATATAGTCATATCTCTATACCTCACACATGCTCTGCTGAGGACACAGTTATATCTCCCATGCTTATGTAGACTACAGCAAAAAGTCTACATTAAAATAGATCGGTAAATTATGAAAGTAGCCAGCCAGGACAGTTAGCTGCGATGCTAACATCGATGTTGCTCAATGCTAAGCAGCTAGCCTTGTAAATTACAGAGGAATCACACTAATAAAATAAGCCAGCGCCTCAGAGCAGTCTCAGGTACAAGGCCTCTGTCTGTCACGATGCTTCTCCTGTGTAGAGAGAGCTGTAAAGTTGTCCCAGTGGAACATGTTGCTAAACAAGTTAGCTCCCTGGAACTCCATGCTCGGACTTTTTTCAGGAGCGTTGAAGTCAGATGACTCAGGCCTGTCAATCACCCAGACCCAGACCCCTCCCACCCTCCCCCTCCCGCGCGCCGCTCAGTCCTCCAGGCAACTCCCTTTTCTGTTGAGATTTTCAAATCTGAGGCTCTGAGGCTGAGGCTCTGGAAAGGGGGTTACTAACTCTTTAAGAAACACAGCTTAGATCCTGAAGTTCTGTCTAACTTCAGGCCAATTTCTAAGTTGCCTCTTTTATCAAAAGTTCTGAGAAATTGGTACACGCCCAAATTCATCTCACTTGGAAGCAAATAGCCTCTTTGAAAAATTTCAGTCGGGTTTTAAACCGTGTCATAGCACTGAAACTGCACTCTTTAGAGTTTTAATGACCTTCTTTTAACGTTGATTCGGGTCACCCCACTATTTTAGTGCTTTTAGATTTAACTGCAGCGTTTGACACGGTGGACCATCAAATACTGCTTTCTCGCCTTGAAAGCCATGTTGGTATTGGAGGAACGGTCCTAAAATGGTTCAGATCATATCTTGAAAATCGCTCCTTCTCTGTCCACTTGGGCCCTTACTGCTCAGATGCGGCCCCACTGAGCTGCGGAGTGCCACAGGGCTCAGTTTTAGGTCCTTTATTGTTCTCACTGTACCTGTTGCCCCTTGGATCTATTTTCAAAAAACATAAGATTCCCTTCCATTGTTTGCAGATGACCTGCAAGTCTATCTGCCATTGAAACCAGGTTCAGACAGCATCCAAGCTCTGTTACATTGTATTCAGGATGTAAAGGACTGGATGGCCCAGAATTTTCTAAAACTTAATGAATCTAAAACGGAAATTGTCGTTTTTGGAAATTTGTCCGATCCTTCTGTTCTTGGCCCACTTAAAGGCTACTGTCACCAGTCAGCCAGGAGCCTTGGCGTGGTCCTAGAGGGATCTTTTAAGTTGGACAAGCAAATAGGTTCAGTCGTAACGTCAAGTTTTTACCAACTGCGTCTTTTGAGTAAAATTAAGCCGTATTTACCACATTCAGATCTGGAGCGTGTGATTCATGCCTTTATAACATGCCGCTTGGATTATTGTAACTCGTTGTATTGTGGGCTGGACCAAAGCTCGATCCATCGCCTGCAGTTGGTACAGAACGCTGCAGCGAGTCTGCTCACTGGAACCAAAAAGTTTAAACATATAACCCCTGTGTTGGCCTCTTTACATTGGCTCCCTGTAAAACACAGAATTCAAATGTTGTTGTTGGTGTTTAAGTGTTTGAATGGGACGGCTCCTCCGTACCTCTCTGAGCTTCTGACTGTTCATACTCCGAACAGAACATTGAGGTCAGCTAACAAATTTCTGTTAGACGTACCAAGGTCACGAATGTCGACCAGAGGAGACCGGGCTTTCTTCCCTTAAATATTAGGGCAGCACAGTCTTTAGACATTTTTAAGTCTATGTTGAAGACCCACTTGTTTGCGAAGTCTTTTAACCAAAACTGAGCAGGACTTTTTGCTGGCATTTGTTTGTGTTGTATTTTGTTTTTCTGCATCTTTATTTTTTATTTTTAAATAGTGTATTTTTATATATATGTATTTTTGTGTACAGCACTTTGGGCAGCAATGTTGTTTTAAATGTGCTTTATAAATAACTTGACCTTGACCTCCATAATAACTGCACGTGCTGACCTATAGTGTATTGTTGTGGAATGGGCCAGTGCTATCATATGATAACTCTGAGTCCAGGGAGTATTCACAACCCTTTAAATCCTCTCCTCCGAAATGCGTGCTAAGTCAATGTTGAGGCGAGCAGTGCATGCGCAAACACGAGACGAGAGTCCGGAAGTTGGGGCTAACGTCAGTGACAAATCAGTGTAAATGTGCCAGAACTGTAGAAATATTTGCAGCACAGGGGAATCACAGTCTAAAAGCATCGTAAATTATATTAGTCAGCCCTTCAAAGTAATACAATAGAACTGGGAAGGCCTTTGGACGCCATAGGACTAAAATAGCACAGAGTTATTCCTATGTTATTATGTTAAAGCCTGATACCACAAATACTGAAATTATTACTTAAAAAAAGCACAGTCTTGAAGTTATGGGGATGTAATCTGCTCCAGATCTCAACAATTACAAGCAGTGCCAAAGAGAAAGTTAACCGAGGAAATATTCCAGAACTGTCTACATTATAAAAAAAAGAAAGAATATAGCTTCTGTAAGACGACTACCCTGCCCCCCTCAGTCCCCTCTGCCGTGGGGCCCCCTCAGTCCCTCTGCTGCGGGGCCCTAGTCCCTCTGCTGCTTGTGTCAGCTCCGCCCTTGTTCCTGCTCCATCTGTAGCTGCACCTCACGCTGACAGTGAAGGGGGGAGACACAGACACCAGACAATTCAGAGGATCAGATCAGAGGAAAAAGGCCGACATTACTTTTCTCTTCATTATACTGTACATCCTAAATTAAGGCCGATTGTTGTGAAATAAAAAGTGGGCAAATAAAAAGAAGACTCTGTTTTTGGTTCAGTTTATGTCCGTAGATTTCATGATAAATGTTGTTACAGTATATCAATCAATCAATGGTTTTGTATAGCCCAATATCACAGCAGTAGTTGCCTCACAGGGCTGTGCTAAACATTATATTGAGGCGCATATTAAACCTGCAGCTTTTTCCCTCAAAAGCGCGCACGGGGAGTGGACTGTGCTGCTGCCACTCTTTTCATAAGATTATTCCTCCAGTCTCTCTCACTGTAAAGTGGACTTCTGTCCAGCATAGCTTCAGCAAATCACAATAATCTCCGTGCCCTGCACTTCCTCTCTGTTTATTCGTTAGTGATTGTTTGCCCGATGCGATTTCTTTTTTCTTTGTCCCAACCTAAGGTGGCGGAGCTCCGTATCTCATATGTATCTCAGAGCGAGTACTTCACCCATTTCACTCTGTACAGTGTTGACTAATGTCTTTTTTTTGCACCAAGCTTTACATGAACTGAATAGAACTGAATAGAAATATACCTTTCTGTGTCATAGGAAATCAGAATTTTTCACAGACTTTTTTATGAAGGTTCAAAAACAGCACCATACTGTGGAGGGTCTGATTACTCACCTGACAGCCCACACATCACTCTTAGTACTATTATCAATACAGATGCCAATATTTTGATATAAAACTAGCCCAGATTTGTTTTCTGTTTTGTTCCGCAAAGCTCGATGCAATTGGTCTCGGAGTCATTTTAAGACCAATAATTATAAATGCTCGACGCTCATGTTAAGATGGGGATCGGTCGGTTGTCATGGAAACGGCTGCTGTCAGATTTCGGGTCCCGCGCTCGGCTCTGATGGAACAGAGCTCTGAGGTGAGGAGCACATCTGGCTGTGTCTGAGCACAATTACCTTCCGTCTCCCACACCGGCACAACAACAGCCTGTCTGCCTGTGTGTCGGGTTTGGAAGAAAAATATCTCTCGGCTGACAGTAAGAACAGTTAGAATACCGCTCTTTTCTTTGTAAATCTGTGGCCGTACTGTATACTAGGGCTTAAACAACTACAGATTTTTAAAGGTCGATTCATTCGTCAAAATAGTCGACGTCATCATATTAACAGTGGATCATTTTCATCGAGTACATTAAGTCCACGTCCATGGTGTAGTGTTTACTAGGGCTGGGACAAAATATCATATTGGATTTGGATTGCAATACTTTTTGCTGCAATACCAAATATCAATACTTTATCAAGTATCGCAATACTTTCAATACGTGTGTTCGGAGGCAGTTTCTATATTAAAGGGATATTTCAGGATTTTTGACATAGGGCCTCATTTCCTAGTTATCCAGAGTGTTGTTGATGTCTGGAGATATTTTTTTCTTAAATTCATGCAGTTCTTTTATTTGAAGAGTCTAGTGGCGCTAGGCTAGGGCAAGGCTAAAGCTTTTCTACGGTAACAGTTAGCCTGCATTAAAAAACAGTCTGACCCACTCCACAGTGCACCTGAGGTAAATCACTTATAACACCAGACTAACCATATAAATGTCTGTGTCGATAGAATTAATTTTGCATTTAAAATAAATTATATTTGAGCAGCATCAGCTTCGTGGCTGTAAGCTAAGGCAGTGGTGGAGTGATCTGCGAGAAAATAGTCCCTCAAAATGAGGTAATTCATGTGATACAAGGTCGGTTATATTTCAAAAATTATTCTATCGACACAGACATTTATATGGTTAATCTGGCGTTATACGCGATTTACCTCAGGTGCACTGTGGAGTGGGTCAGACTGTTTTTAATGTAGGCTAACTGATACCATAGACATGCTTTAGCCTTGCCCTAGCCTAGCGCAACTAGACTCTTCAAATATAAGAACTGCATGAATTTAAGAAAAAAATATCTCCAGACATCAACAACACTCTGGATAACTAGGAAATGAGGCCCTATGTCAAAAATCCCGAAATATCCCTTTAAGCTCGTGCATGACGGCAATTCAGACCCGAAGTAACACTTTTCTGAGTGACAGTGCAGGATTTTATACGCAGGTGTGGTGAACAGGTCTGGGCTCATTCTGCACATTAGGACATTGCTGGAACATGTAGGGGGAGGAAAATACTTACATTTAACATTTTTAAATTCTGTATAGTCCCTTTAACACTTCAATAAAAGTCAAATGGCATTTGGTTTATAAACTTTGGACACATGACTGTTTTGTTTTTACACATTTGAAAGTAAACATATTACTTATAATTACTTACTGTATCGCAATACGTATCGTCCCAGCCCTAGTGGTCGTAGTAGTAGTGCCTCTCCTCCTATAGCCTCATCTTTACTCCTCCGTACTGTCCATGTGAGAGAAATGTTGAAAGCCGTGCAAGCGATCGGCCATTCAGTGACGGGGGAGAGACAATCCTGGCTTTAGCTCGCTCATACCAGCTTAATACCAGAATAGACGCGGGTGTGGAGAACTAAGAGGTGTAATGCTGTTTATTACGGTTGCGATCATTACATGAAAACTAAACCGTACTAAACCCTGACTATCATTTTTGGTTGATTTCACTTAGGGGGCACCGGGACATAACTTTAATATTTAGTCATACCAATGGACATTTTGGTCAAATTGGGTGCACTCTGGAGCCCTGAAAACTCTGATAGTTTTACTCTCCGGATTTCGCCACACAACTGATTGCCATCAAGGACGTGCTGGGTAAGTGAGAAAGTCGTGATGCTTTCCGGAGGGCCGCGGCACCTTTGGGTTGCCAGAAAAAATAAAATAATGACGGACTCTCACTGTTGAGCTATTCTGGGCCTTTTGCCGCAGCATTAGTCATAGTTCAGAAATGAATAGAGTAACACAAACATTTACTGTCATGTTAATCTATCAAATACTGAAGAAAAGAAATCAGAAATTAAATAATTACACAGCGCTTTTCTTGCTTTGGTCTGTAATAAGGAGATTTTATGTTGAACACTCCATGTTGGTAGAGTCTAGTCAAGCGGAGACAACAAAGAAGTGTCCCAGTGAGGACACAAAAAGCTAGATAAGCTATATCTCATTTGTATAACCCTGTCTGCTGATTATGCCTGTGGCAGGGATCATCTTTGGAGGAATCTCTCTGTCTTAGCACAGCCTATCAACCGTTTACCATTTTAAAACTTGAATAAAATCTCTTTTAGTTTTTGTTGATTAAAACTTGGCTAAAATCGCTTTGCAAAAGGTTCATACTGTATTCTAGTTTAAACTACTAAACTTACTCCTTACTGACTGGAAACTCCATATAAGCTGCCTAAGACACGTCACCTCCACCACCAGGGGCGCTTCTGAGGAAGCTCACAGGTAGTGATCGAAACTAGAAAAGCAGGTAATCAAACCTTCTGTCTTACTAAAAGAACAATCTTTAATTGACTGAAAATGCAACAACAGTGTTAGCGCTGAAGAAAGTGACATCTTGCATGCAAACCGGGCAAACGGTGCGCCAGTGTTTGCGTGGTCAGGGCGTGGGGGCATCGCTTAGAAAAAAAGGATTGACTGAGGCACTTGTTGCTTCTTCCCCTCTTCTCTCCTCATCTTTGCATTCACATTGCACACAGCCTCATGTTCTCCTTCAGCATTTAGGCAGCATCATTTACAGGACAAACTATTCCACTGTGAGTAAAACATTGGCCATGTCCCGAGAGAAAGAGAACATACTGCTGGCTCTGGTATTGAAGAGACACATGAGCAAAACAGCAGCACATGCAACTCCTGGATATGATGTCAAAGCCCGCCTTCTGAGTTGTAAAATGAACTTTCACTTGAGTGAAGCCTGTTTTAGTCTTTTACATTGAACAAATGTCTGTAAAATGTGTTTCACCGTTGTTGTTGGTTGGAAATGAATAAATTGTAGAGATTGTACGGATTGAACTAAATCTGAACAAGCTTCTGACTCATGCGTTGCTTACATGCTACAGAACACGAAGACCATGTCATTGAGATTAGCTGATAGACAATGGTCTTCACCATAGTCATTCTGCACATAACGTGAAGTACAGATAAAGGATAAACACATACAGTAGCTACAAACAACTGACTCACTGATAGGCAGTCACTCTCTCTGCGCAGAGGAGTGCAAAACCAGGATAAAAAGAAACTGTCAAAGGAGGTCTGGTCTTTACTTCTCTCTCTCAGAAGTCACCAGCTGGTTATACTTCATTGTAACTAGTAAACAACGGCAATAAATGCCTTATCTTTGAGACGACGTCTATCGTGTTTGCTTTAGCCATATCCAAATATCTGTCCTCACAGCTCTGGGCTGTCTCTAAAGCGCAGCTGCATGTGGAATGCCGCATGGCTTGGCTTTGCATTTCACCTTTTTAAACTGCCTTTTACTGCTGCTAAGGCCGACATGATCCACGCTAACGTCACAGCTGAGAGCGCTTTGACTTGGATAAATACAGAAGGACAGAGAGGACAGAGAGGTGTGGTGTGTGAGGGTAAGCCACAGAGCGGGGCTCGGGGGAATCAAAGACACACGACTGAACTGAATATTGCCCCGTGTGTTCCTTAAACATAAGTTCAAATTAAGGAAATGCAAATAATCAGCTCCAATTTGTATTTCTAATAGTGAAATATGAGCCTTGATACTGATGAGCAGATCTGATGCACTGAAGTCGTCCTTCTTTGAGACTTTAACGTTTTACATTTTTGTTGTAAAATCCTGTTCCATGACTCTGTTCAGAAATTCGATTTAATTTAGCTCCATTTATCCTGCAATCTCCGATTTTTCCCAACTTACAGTAAATAATAGGCATTAATCTCTAAAAAGAATGCAATGAGAGATTAATTAATTACGGGTAAAAAACAGCTCATGACGGATTTTTATGTCCCTAATTTAAAAAAAATTTAAAAAATGTATGTCTGTAAAAATTACGGAGAGAAATCATCCCTAACAAAACCACTGGTTTAAACTCTCTAATGCAGCCTCCATTCTTCGCCAAAAGTAAATAAAAATGTGCACAGGAAACACAAACTGCCGAATCATGTGTCAGATCCTGCCCATTTCTGTCCAAATCGCAGAGATGCCTATTCGCATTGGATGGGTATCACAGGACATTCTCCACAATTTTTATAATTGCACGTGATTCCTACACAGTAGGTAAAACTGATCCCGTCAGAATAGGGCTATAATCTTTAGCATTTAGAAATGACTAGAACTGAGAGGGCTGCCAAAAACAGCACTGCTATTATTAAAGTAGCAACATCACCATGATATAAATGCTTTCTTGCATTGTAAGCATCAGATTCTCGGGCAGCCATTTGAATGAAGAACCTCATGTCCTTATCACTTTGAGGAGAAACATGTACAATTGGGGTAAGTCAACTAAATTCCCAAGATAGATGTCATACTTTTGATACTATTATATGTATTCTACAAAATCCACATTAACACACACTATTACCCAGACCTGGCCAAGCTCCTTTGCTCATGTGTCTATCTGAGCCCGTCTCTCGCTACATCGTCCCCTTCCTCTCTGCGGCCCTCAGTGCGCTGATTTATACGCCGTGTTCACAATCAGCCGTCCTTTCTGCTTTCAATCAGCTTCCAGCGGCAGTGGGAGGCCGACGCAGGCTGGATAGACCTTCTTTTTTTTTCATACTGCGGAGCGGAGAGGCTAACTCATCGTCATAGCAGCGCGCACAAAAAGGAGTTGTTGGAAGGGTTTGTTGAAGAGGGTTTTTGGGGGGAATTGCAAATTGACTGTTTTGGAAGAAAAACAGCGAGGCAATACAAATATCAAGACTTTCCGCTGTGATTTCTGTAACAAGCAGGTTGAGAAAACAGCACGATTTTAGGTGGCAAACCAAGAAGACGGCAAACTCCAAACTTTTCTGACAATCAATGACGTCTCACAAAATAGCAAGCTTGATTGATTAAACGTTTGAGTTGAAATCCAAAGGTTCTATACTATGCTTTATCTCCGTTTAAAAAAAAAAAATGGAGGGATACAAACACCAGCAGGGGGCAGACAATCCACTGCTACTGCCACTGTCAATAGGGAAGTCATTCGAATGGCAGTCATAATGATGGAAACCTGCGCAGGAAGAGAGTCTGACTACGGACGGGATCAGGAATAGGTTGATGAAGGTGCCTGGGCCATAAATCGACAAGGAACTTCATGGATTACTCTGTATGATGTATATCGTAGTGTGGGCTGAAGAGAGTACATGTCGAGGGCTACTGAAACACCCACAATACGAAGAATAATAACGCTCCAGGAGTCTATAGCTGATTTAGAGATTTAGGGAGGTAACTTTGGGATTAACCCAGTACTGTGAAGCTGAATCACTTTTTATCTGGTAGATCTCTATGGTAACATGCCCTCGAGCGCATAACCTGCTCAGGGCAAGGTTAAGGTCAGGGATAAGATTAAAAGCCGGCCCTTTGAGGGAATCCAGCTGCTCTTTGAGCCAAACTCTGCCGGTGTCAGGAGTGGAGCGAGGGGCTGAGAGGAAAGAGGCAGAAGAGCGTATTTGCAAATGTTCCATAAAGTTTTGATGTGATGCTTGTTTCTCTCACTAATATGTGCCCCGTCGTGGATTCCAGGGACACAAGTCGGCTGACTCACTTTCTCGCAAATCGAGAAAGAGGATAATTTTTTGAAAATGGCTGATTTTCACTTTTTTGCAACACAATTTCATCTTGGCTACTAATTCTCCGAGGTGAAGTCACATTTTACTCAAGTGTCTTTGAAGCATAGTGTAGCTCTCTGACATACTCGCCGGGTATAAAAAGGTTGGTGTAGATGTTTTAAAAGTTAAATTCGGATGAGATGAGGCCATTTTGCATTTGATATATTATTGAGTGAGCAATGGGTATAGGCTTTGAGTCAGACCCAGACATTCACTAATAACATCCGTTCAAACTAACTGCACTCATTAAGTGTCTCTAATGCAAAACACTGTGTCACATTTCATATAAAATTGTGCTTTGTCACAGTGCGGTCGAGTTTATTTTTTTGTCCACCACAAAACTTAAAGTTGTAGAGAAACTCTGGCATTGTTGGCAGTAACTTCCTGTCACAAAGGACATTTCATTTTAATTGCCTCAATGAACTATCCCTTTGGGACCACATTAGCTTTGTCTCTGAGTGGGTGCAGATGCGGGGCAAGGCTCAATAAAGGACTGCACATCCCCAGACACTCCGGCAAGTCTGGTGCAATGATACAAGTTTGATTTATGATAGAAGACGTCACTGCTGGAATATATTTATATTTATATATAACAACTAGAGATTAGGATGAGCACCACCATAAACATACGCCATATTTGGGAAAATAGCAAACACTGACCATAGACTAGCATCCATCCACCCATCTATCCATCCATCCATCCACCCATCTATCCATCCATCCATTAGGGGTGGGAACCTCTGGGTACCTCATGATTCGATACGATGCGCGACACATGGCTTACGATAACGATAATCTCACGATACGCCGATACTGCGATAATCGATATATTGCACAAAAACAATCTGATGTGTTTACATTTAAATAAACAAGAAACCACCGTCCTATTTCAAAAGGAATAAATCAACCCCAAATTAATCTTTTTCATAATTGTATAAACTATCAATAAAAGTAATATATTTGTGTGACAGTGTTTGGTCCAAGTGCTTAAAACTGTAATGCTGCCCTCTGCTATTCTTGATCATTGTTGGCCTCTCCTCCTCTTTTGGCAAGGATTCTCCACCAACCTTATTTCAAAAAATAATGTTGGTCTGTGGCAGGTCAGCCATGTAACAACTGTGCCTCTGTTCCCTGCTGAGTCACTACTGGTAAATACATCGAACACAATAAATCCTTTTCGTAGTCCCTCTGGGGGTAATGCAAGTATTAATGAAATCAAATCCTCGTTCTCTCTCAATTTTCTCAAGCTCAATAGGGATAAAACCGAGGTTCTCCTCATTGGCAAAAAGTCCATCCTATCCAAAACTGACAGCTTCACCATCAACATTGACAACTCAACAGTCCTCCCTCCCTCAGGTGAAGAGTCTGGGTGTCATCCTGGACAGCACGCTCTCCTTCCATGCCCATATCAGCAATATCACTCGATCTGCATATTTCCATGTCCGCCCCTCCCTCACCCCCAATACAGCTGCCATTCTGGTACACAGTCTTGTCGCAATCCCGGTTAGATTACTGTAACTCACTCCTCTTCGGTCTCCCCCAAAAATCACTCCACAGACTTCAGCTCGTCCAAAACTCCGCCACCAGAAGTCCATCCACTCATCACATCACCCCGGTTCTCCAGCAGCTCCACTGGTTCCCCATCAAACATCGCATTCAATACAAGATCCTTCTCCTAACCTTGAAAAGCGCTGAAAAGAAGAGTGTTGAGCTCTAGGGTAAGCATCAAAGTGGAGCTAACATGTCTACCTCGCTGTTAATCCAAGTTTCATCCGAGAACTGAGGAAGTCTCTGAGATACAAACTGTCTGCAATACTAAACAACCCAGTCCAGGTGAGTACCTTTTAAAGGGGGGGTATTATGTAAAATCGACTTTTTCAAGCTTTATATCATGTTATTATGTCATTCCCTCATTAAACACATGCCTGGAGTGTTGCCTTGGCTCATTCACATATTTTTGAGTAATCAGTAAAAACTTAGACGGCAGCCATTTTAGGTGTAGCTATGCCTCAGTCCTCCTAGGAACGCCCTCACCTCCTGGAGACGCCTCTGGACCTTTCGTCACCAGCCAAGCCACCAACCACTGCTCCTCAGCTCAGCACAGCCCCCTCCCCGCACAGTAGTGTTGTTTAGATGCCACAGCAGTGTGCTGAAGGGGGCGTGTCGGAAAGCTTCTTAAAGAGACAGAGGCCTATTTCAAGACGTTCAGTACAGCCATTTTGAGAGAGCAATTTTATTCAAGGCAGTTATTTTAATTTACTGCATATACAGACCAACAGAAGGTTACGTCATCATTGTAGTATGATATAGACTGGTGCTATGTGATTGAAAAAAGCATAATACCCCCTCTTTAAGAACCGTTGATTGGAGCACACAGGAGGGAGTTATCTGTCAGTTCTGTGAATCAGCATGAGCAGTTTGCTAACCCCCTGGGCCGAATACTGACCTGTATGGTGACTATTCGGGGCATGGGTTGGCGCGTGTTGGCCCCTCCCTCGATGGCGATGCCCAGAGTGCTGGCGGTTTTCTGCACCCGCACCAGAGTGGAGGTGGGCTCCAGCAGACCAGGCTGTGCAGGACACAAGACAGAGAAGTCAATAAAGGCCCAGAGAAGCGTCGTTTCAACCACCGATTGAACTCATTTTGCCAACAAAGTCCCCTCTTTTGTCCTGATTTAGTCCGTCGATGGTGTGGCTTTGAAAGTGCTCGGAAAAGTTTGCAAAGCTATCAAAGTTTCAAACAACAAATTAGAAAGTAATCGAGTGAGTATGCTTTCTTTATTGAGTTGTCCTTTTATACTCACTTCCATTAACACAAATATATAGTTATAGTAGCATCATAACACAGCTCCATATTCGTTGGTATATTGCAAAGGTCAAAAACGATCTGCTTCATCTTCATTAACTGCTTACACTAGCGCTGACTTATTTTTGCCTGGCTTTTTCTGCGCACTGACGTCGAGCTCATTGAAAGCAGATGTGAAAGAGACCTCAATGTCAAAGTGTCAAAGGGAAAGGATTACTACTTTCAGCTCTTTCATGCTCCTTCCCGACCCATTCACCCATTACATTATCCCCGTTTTCGTTCCTGCTCTCTCAAAGGGCGCCGAGGTGTCGTTGCTTTTAGATTCCAGAAAAATCCAACCACAGTGACCAGTATTTCCCCGCCTCCTTGACACCTCCTGCCATCTGTCTGTCACTGTCAAGACAATCCACATTTCCCTCTGAGCGAGCACGTATTTCGGGAAGTGAGGACTCGGGACGTGCCGAACAGTCGTCGAAAGCTACAACGATGTAGGGTCAGGGCTTGAATTCAACCTCCTCTGTCGCCGTCCGCCGTCAGTGACACCGACTTTAACATCTTTTTGTGGTAGGAAAAAAACAACAATTCGAACACAAAAACAAATCTAAAAACGCCAATCTTCCCCCGAAAAGCATCAACAAAGGTGTCTCAAAATAGCTGTCTGGAGATATGCGTTGGGGGAGTTCAATCGTGGCACATTTTTTAAACTTCTCCCACCCCACACTCCACTTTCCCTCACATTGGAATATAATTGAGAACCAAGAAACTCAAATGTTGTTTCGATCTTTAGGGCAGACGAGCAATCGAAGTGCCTATCTTTCTATTTTGCCATTTCTTTCTCCCTATTATAAATATACTGTACGGCAACGGTGTTTTATGTGATAATGGCTCTTATGACTGGGTGAGGAGACAGACATGACAACACAGAGGCAATGGAGAACCAGAGGGGGAGAGAAAAGGAGACGGTTAGGGTTAAGTACAGGGAGGAACGGGGTTAGCAAAAAAACAAAACAAAGAAACACCATCTTTCTTACTTCTGAACTGGTCAGGACCCCGTCATTTTAGGTGAAACAAACGGCGAGTCCATGTTGCAGTGTTTTCATTAAATGTGTTCATGTAAAAATAAGGGTTTTTGAATATCTTGTTTGTGTTTGTTTTTTTATCTGTAAAAAAATGATTTTCTCCTTATTTTGTGGCTTCAAAAACCTCAATAAACCAGATAATGAGCTACATATTGAAAAATACTAAATCCCTCTGAAGTGAAAATGTTCAATCTCCATATTCAGGGTTGCCATGGTTAAAGCAGTACTAAGTAACTCTTGCCCCTAGAGGTCATAAGTGCAACTGCAGGTGTCTTAGCAAGTTACGATTTTTTAACATATTAATGTCTTGGAGAGTAAATACTACGCTGACAGAAAGGTGAAGGAGAGAGAGTTATACAATGGGAATATTTTTTTTCACTCAAACTTGGTTGTAAATACTGTTTAAAGTGGCGCTAGCCCGCAGTTAGCTTTGCCCGTTAGCCTGTTAGCTTCTTCTCCGTGTTTCTATTAGTGTGTATTGGTGCTCTGCACCGGTGGCAGTCAAGTTGCAAGCATGGTTTTCTGGCCAGAGACACCAGGGGGAAATGAAAGACCCCCCAATCATACCATTAACACTTGTATTACCCCCACAGGGACTACGAAAGGATTTATTAGGTAAACACGTTACTTAGTACTGCTACTACTACTTTAAATTGCAGAGTGGAGCGGCTTTTTAAGAGCAGCTTTTTCAATAAGAGAGGAGGAAAGGGCCAGTGTCTCATCATTAAGATGATGGTTTTTCTGATATTTTTGGGCGGGTTTTGCTGCCGAGACCTGGCAACCCTGTCCATATCCTCAGATGGTTTTGAATGTGAGGCCGTTGCAGCGTCCAAACTGTGGAACTTGCTCCCAATCAAGCGATGAAGCCTCACTGACCTGCGTCTGTTTAAGTCTAAAGACCCATTTATTATTTGAATTTGTATGAGGATTTTTTCGTCATTGCCCAAACTTTGGTCTATAGCCATTAGCTCCCCTCACACTCTTCTTATAATCTTTTGAAATGAACTTTTTTTTTTATAAATCTCACACGTCCTGGCAAATTCAGAAGTCCATTATGGCTCTAGAGTCCCGGCTGGACCCGCCCCCCTCACCGGTTTGGAGGCGTGGTTGTTCCCCCCACCCCCCTGCTGGTCGCCACGGTGACGAGGGTGTCCCGCGTCTGTGATGTCCACGCCACTGTCCTCGCTCAGAGTCTGCCCGCTGTCCGACAGCTGGGACAGAGCGCCACCTGGGGGAAAGGGTAAAAACAAGTCAGAGCTGAAGCATAATCGATATGGACTTCACCCGCTGTGCTAAAACCAACGGAATCACTTTTGCATCCCACCGTCCGTTGTCTAACCGGAGACAAACGCACACAGGAGCTTGTAAAGTTGCCGGGTCTTTTGCAAATAAGAGTGACACAATCATCACATGACACCAAACGACAGAAAAAGGGACTCGTGAAGAGAAGGGTGGAAAAAAATACTTTTGTTACTACAGCGCCCACAAATTGGCTTTTATGACGCCATTAGTAATCTAACGTGGTACTATTTCCAAACCAGTAATTCGATTAAAGTGACTTATCCAAGTCACTGTACGTTACTATTTTGTTTTTTCCTTAGTAAAAACTATATCTGCTTTCTTCTTGCGTCTTGCAGAGCGACATAACATGTATGCGGCAAGTCACACGTTTTCAGCCTGAGGACCACGGCACAAACATAAACAACACTATTTTGAGCAGTGAAAACCAATAGAACTTGAAGAACAATTAATCCTGGGTGTCATAGAAGCCACTGTAATAAAAGTAGAGGCGCATGCTAACCACAGCTGCTGGTCACAGAAAGGTTAAATAAGGCCAAAAAAGTTCTTGCATAAAAGGTTCCATAATGCACCTTTAAAGGGGGGTATTATGTAAATCGACTTTTTCAAGCTTTATATCATGTTATTATGTCATTCCCTCATTAAACACATGCCTGGAGTGTTGCCTTGGCTCATTCACATATTTTTGAGTAATCAGTAAAAACTTAGACGGCAGCCATTTAGGTGTAGCTATGCTCAGTCCTCCTAGGAACGCCCCACTCCTGGAGCCTCTGACCTTTGTCACCAGCCAACCACCAACCACTGCTCCTCAGCTCAGCAGAGCCCCTCCCGCACAGTAGTGTGTTTAGATGCACAGCAGGTGCTGAAGGGCGTGTCGGAAAGCTTGTTAAAGAGACAGAGCCTATTTCAGACGTTCAGTACAGCCATTTGAGAGACAATTTATTCAAGCAGTTATTTAATTTATTGCATATACAGACAACAGAAGGTTACGTCATCATGTAGTATGCTATAGACTGGTGCTATGTGATGAAAAAAGCATAATACCCCTCTTTAAGTTTCGTTGCACACTCTGTGCAGGCAATAAACGTTATCTACAGTAGCTTTAAAGGAACAGGCCACTGTTATTCCATACTGAGATATGTTCTTACCTGAGCTTAGACGAGTTGATACGTACCTGTCTGGTCTTTGTGCGTGCCCTTAGTCACGCAAAAAGACCCAAGAGTTGTTAGCATTTGGCCTCTCCACATTCCTATGGCTCCAAACAGGGTGAAGTTAGAAGCGACCACGCACAAAGACCAGACAGGTGCGCATCAACTCGTCTAAGCTCAGGTAAGAACATATCTCAAAAACGGTGGCCTGTTCCTTTAAAAAAAACAAATTCAGTATTCAGATTACAATTTTCAAAGTAACTGTAACTGAACTCATTAATAATCCATCGATCCGTCTAACCGCCACCACTCACTCACTCACTCACTCAGGCTGTATGTGTATGTTCAAGGGGGAGCAGTTTAAATGATGATTTGCAATTAAATCTAAGGACAATCTCTTAGCTTTTTCTTTCAATAGATCACGTTGGCTTTTTACTAAAAATCAGCACTTTAGTTGGTTGTTTTCTAAATAATGGGCAGCATTCTCGACATAAGAGTTACATTTGCAGCCACAAATAGCAAAAAATAAAAGTAACAATTTAGAAAATCTCATGCGCACAATCCTACAACATGTCAAAATATTCAACAACATGAACATCTAATTATTCCCCCTCCAAATTCCGAGAACAAGTTGACTTTATAAACAAACCAGGAGCATGTTAGCACGGAGTGTGATTTCCTCCAATTGAGGCAGATAAAAAGACTAATTAATATTACTCACAGCGTGCCATGTTTTAAGCTGTTCTTTATTTAGGCACTCTCAATAAACTCACATTCGGGAGATTATCCACATAACATCTGAAAAGATTTCCTAATTATTTCTTCATTTCATGCAGGCCAAGTAATGCGCCAAACATTGGAACGAATCCAAGAGGCGCAGGTCTAAATGTTTCATAACACATGTAGTGTGGATGTAATAAATGCAAATGAGGTCAGAGGGAAGTTTGATAGACGGAGGCTCGGCTGATCTTATAAAGTAACTGTAATGATGGTTGTGTGGGTGGTCAAGTGAATAATTGGCCAACTCAGAGGAGGCCAAAAGCAGCAAAAGCGTGTCAGTGACTACAAGATCGAAATGTTCCAACGCAGCCATTTGAAGCAAAAGATGGCTCTTAATTCTTTTGCCTTTTGTGCCTTAAAGGGGGGTATTATGTAAAATCGACTTTTTCAAGCTTTATATCATGTTATTATGTCATTCCCTCATTAAACACATGCCTGGAGTGTTGCCTTGGCTCATTCACATATTTTTGAGTAATCAGTAAAAACTTAGACGGCAGCCATTTTAGGTGTAGCTATGCCTCAGTCCTCCTAGGAACGCCCCCACCTTCTGGAGACGCCTCTGGACCTTTCGTCACCAGCCAAGCCACCAACCACTGCTCCTCAGCTCAGCAGAGCCCCCTCCC
Source organism: Neogobius melanostomus (assembly GCA_007210695.1). Taxonomy (NCBI): domain Eukaryota; kingdom Metazoa; phylum Chordata; class Actinopteri; order Gobiiformes; family Gobiidae; genus Neogobius; species Neogobius melanostomus. The sequence goes on along the minus strand of VHKM01000542.1, from coordinate 1,548,752 downwards.
CGCACAGTAGTGTTGTTTAGATGCCACAGCAGTGTGCTGAAGGGGGCGTGTCGGAAAGCTTCTTAAAGAGACAGAGGCCTATTTCAAGACGTTCAGTACAGCCATTTTGAGAGAGCAATTTTATTCAAGGCAGTTATTTTAATTTACTGCATATACAGACCAACAGAAGGTTACGTCATCATTGTAGTATGCTATAGACTGGTGCTATGTGATTGAAAAAAGCATAATACCCCATCACTTATCCAAACAGCTTCAAAGTTTTTCATCAAACCTTATTTTTCTAAGCCAATTCTATAAGCAATTCAAGAAAAAGCCAATCTCTGATCATCGTGAAAGAGAGAATGACATCATGAACTGGGACAGAGGCCAAGCACTAAGATTAAGGACAATAAATATCGCGAATGAATGAAGGATGCAAATGACATACGTAAACGGTAAACCAGGACTACCACCTGGATACGGTCCTGAAGAAGTCTGACTGTAGATGCCGCTATCGTCCTGCCTTTTCTAGCCGGAGCACAACAACCTGTTTAATGCTGCTTTCATGTGATCTAAGAAACGCCCTCTGACTCAGGAAAATGGCCTCCAACACAAACTGGGGAGGGAATTGTTTTCCTGATGATGGGGACTCTGTGTCTGACAGGAGCACAAAGAATTTTCTATATGGACAGAAGTTAAATAAAACATGTATTTTGTCACTTTTTTAGCCAAAAAGCTTGTGTGCAATGTCGAGTACTGAAGTGGCCCTGCAGCTGTGCAGAAAAGTTTTATGAGAATGAATTCAAAAGAGAATGATTTATAAAGAAAGAAAACCCCTCACTTTAAAGTGGACGTAAGTGACCTCAGAGTTTACAAGACAAAACCAAGTAAAAGTCACAGTCGGCAACATCATGTCATGTTCTTAGTGGTAGGGGAAACCAGAGTATCTGGAGGAAACCTACACAGCAGTGATGCGTGGGTCGGCTTTTTCTCCAACCCGATGAAAATCAAACCTGGCCCCGAAAAAATAGGTCTCAATTTGCCGACTGACCTGAACACTCCCGCGCACATTAAAAAGCTGCCGCATGAGCCACTGTGCTGCTGCTGTCACTCAGACAGGAGCGCGTCACACGAGTTTACAGTGGAGAAATAGCGCTTGATGCTTTGTTTTGTTCCTGTTCCGCTGAGGAACCTTTGAAATCGCTTATGGAGTTATCAGGAAATGAGGAGCGGAGACTATCACCAGGCTTTACTTTTACCACGTCATGGAAAACTCTTTCTGTCAAATTAAACGGAAGTTTGGAACGAATGTTGAGCAGCCTTTACCTGACGCTACGAGAAGCTGTTCTCCTCAGGTCAGTAAGAAGCTGTCACCTTGTTATTTAACTGTACCTTTACTTACTTCTTGCTGCTGCGTTATTTTTATCACATGTGCGGCGTTGTGCTGCATTTGGAGCAGAGAAAGTCATACAAGAGCTACAGGCGACATCAAAACTCTGCACTATGACAAAACACAACATGCTAATGATGCGTTTACTCCATAAAGCTGGACAGTCAACAAAACGTAGCCGGCTTTGTGTGGCATTTATAGAAAAGAATGCACTGCATGTTGTGAGCCAACAATGTAAGAAAAAAATAATAATATGTGCGCTTTCTCACCCGACCCGCCCGCACCTGAAGTTTGACGTAAATTTGAGGTACCCAGCCCACCCCTACGGGCCCACAGGAATCGACCCGTGCATCACTACGACACAGGCATGGGGAGAACATGCAAACTCCACACAGTAAGGGATCGGACCTGGGACCTTCTTGCGGGACCAAAAGAACATACTGTAAATCTCTCATGTCTCACCTCGGGCCTGGGGCAGCGGGCGCACCTCATTGACATCGGGCTCTGCGTTGGGCTGGTGCACCTCCACCGTCACAAACTTCTGCTTGGAGTTGGAGTGGGACATTTTGGACGCTTTGTACTGAACGGGAGGAGGGTGCGGGGCTGGTAGCGGCGGTGGGGGCGGCGGAGGAGGCGCCTGCTTCGAGGGCGCTCCTCTGCTGGGGGACTGCACCCTGGGGAACGGGCCGATGTTGTGCTGTGCCACCATGGACAGCCGAGCGTTGGCTATGGGCTCCCTCTTGGTGTCCCGTCTACGGATAGCAGCGTACTCGCTGGAGGGCGGGTCCCGTCTGGGGTGGGGTAAAGGGTTAACAGAGGGGTTATGCGTCACCCCCGGCCCGCCCTGCCCCGCATCTGGGCTGCGGTTGTGGGACGTGGGCGCGGTGAAGTAGAGTCCAGAGTGAGAGGATTCGGAGGAGTTGCACTTGTTGACAGGGTCCCGGTGGCTGTGGCGGGACTGCAGAGTGGGAGGGGGCGGGGGGCGGAACGCAGGGGGGGAGTCGACCTGCACATCGTCCTGTTAGAGCAAATGCCAGGGATTGTTAGTAAAGTTCCATCGAAAAACTAATTAAAAGAAGTCTCTGGGCCGTCATGCAGTCTGAAATGGAAGGTAATATAGATTAGCAGTTTCATTCACAGCACAGTCATAGTGTGGTCATAGGATGGAAGTAGCATGGTACCTCAAGTAAGGGATAATGTTCGCCCCTGTCGGTACTTATTTTCCCGATAATGACCGGCGGTCTATACATCATCCCGCTTATTATACGGCTGTTTGCCAACTGTACACACACAAATAAACTTCATACACTTTTATGAAGGCAGAAAGGTTTATTTAATGATTTCCGCGGCAAATAGTTCCCAAAAGTTTGCGCGTTGCTTGGCAGTGTGGCGAGGCTAGTAGCAGCACGGCTAGCTACTTATTGCTAGCCTAGCTACTTAGTTGAAGGTGCAGTTGGAGAGGAGGAATGGTGGTGAATCTCTGGGTAAGTTGAAAGTCGGACTCCCGTTAACTTCACGAGCGATTCCCCCAACTTCTCTCGCAGGGACGGGGACAGAGATAGTGTCCGCCTGTCCACTACTACTACTTGCGGAGTGATATGAAAGACCAGTATTACAAGCACGAACTCCGTTGCCATTGGCAGCGGTCATTATTTTTTTCAGAGGTCTTCTATCGAAAAATAATGACCGGTAGAACGTTGGGAAATCACATTCAAATCAATGGAGCGTTCTACTTGCATTGTGATGGGCCGTATAATAAAGTGTAATAATATGCAGATAACAGACGTTTTTGCACCAAACATTAAAAGGGCCAGAACCTATGAGCGCGCCAACGTGCCACTTCCCTTGGCAAAACAAACTTTTCAGGTAGCCGGATCACACTATAAAAATAAAAGCAAGAAGGAGGTCTATACACTGAACAAGAGGGTGAGTCTAAATTGCTGACAGCTGGAAGGTGCAATACAAATGAATAATATGCTGAGCCTCATCCAAAACATATCTAGAGTGGTGTTCTGTTTGTTGTCTCCCTCTCCCACCACTGCTGTACTGTACGTCACCAGCTAATTTCTATGATGTTTCTCTGAGTTTTACAGTCTAGACATGTTTACCAAACCGGCTCTGAATATATTCTATATATGTAACAAACGTATATAATTGTTGCAGGCTACTATTTTAGGAGTATTTAACCGAGTTTATTCCCTCCACAGCCAAACACAGTGATGTGGCCTGTCATAACAGCTGTACTGTTCTACTGCAGGGTTTCTCAAACATTCTCAGGCCAAGGACGACCTTCTCATGCCAATTTTACTGGAGGACCACCTGACCTTACAAACCTGCTCTGACACATGGCAGGTCCAAAGCCACTCCAACATTGAGATTTATTTTTGAATGAATGTGTACTGCTTTTGGGCCCTTTCTTTTGCACTTTGTTTCCGATTGTCGATCAAAGGATGCCAACCTCTGAATGTAGAGGCTGAACTAGACTTGACTCGACTCTCGGACAACACAACCATTTCTGTTTATGTCAAAATTGGCTAAATTTTATTGTGATATAGGCCATGAGGGAATCTATCAATTGTATAAAGTTTTATTTGAGATAATAATAGCGTTTTTGTTTGATCTCATAGACCACTTGGCCACAGTTTGAGAATCACTGCTTGCCTCTTCAACATGATCTATTTCCTGCTCTTTTACGTGATATTGGTTTGACCACCCACAGCTACAGTAATGGAGAAATGTCCCTGTGGTGCTAAAAACGACCTACGGTAAGAGACACGGTCAATTACCATGAAACATTATTCGCGCTATTTGAATGACTGGGGAAAGGGACTGAAAAACGCATTATCCCTTGTTATGCCGAGTTACCATGCTATTTCCAGCGCGACCACTTCGTGTGAGTATAAGCAGGTGTCTCAGTCTGGCGCATCTATTAGCAAAATTGATGAGGGAGAGCTGTTCAACCTCCGTGAGCTTCCTGGGCGCAGCTCCGCGGGTCTCCTGTGTCTACAACCACACACACTGAGACGGTGACAGTGACAGTGAGGTGAGTGGGAAAATAAAACGCCAAAGACAAGCACATGGAGGGTGGGATGTGTCTCTGTGAAGACAAGTGCAAAGACGAGCAATCGGGAGTGGATTTAAAAAGCAAAAGTCATGATAACCCCACAAAGAGAAGATTTTATTTCAGATTTGAAGCATAATATTTCACTTATTGCACAGTGAGGTGTAGTTTGTGTAGTCACTCGTTCTTGAAGGGGGGTATTATGTAAAATCGACTTTTTCGAGCTTTATATCACGTTATTATGTCATTCCCTCATTAAACACATGCCTGGAGTGTTGCCTTGGCTCATTCACATATTTTTGAGTAATCAGTAAAAACTTAGACTGCAGCCATTTTAGGTGTAGCTATGCCTCAGTCCTCCTAGGAACGCCCCCACCTCCTGGAGACGCCTCTGGACCTTTCGTCACCAGCCAAGCCACCAACCACTGCTCCTCAGCTCAGCAGAGCCCCCTCCCCGCACAGTAGTGTTGTTTAGATGCCACAGCAGTGTGCTGAAGGGGGCGTGTCGGAAAGCTTCTTAAAGAGACAGAGGCCTATTTCAAGACGTTCAGTACAGCCATTTTGAGAGAGCAATTTTATTCAAGGCAGTTATTTTCATTTACTGCATATACAGACCAACAGAAGGTTACGTCATCATTGTAGTATGCTATAGACTGGTGCTATGTGATTGAAAAAAGCATAATACCCCCTCTTTAAAGGGAGGGATATTATGCAAAATCGACTTTTTAGACCTTGTTACAATGTCACAATGTCACGCTCTCCCAAAAAGCTCCTCCTGAGGGGCTACGTATCCAGGGAATGCTTTCTTCACCTCTCCATCTCTTTAATCCCTTCATTGCGGAGTAAAAACACTCACCATTGCTTCATTAGTCTATTTTTTGTTCTCTCTTTTTTCTTTAGTGAAATAGCTGCCCAGCGAAGGGGAGCAAGAGGAGGAAAGGGTGGGAGTAGCTTAGAGTTGGTTCGCTTAAATAACCAGGAAGTGAAACTACTGGATATTTATTTTTTGCTGTATATGAGCTGACAGGACGCGTCATGGCAACATCATGTGACCAACTCTGAGGAAGACTGCAGAAAGAGGGCAGTCGAAACTGTCAGGTATGGTATGTGCTTGACATTATTACTGCCTGCAAAATGCACAATACTTGCTCTTTATTCCACACCTGTGAAACTAAATGTCACTGTGTCACCTGTGAAATAAAGAACAGAAGCAAACAGAATCGCACATTTTCGCTCTTTTAGCCGTTTCCTGCCGGATTATAAACATATCTGTCGCGCACAAATAAAGTCAAGTCAAAATCGGGACCATAGGGGTGTTTTTTTTTTTTCCTCTGCAAATTGTCCAGAAAAAGTCAGAAACCGGCACTGAAGCTAGCGTTAGCATATGTAGCATTAAGCTAACGTTAGAGTCATTGGTAGCATTCTCCGTTATTTTCAGTGTTGGGCAGAATACTTTAAAAATGTATTGCATTGCAGAATACTGAATACTTGCCTGAAAATGTATTTTGTAATGTATTCCATTACTCTGGCCAATCAGAGTACTGTACATAGAATTGGTCTTCTGCATACTCTATAAAGAAGAATTGGTCTTCTTTACAGAGTAATAATCTATAAATAATGTTTTATCAAGAATAATATTTAATGAAGACCAATTAGGTTACCAAGGACATTTCGTTATAAACATTTATGCATAATCCAAAGGCTTTGCCAAGGCCTCATTTCTCGTGCCTGAAATAGGGCCGGCCTGTCAGCGTCTGTTTAAGTGATGAGCCACTAAAATCGTAGTACGCATGTCCAAAACTGCTCTCAGTAGACGGCTTTGGGGCATAGTTATGCAAAAATGAGTGATACTATTGGTAGTGGTTATACTGTAATTCTGCAGGCTTTCTAGTGGTTATATGGCGTATACCTGTGTATCACATAGACTACACCACTGCATACAACTACAGTAACTTATTACACTCGCTGCTGTCTTGCTCTCCTTCCTCCTCTTTATCCTCCCTTTCTTTCGTTTTTGCTGCCAGAAGCAGAACTTCTCCATATCTATATCTATATCTCTCTCTCTCTCTCTCTCTCTCTCTCTCTCTCTCTCTCTCTCTCCTGGGCTCATGGGGCCTTTTCAGGGAATATGCGACGGCCAATTGTTGTTGCATCTTGTCACTGCTACTGTGGCCTAAAATGATGAGGCCTTCTTTTGGCTTTATATGTTAACTTTCTTTAAGATTATTTGGAAATACTTCAGGAAATACTCAGGGCTCACCAAAGAGATGTCGGCCAGCAGAGTGTTGAGGCTCTCAGGTGCACACTCGTCGTTGTTTTCCACCATGCTGTTGTTCTGCGAGAGAGAAAGAGAAAAACAATACAGATGAAATTAGGACTGAAAAAGGACTTTTACACCTGCTCTTCTCTACGTCAAACCAAGCAAGCAGCAGTTTGAAAAGATACTGACACCGACTTGTCTTGCAACAAATCTAGAACCTCCATGTTTCTAATGAATTGTGTAAAAGAACATATTAAAACCCCAGTCCCTCCCCTAATGCTAGAGCGACAATACAACAAGGTTATTCAGTGGGGACAGAGGTTCAGTGGGTAGAGCGTTCGGCCACAAATCCGAAGATCAGATTCAACTTAATTGTCATTTGCAATATGTAAAAACAAATGGGCAACGAGGTGCAAAGTGCGCTGTCCAGCTTTCACACACACACACACACACACACACACACACACACACACACACACACACACACACACACACACACAAGACACTAATAACAAAGAGTCACTTACGATGACATTATTAAAAGGCAAATGTTGAATAAAAACACAATGAAAAAGTAAAAAATAAAGTAGGTAGAGAAAGGTGCAAACTCATCTCAGCTTGTGGGAGGAAGCTTTTACTTTGGTGAGACCATTTGATGAAGCGATAGTGCCAATGAAAAACGAGAGGTTCATCCCTGTCCGGATGCAGCAGGTCCTTAATAATGGCGAAAGCCCAGGATTGTCTCTGTTTGCAAATGTCCTCCAGAACGGATAGTCCCATACCAACTCTGCCAGAGCGGACCACTTTAAAGTCTTTCTTTGGCAGTGGCGATTCTAAACCACACAGCTAGGACCAGTATTAATTTTGACAACATATTTTAATTTAGTTTTAGTCTTTTGATGAAAATGTAATTCAGTTTTAGTCTAGTTTTAGTCGACTAAAATTGCAAGTAAATTTAAGACAAATTTAGTCGACTTTGCATTTATAATATTCATTATAATCATATTTAATCAGGTCCTCTGCTTCATGGAGCTGCTCCCACATGAACAAAGCTCAGAGCTATGAGGCTCTTTCAGACGGTCAATAGAAGTTTGGATGATTTTAGTCTCTCCTTTTCATATTTAGTCTTATTTTAGTCATAGTTTTAGTCTCATTATTACTCTCTTTTAATTTAATTTTAGTCCAATTTTAGTCGTCAAAAATATCACTTTGACTAAAATTAAGACTAAATATTTTAGTCGATGAAACTAACACTGGCTAGGACCATATCATATAGTGCATGGTTAGACCCGGGTCATTTTTAATACCTCTGTAGTGGCAATAAAGCAGGAAATGTGCATGCACTCTCTAGTCAGCACCAGGGGCACTTTATTTTACACTACCATGATACTTTGTACCTTACAACATTTAGTACAATGTAATCCGCTTTGTAACAATGTATAATAACTACCTATGTAGTACATACATAATGGAATAGTGTGTATTAGTACTTTGGAGGTACATCAAGTAATAAAATATCAGAACCTTAGGGGTAAGGCTTAAAGGGACTATACAGAGGTTAAAAAGGTTACAATTAGTGTAGAATGAGCCCAGACCTGTTCACCACAACTGCCTCAAAAAGTTGTTACTTCGGGTCTGAAGTGCCGTCATGCACGAGCTTAATATAGAAGCTGCAGTTACGCGTAAGACCTGAGGTGGCAGTAGTGAGCATAAAATTACCAACTTGCATCTAGTCCCTTTAAAATTAGAGTCAGGGTGTCTTATTACATGATGTACCTCCAAACTACAAATACATATTGTTCCATGGTGTATGTAGCCCATAAGTTATTTCACATTGTTACAGAGCACAATCAATCAATGTCCCCTCTAATTTTAATGTCTCAGAGCAAACACACAAACTCTGTGAGCCGTCAATTTTATTTGTTTACTCTCCATTTGCTGCCAAACGAAGGACAAATAGATTATTCTGTTACATTTATTGCAACAACTGTTCATTTTCCAATGCATTGGTTTAAAAGCAGCTTAACCTCTAGGCCGCCTACCATTGCCTGGTTTGCCCATAGTGTCTTAATCACTTGGTAAATTAATAATAATATAAAATGTATTACAGACAATTAAATAAACCAGTCTGTGAGGTAAATGTTATTTATATATATTTAGCAATATAGAAATAATCCTATGTATTTACTAGTAGGTCATTCACAGGCTGTAGCTGAATGAGGCTGTACTGTAGGAGAGAAACCAAAATGAACACTTTGTCATCTTTAGTGCTGCCAAATGAATAAAACCCATTCTGCTCTCACCAACCCCTCACACTCTAATCAAATCAGATGATGTCTGTAAAGGACTCTTTGACACGTGCACACATCACCGCGAGCCCATCACTGTGCGCGCTGCTCGTTTTGGGACAATGTTTTGAATGAAGACGAGAGCGCGTGGCTCGGCCAGCTCTGAGGGGGAGCTGCATCACTTTCCAGTCTCTTTCAAGCCTTCAGTGACAGCTCCAGTGTCTGAGTGTAAAACACATAGGGTCTACGCCACATCTTTCCCGTGGACTTCAGCGCTGTCTCTGCAGTAAAATACAGACTGCATGTTTCCAGCCCGCACCTGTCACTGCCTTTGCCCTAAAGCCGCTCTCATGAGCCGCTGCAGAGGGAGGGGGAAATGTGCAAAGATGAGCCGACACCGAGGACTCTCAGGGCAGGGCTGTGTCTATGACAGAAGAGACACTGAGCTGACTGTGAGACACACGACTCCTCGTCTGTCATTATCAGCTATTCTCAGGTCGGATTTTTGTTTTGTCTGCGGCATAGATTTTCTGTGCGCAGACAACGTGTGAACCGTGCACAGCTTAGAGGGAACAGTGGGCACAATGTATCAAACGTAGTGTAAAATAAAGTGTTACCAAACAATGCTTTTATTAGTTTAACCAATAAATGAGCCCCAACGAATGCTGATGAAATCCAAGGTTTATTGAGATAAACATCTGTCGCATGTACAGAAATATTTTTTGATACTGTTGTAGAAACAACAAAACCTTTTGAATTTTTGAGATGGTGATGGATCTAGCATGTTATGAACTATTTAAAGAGGGGGTATTATGCTTTTTTCAATCACATAGCACCAGTCTATAGCATACTACAATGATGACGTAACCTTCTGTTGGTCTGTATATGCAGTAAATTAAAATAACTGCCTTGAATAAAATTGCTCTCTCAAAATGGCTGTACTGAACGTCTTGAAATAGGCCTCTGTCTCTTTAAGAAGCTTTCCGACACGCCCCCTTCAGCACACTGCTGTGGCATCTAAACAACACTACTGTGCGGGGAGGGGGCTCTGCTGAGCTGAGGAGCAGTGGTTGGTGGCTTGGCTGGTGACAAAAGGTCCAGAGGCGTCTCCAGGAGGTGGGGGCGTTCCTAGGAGGACTGAGGCATAGCTACACCTAAAATGGCTGCCGTCTAAGTTTTTACTGATTACTCAAAAATATGTGAATGAGCCAAGGCAACACTCCAGGCATGTGTTTAATGAGGGAATGACATAATAACATGATATAAAGCTTGAAAAAGTCGATTTTACATAATACCCCCTTTAAAAATACACGTAAGTTAAATACGTCTGACATATACAGTAGTAATTTTATATGATGATGAAAAGATGTTGAATGAGTGAAGGCATAGGAGTGTTCTTCTGAAAGACAAACAATGAGCTGAGGCTTCCATTAGTGAGTGTGTATAGACGTGTTGGTTCCTCTACAAATGCCAGATCAGATTTGTGCTCGTCTCCCGAGAGAATGTCAAAGCGTATTAACATTTGCCTGCCCCGTCTGCATCTGTCTGACAACATCAAGGAGGCCACTTACGGCTCAGTGAATCAATGGAAACATGAGGGAAGTTCACAGCAGGCGACCGTAGTGGGGCGGTGGGGAGGAGGGTCTGTGTGGAGATCAAGAGTCACAGATACGGAGGTGAAATGCTTTCCAAAAGACTTTTCAAAAAAACGTTTTGTTTTTAAACGAAATGAATCTGCTATGTTAGGGTGTAGCAAACACTGTCCATAGAGTAGTATACATCAATGTAAAAAGAAGAAAAGAGCTGTGGCACAACTGCATTAGCTGCTGGCTCACTGACTGATAAATACATCTTAGGCCTTTTTAATAACATGAAAAGGGTAGATATAAAGCACTAAAACTTGGTCAAACCCTTTTCATCCGGTAGTGACCTCAAAAAGGCCATACATGCTTTTAACAAGTTCACACATCGACTCTACTGTAACGCTCACTGCATCGCCTTCAGTTGGTGCAAAACGCAGCTGCCCGCCTTTAGACAAACACATTCAGACACTCCCACATAACCCCAATCCTCTCCTCCATCCACTGGCTTCCGGTACGTTATCATTATCAAATTGAATTAAAAACATAAGTCATTTATCTTTAAAGCTCTTCATGGGCACCCTCCCCCATATCTGTCCGAGCTTCTGTCCGTTCACCGCCCCTGCAGAGCCCTGCGCTCCTCCTCTCAGATGGTTTTGGATGTGCCCAGGTCTCGGTCCAGGCCGTGGGGCGATCGTGCTTTAGCCGTGGCAGGACCCAAACTGTGGAACTCGCTCCCAGTCGAGCTGCGAGTCATCACTGACCTGCTGCTGTATGCGGTGGTGCAGCAGCACTCGTGCCTCACAGCAAGCAGGTCCTGGGTTCGATTCCCACCTGGACAGGCCCTTTCTGTGTGGAGTTTGTATGTACTCCCCGTGCCTGTGTAGGTTTCCTCCAGGTACTTCGGTTTCCTCTACCACTAAAACATGTACAATAGGGTTCATCCTCCAGCCAGGTGTTTCTGATGCACATCTGGACATGGGTCCCCCACGCTAGCTGCTCACTACTCCTACAGGTCGCCCCAGAGGCATTGAAGATGGGTCATATGCAAAAGAGACAAATTTCTCTTATGGAGATTAATAAAGTTTAACTTAAGACCAGACTAAAGACGCACTTATTTAGACAGGCCTAGACGGACCCGGTGCTCCGGAGCCTGTTTCGGTAACAGCTGGTCACGTGACAAAAGTGTCAGTTGTATCTCTGAGATACAACTGATACAAGAGATACAAAAGCAGGCGTGGATGGCTGACCAGGCGTGGATGGCTGACCAGGCGAGGGAAACTTAAGGAGAAAAGAGTGGCTAAATTAGCTCTGACTGAATGAAATAAAAACATCACGCATTGATGTCCTGCCTCTGAGCAGCAGAGCCGCAGGTGACTGAGGCCCCGCCCACTGGAGCTCAGTGAAGAACAGACCCACATTACAAAGAAAATGACTCTTATTTATCGGCCTATCATTCAAACATCAATCTCAGGTTGCAAATAATAAAACCGCCACACGCCTGTTTGAGACTTCTTTTGTCACATGATTGTGTTGGTGCTTCAATCGTGTTTATGAGACGTCACAATAATATAGTTTGTCCACAAGAGGTCAGTGTTACAAGGCTTCACTCATCCATCACTAATTCTATATCACTCAATGTTGATGTGATTGCATGTGTTTCTATGTAAAGCACAACAAGTGTTGTTGTAAAGTACTCTTGAACAATATACAGCATTAATCAAAAATAATGAATGCATTATTAATTTGAGCTGGGCATATAGTGCAGATGCAGCTGACAACATGTAAGACAGAGACAGACATAAACAGCATTAGTGCAAATCAATATAAAATTGATCATAAAATGAATAAGTGCAGAGTCTACCGACTTGTGCAATAAATAATAAAAATAACGGAAAGAAAAAAGAAAAAAGATCATCCAACCACCATGGGCAAACAGATAATACACATGAGTGGAACCAAGGGGCTGGATAAGGGAAATTGATGGTGTTTGTGTTGTCTGTTTTGTTGTGTGTGGATCAACCAGTCATAGACCTTGCACTCCACACCATGTTGATGCAAGGTGACTTTCAGGAGTAGGAGCACTTAAGCAACACGTCCGTGCAGCTGCAGGCACACTGATCGACTGCTAAATGCATTCAATACTGATGCAAAGATTTGATGCTGGAGAATAAACCAGCCTTTACACACTGTAATGTTGTTTTCCAAAGCTCTACATCCATTAGCTTTTATGCACATTTTTGCCACTATTTGCTATACGTATGTAAATAAATCAGCAACACATCACTCTTAACGGATGGTTCTCACTAACAAAAATTGTCTCAATCCATCATAGTTTGCAAAGTTTGGTGGCCGTCACACTAGTCCATTGCGAAAGCATGAGTGTGGTCTATTCACAAACACTTGAAGGGCCTGTACTGCAAAATTAAAGCAGTATCACTTTTCTCCTTGACAATAATTCCCAGGGAGGCAGTTCCATCTCTCCCATGTGTGCCTGCGTAGAGACTTTCAGCAGCTTATCTGCCCACTCAGGCGCGATATTCTCAGACTGATAAACAACATGGAGACCGAGACTGTTGGCGCATGGAGCAACTCTTGTGATGAGAAGGAAATCAAAGCTCAGAAACTCAGCAGACTGTGGGGAAAAGCACTGCTCTGGTAATTACAATTCTGTTTAGATGACTCGTATATTCCTTTCCTCTGATGTATCACCTATAGAAGACACAAGGCACATGTGGAGCCAATTCCAGCAACTTTGGGTCTGCGGCGGTCCAGTGGGAGACCTGACATTGTACAGTTTGAGATGATAGTGGCTTTCTATTAAGCTGGGTGAAGCAGCTTTCAAGCGGAGGTGGGACGTGTGACTCGTAGCCAATCTGAGGACGTGAAAAATTGACGTTCAATTCTAAAAGACTCCACTGTAATTGATGTAAAAGTCGAATTCCAGGACTTTCCGAACGATTAACCTGAGCGATGAGAGCCAGCAATAACAGCAGAAAGAAAGGAGGAAGCTATCTGGACAAAATTACTACAACATCTTGTAGATGTCAGGCTATCAGGGTGGGAGTTGTAATACACAGTTCTAAAACTTTCACCAGTTTCCTTTCCGCGGTGTGTCTGGTTGGAGCGAGGTTAGCAGCCGGTGAATGCGCTGCGGGTCAGGGGAAGTGAGAGGCTGTTGGCTGCAGTCACGGGAAATAAATCCTCGGCGTAACAGATTATCCACTATCACGGGGATGGGATTTTTCCGAGGTCAAAACTGTGAATTTGGTGAAGAATCAGAGTCCTTGCTGAAAAGCCTGTTTGCTGGCGCGTGAAGTTTTGCAAGCGTCATAATTAGGAGGCGTGTCATACAACTCAGGCCGAGCGCAAACCGCGATGATCAACTTGTCCTCCATGCTGCAGGTAACAGGTGACGCTTGTGCTCACTTTGAGCCCAGTCACTGATTGGTTAAAAACTTGAGTGCATGAAGCAGTGGGCGTGGCATCCCTGCTCGTGTACCGCGCTGTTCTCACTGGCTTTGACGCGTGTTTTTCCTCACCCGCACGCATTTGCTACGCTTCATACGGCTTTGCTTACATTTCGAAGCGCGTCGAAGCACGTCTACATAGGGTTAACATGGAAGTTGGAGTGTGGTCGCGTTTGGTGTGTATGCACCTTACCCAACACCTGAACACAATTTCATTGTCCAATTGTACAATGACAAATAAAGCACTTACTTACCTATACTGTCCCACTGAGAGGAGAATCTTGTAATAGCCGTATTATCTTATGCAGTCAATAGCACATATTTAACACATAAAGCTGCGTGGGCAGAAGACACTTTGCTTCATCTCCTACAGCTGTCCATCAAAAGAGAGCTCCTATTACATAAACAGGCCTCCGTGTGTGACTCAGCATTCTGAAGTGCCCATCATGGCTGCCAATCACATCCATACATACACTCAACAGTGGGCCAAAGTATTTACTCAAGTAAAAATAACCCTATGATTACATATATTTTATTAGACCGGGTGGGAAGAGTATAGTCAAGTATTTAATACAAGTAAGAGTGCTTTTACTTAAAAATAATGAAGTACAAGTAAAAAGTATAAAATATTCAAGACTCAACAGAGTATCACCACTTGCATACGCTGCCTGTCAACATCAATCTGATATGACGAGGGCAAAACAATCCTCCCTCATAACCGCAGGCACTGATTAATGGCGCATGTGATTAAAAGTTAACAAGAGTAAATTTATGGGCATCCAACTGATCACACATGGGTATTGCTTGTGTTTTTAGGTTGTCAGGACATAGTGCACTAGATAATGACAGAAGGAATTTGTTTTAGAGAAGTAGCTTTTCCATCCATGATTTGGAAAACATTCTGGTGTTAACCATGAAGAGTTTAAGTTCGAAGTCACTTTATCCGGGGCACTAAACCAGCACTAAACTAATGATACAACATCAGTAAAATCAGACATAAATGAGGGGTAAACCTAGACTAAACCAAAGTGATGAAACAAAGCAGAGAAACGTGACTAACTTCCTCAGTTCCTCAGGGCTGCGGTTGTGACTGAAGCTCCATCGATAAGTGTATCCGTATAGAAGTGCATAAGATCAAAATAATTGAATCAAATAACACACATTTTATTTTTCGTTTCTGTATACAGTCTTGTCTTTAAGTCACTCGTTGTGGTGCGATATTGATACTTTTGATGCCAATGAATTTCCAAACTGACAACTAAAGAATTGATTGTCGTCAAATTGTTTTAGTACGGTCCCATATCACAACTAGCCTGGCTAACGCCAGACTGCTGTGTGCACTCGAATCTTTTCGAACTTCACAACAGCCTGGGGACCATGGCCGACATTTTTCCATGGATTTGGGCACCAATCACAGAACGAGGAGGGACGGTAAGACGATGACGCGCTATTTGACATAAAGCTTGTAGTTTGTTTAGGGATAAAAAAAAAATATTTACGGATCCAACATGACAGCAGCAGACGCGATGCCATCTTTCGATCAAGCTTTAGAACGTGTTCTAAATAGTTTAGCTCAAAAGTTTACAGCAGGTACGTCATACGTCATCTGATACCATGATACGATTGGCTATGGCTACGTGCAGACGCATGAGAGACATTCGTAGCGCCCAATAAACGGCTATGGACAATCGTAAACCACACCTCTCCTACGAGAAAATGAATTGGTGGTCCCCAGACTAAATATCACTTGTGATTTTAGTCTGGCGTTAGCCAGGCTATATCACAACAGCAGTTGCCTCACAAGGCTTCCCAAATATTGCTGATTTGACCAAATAGAAGAATAGTTTGTAAAACGACAGACATAGACATCAAACAGTGAAACAGACTAAAAAAGTAATGTTAAGATGAACTGTCAGCAGTGAAGCAGCACATGGAAAGTTTGGCTTTTGAGTTTTTCCTTGCCATGAACGAGCTGGGACTAAGTAAGGGGCCTTAGTCCCTCGCTCATGGCAAGGAAAACCGCAAAAGCCCGATGGGAGAAAAGCAAAACCTCAAGGAGAATCACACTGAAGGAGAGAACCAACTCCCTTGGACGAGTTTCCCCAGTCCTTGCTGGAGCTTCGGGATCGCACAGTGAAGAGTGAGGGACTGTGAGGGTCCACATGTCGCTCAGAATCTTCATTTTAATCCAGTGCTTAATTTGACTCCCTGTTTGAAGAAACGCTTTCCCCTATCCATAGGCGCCGATCCCGTGGGTGCTGTGGGGCTCGAGCACCCATCTAAATCTTTGGGCACCAAAGTGAACTTGCCGGATCACAGTATGATTCAATAGTTATAACTTGGTAATCACAAAAGCTGTCCCACTGTTCTTCTCTATTCACTTCTGAGAGAAAGCTGATCAATTACATTAACATAGAAGTAGCAAAATGCACCGCTTGTTTAGCTCAATAAGGAGAGCATCCCACTTGTGAGCAGTAGGCTGTGAGATCCAGCCTCACACTCATCTATTTTTCAATTTTGTTTTTGTGACTGGGAAGCCACCGGTAAAACATAAATCGCCGCCTAAACCTCCGTTGCTCAATTTTCGTGGGTAAAGGATTTAGGAACTATTTTGGAGGACCCGGCACAGAGATGATATAACAGTGTTGAGTGTCCCGGTAACTGTCCTGGGGCCTCATTTATCAAACTGTGCGTGAGACTCTGACTTTGAAAGTGCGTAGCAAAAGCACAAAAAATTTTGTACGCAAAGATTTTTTACGATTTATAAAACCCTGCGTATGCGCGGGTACGCACACCTGACCGCAATCTTTCCTCTGCTGATTACACGTGGAGCAGAAAGCTGCGGACATCAGGACACGCCCTCTGCCCGCCTCCATTTGACCATAAAAGGCAATGCAAAGTGACTTATGAATGAGATTTCCCTAAACGTGAGGCGGTAATGAGTGGGTTCAACCGAAGGCGAGAGACAGAGAGGGAGGGGCTGACGCTGCAGCAGCTCGTGCAGAGACGACACGGGCTCGAGGAGTTTCAATGAAGAATGAGATCTGCTTCTCTGATCACACGTATTGGCATCTTTCTGTATATTCCATCAATACAACTTTTCAAAACACATGTTTAGAACATAAAGAAGAGCCTTAAAGTGCATATGACAGGTTATCAAGTTTTTATAATTCTTCTTGATTTGGTGGGATAATACCTGTGTTAAGGAAAATATCACAGTTTTACACCCATAAAATATCAGCTTGTGGAGAAAATATGATTAAAAAGTAAAAACTGTGGTTAATCGAACAGGGAAATGTTCTTAGCAACTCCTTAGCAACAGTAGAACGCTCTTCAGTGCTGACGTAGAAGAAGGTAGGTGCAATAAAAATACAGCAGATGGCGCTCTTTTTTTGTAGGTATTTGACAGTCTTTTTTTCTTATATTCTTGATCACATTTTATGATTAGCTATATTTATATTAAACTGCATTGGTAATTTACTTCAATAAATAAGTTATTGTGTGTGTGGAGTCAGCCATTTGTATAAATGCACTTCTGGTGCAGTTTTCTTCAGCTAAGGTGTAGCTCGTTTTATTTTATAATGTTTATACAATTCTTTGCAGTCGCCTGTATCAAAACAAAACAGCCACCATGCTGACAGGACACAAGTGCATCAGCATTTTGAGGAACAGCGGAATAACAGGAGTTTATCTGTGCGCACAAGGACTTTATTTTGCCCGCGGGACGTTTACGCTTTTCCATATCTATACCAGGATGGATATTTTAGCTGCGTGTGGGGCAGTGGCTGGCCTACCCAGTGGTAAGGAGCCGATGTTTTCCAAAACTTGGACATTATTTATGGGATACTTTGAGGACTCAAGGCTTTCACACAATGGAAGAGCGATGTCTGCGTTTGGTGAGTACTGTAACTTTTTGTTTTTCTGCATGTTTAGTGAATCAACAGTTGGCTATGAGATACGGCTGCTTTGTGGTGGTTAGATTCTTAGCTTCTTAGGGCTGGCGTTCACTGTGCGATTTACTTTTGTCTAAGATGTTTAGATGTCACTTGCCAATAAAAACACGATCAACTGTGGGACATTTCATTCATCCAAACCATTGCGCACGCAGAAGCAGAGCTGTCTGTCCGGGTGGTGTGAGTGAGGAGAGGTCAGTGTCCGAGTGAGGAGAGGTCAGTGTCCGAGTGAGGAGTGGTCAGTGTCCGAGTGAGGAGAGGTCAGTGTCCGAGTGAGGAGAGGTCAGTGTCCGAGTGAGGAGTGGTCAGTGTCTGTGGTGTCTGAGGAGGGAGCGCGCAGTGGAGCCGCGGTGCCGGTGTGCACTGCGTTAAGACGGCCTCGTGTCTGAAGGTCATGTGACCCGAGCTTTGGACCTAAACCCAGTTGGTCAGACTTATGTCCAGAGATAAGTCAATTAAAGCACATACAGCGGGATCAATCCTGCTTCCCGTTTAAAAGGCTTCAGCGTCCGTGCACATACGCGCAAAGGTACGAGCGTTCACGAGCGTGCACGTATATGCAACAAGTCGTTTTTCACAAATATGGTGTTAAGTTGCTCATTTCATTCTAATCTTTGTAATGTCTGAGGAAAATAAAGTTCAAATTAACTATTTCAAAAGTGACCAAACATGACTTCCTCAAACTGTCCTCCCCTCGCTCTTCCCTCGCCTCTCCCCGTCTCTCAGCAGTGTTTCTGAAAAGTGCGTACCTCGTACGGGAGCTATATAGTTTGCGTGGAGGAGCGCAATGTTTCACGTTCAGTTTGTTTTCTATAAATACCATCTTTTGCGCAGAGGAGCGGCTACGCAAAGTTTTGGCCTCATTTTGTGCGCAGCAAGCTTGATAAATGAGGCCCCTGGGCTGTTCCCTCCATTCCCTCACATCAATCGGTAAACATTCCTGTAGATTCTGATTTACAAATAATGCACAGTTTTAAAGCTACTGTATGTGGGCTATAAAGTAACAAAACAACATTTATGTTCGGTTTCTCAATCAATCAATGCATGTGGCTTATTCACAATGGTTTAACACACACAAGAAAGAAACAAAACATAGTTGTGATTATAAAGGCTGGAATCGGAATAAGTGGACAATGAACCAGCCTATAAACTGATTGGAGTCGAGTCAAATTGAATTGAATCGAAAATGCACGTCACTGAAAGAAAACAAACCAACAACAAGCAGATAGGAGTTTAAAGTGGAATGGTTCTAAAATCTAAGTGTTATGTGCTATAAGGACTGGAGACGTTGTCTCCCTCTTGTGTTTGTCCCCCTCTGTTTTTGTTTTTCAGGCTTGGCTCTTGGCTGGTGGGAGTGTCTCTGAGCAGGCAAAGCTGACATCCATCTGCAATCAAGCCCTGTACTTAATCACCTGGTTTCCCTGCACTCACTGCCAGATTATTCCGTCTTCATTGTGGTCAGTTACCAAGTCCAGTAGTCCAAGTGTTGGTCATCAGTTTTTGTCACTAAAGCTTATTTTTGCATCTTGCTGTTTAGATCATCTGCCTGCTACGGCGACCTCCTGCCAGAGCCTGCTGAGCCAAGCCTGTTTGAGTTTTTTGTTCATAGAGGAAGTCTTGTAAATAAAGACGATTTTGTTTGCCATCGAGCCTTTGTCGCTGCTTTGGGATCCACACAAAAACCTTAACACTAAGGAGATACAGACTGTTTTTCCCATTAGTCCAAACAGTCAGACTCCCTCTCTTTGGTTTAATGCTGTGTTATCAAGTGTGAAAGCGGCAGATTGTGCTTAGGTCGGCAATTTCCGTTTCTCCTTTCTAATGGAGTAAAAGGAGATTAGATGCTTAAGTGGATTTATTGTTGCAATAGGAAAAATCAGGGGTCATTTAAGTCCAGGGGGTACAAGCTACATGTACTTCATTTTCCTTAAACCAAGACCTTATTAAAGGTCCTATACCCAATTTTCCCCTCTATGATAAATATCACTATTTAAACCCGTCCTCCTGTCCTAATGCAGTGGTTCTCAAACGTCTTACACAGAGTAGCTCCTTATAAAATGTGTGGCATTACTAGTTCCATCAAGCCTAAATCAAGATCAAAGATCTGCACTTCATGGCTACTTTCAGGTTTGTTAAAAACAGATAATAAAACTATATGGACAAAGCTGAGCAGTCCCTTTTGTTTCCCAAAATCTGCTTTGACAATGCAAAATGGAATTCACATGACCATGGGAGTATAAATAATCACAGGGTGGAGTTTTTGTCACGTGATGGGGAAACATTTATAAGTTTACAGCCTGTCAGTATGGTTACTGCCCTCCAAGGCTGTGTCTGAATGTCGACCCTAGTCCCTAACCCAAAGATATTTAATAAAACTCTAGATCGGACATGATGCTCGTTGACTTGGCCATCTTGTGACTAGGCATAGGTCCAATCCGAAACGCTAAAATTGGCAAGAGGTCTTACGTCAAAGATGTGCGTCAGTGTTCGCCATGATAAGAAGCATCCGAATAGTGTAGTCAGTTAGGAAGGCGTTAGGGAAAGGAGCCTCAATGCTAACTATCATAGCCACTTTAGCATAGGGACCTCTGGTGCTAACTCACCGGCGATAAGGAGCTATGTGCCATCCCATAAGCCACCACACCGCCGTTAGCATTATTAATAATTCTAACCCTAACCCTAATAGGTTGCGTTCACGTTATAGAATTCTATTTCAGTTGGAGAGCAGGTGCCAATACAACTCTATGGGAGAGAAACAGTTTTTGAAAGAAATTTCCAAAAAGAAAATGTCCAAATCTTTTCTTTGATCATCATGCGCCAGTGATTGGATTCACAAACCTGACATGTGAATTTTATGGCTGAAAGTCCTTTCTACTGGCCAACATCAAGCACATGTTTTGGAATATTGTCTCCGCTTTTGGACGCCTTTGTGAGGAAATAATTAGACATATGTCTAATCTTGTTCACTGACGAAGCCTTTTGGATGAGAGGCGAAACGTTTGGAGACCTCAACTACCAAGTACAGAAGATGACTCAAGTACCTTCTTTGAAGATAGACATATGTTCATATGTGCTGGAAGATATGACTTTGAACTTTGTGACAGCTTTTGTTTCATGTGAATTGGCCCAGTAATTACAGAGAAATTAGCAATGATTTAAGACTATAAATCTGCATTTTGAGCGTTACTATGGTTACGGCCATGGAATTTTCAGTTGCCCTCCACCTCAGTTTTAAACTATGGCTCTTTAGAATGTTGTGATGTCACGTGAACACAACCTATTCTTCTATCGTGTGTGTGTGTGTGTGTGTGTGTGTGCTGTTTATTAGGCTGAAGCAGAGAGCTTTAGCTTTTTGTTTGCATCCTGAGCCAGTTGTGGCGACTATTTCTAAACATTTGAACAACTTTATTGGGAATTATGCAGTTATGTATCAGCGCCTTTTACTTTACGCTGCAAGGATTTACATGTAGGACGTCCATCAACAACACCATGGTCAAAGAGGTTGCTTTTTTTGGGTGGATCCAACTCTGGAGGAGAGCGACCGTCTGCCTTGCTCAACGACCGGTGAATTTACGAGCTGCTTGTGTTGCGCAAGAGATTTCAGCGGTAACCGTAGTTTCTAAAATTCTTACACTTAATCTACCGTGTCCTTGTATAATCGTGGCAATCGTAAAACTGGCTAATCTTGACATCCCTACTCTGGACATTTGGACACCAGTACAACATGGCGTGACCACGATGTAGTGCACATTGGGAATAGTGTGACCATTCAAATCCAAATCTTTCATAGATAATTATATGAAAACATGTTCTGATGAAATGCATGTAAGTCTTACTTTTGCAGTTCATATTTCAGTCTTCTCTCAAATGGACACACTTAAAGAACATTTTAAAGACACAATGCACGTAGATTTGTTCACAAAAAGCATTCAGGCTTAGAGGTGAAAAAGCAGCAGTGTACAGAAAACTTTGTTGAAAGTGTTTAAAAGACACTGCAAACCATAACACTGCAGCAGACAGGGGGAGTCTGAGCCTACATACGTACCTCCATCAGATCTATGAGCCACAGCAGCCTCTCCTGTTCAGCCCGGAGGAGAACACAAGCGATCAAACAAACTTTCAAGATCAGTGCATCTTTTACAGTAAGGGCTACAGAAGTCTACATGCCTGAGCAAATTGGACAAAAGGCATTCCAAGGCCTACACAAATTTTACTTTCACAGACTTTGCAGACTGTTGGATTCAAGAAAAACAACTGAAGATGCAATGGGAATTTCCACTGATGAAGACCGATACCGTGGGCTGTGCAGAGAACAGCAGCAGATTGTATGATTGATGATTGTTTTTCTTTCTTCTGACAAAATAAGGCCTTATGAATAAAATGAATCTACTTCATGCATGCGGCAAGGTTTTCAAAAATAGAAATGTCTCCTTTTTCACGTTGAGCTTATGGGTAACATCTTCATTCAGCCATGTCATTTTTGCCTTATGTCTTACGACGTGCGAATTGGCCTCGTGTCTTTTCAGATGTTACATGAGAGGTTGGTACAGTGCTTCTCAGGAAGACTGACATTTCAAAACATTTTCCAAATAAACATGGCCCTGTCTGTAAATGGCTGCCACTTTGTGTATGTAGTTCCCTGTACTCACCGTCTGGTCAGATTAAAATCTTACACAGGCATAGTTTATGTTGAAAGTTGAAAGTTGGTCAAATGGTTACTGTGCCTTTTTAGAACTGTGGTTCATGTGCCCCATGTTGGTGCTTGGGCCTCTTCAGCTGGTACTCGGGGTCATCAGCAACTTTAGACATAGACGATTTCACTGATGCATTTGAGGTAGTGTTTTTTCCCCTGGTTTAGACTTTGTTACACATTTTACACAGAATTCCTAGAAGGTCAAATGAGTTTAAGACGAGACAACGCAGGAGATATCGATTTGAAAACTTTTGCTGAACATTACTGATATAAATGTTTTAGTTTTATTTGAGCAGCAAACACTCTGCTCAAGGCGTGGGCCGAAGCAAGAGCTTATAAGCGCCCGCCCCCAAAATCAATACAATTAAAATCAATTTCACAAGAATATAGTGGAACAACAAAGGAACAAAATAGTGTATGTACTGCCAGTGTTCTGAAATTGTTATTTTTTCATATAAACCTAAGACATTGTATACCTACAAATTGTCAAAATGGCCAATATTTTCAGTGACAAAATCTAAATAATGGATAGACCCAGGTTTAAATGTATTGCTTTATTTTGTTTCCATATTAGTTAAGATTTTTTTCAGAGGGGATTTTGGATCGTGTTTAGTTTGTGAATAAGCTAATCATAAGTGAAAGAAATCTGTAAAGATAAATTAGGCTGGGAATTTGTTATTAAAAAATCCCTTTGGGAGACCATCCAATAGTAAAGGAAACTGTGGCCATTTGGAAACAGGCTAGGAAACATTTAGGACTACTTGGGCCTTCTGTAACTTTATGCCCTCAGTCACTGATGTATCCTTAGACTTAGGACTGTTAAGGACTTATATGATAATGATGTGTTCTCAACCTCTCGTCTAAGTATGACCTGCTCAATTCAAATGTGTTCCGTTATCTACAGGCTAGAGATGTTGTTAAGAGGCAATTTCCTCCTTTCCCAAATCGGCCCCCTGAAACCTATTTGGACACTCTCTTGGAAACAGATCCTCACCAGCGTAGGTGTATTTCGGTATTGTATAAAATAATTGACAAGGTAGATTCAAAGTCGATTTCTTCTGCTGGTGTGAAAAGTTTGAGAGCCATTGGTTTATAACATTACAGATTATTCAACTGTCATTTTCCACCTTCCGTCCAGGAAACAACTACTGTGCTGACATGTAGCAGTGACGTGTGCCCGTACCCTTGCCGAGCTGAGCGTGGTGTTGGTCATGAAGCTGGCTGAGGAGGAGGTCAGTGTATCTGGGTAGGACACCATGGACCCCGAGTCCCCTGGGAGCCCCGCGGCCCCGGGTCCCTGCCTGGCCTTCAGAGCCTGGATCTCTCTCCGTAAAACCAGGGCATCGAACCGCTCCACGTCCTGAGGGCTGACCAGGCCGCGCACTTCCGACAGCAGCGAGAACTGGGGAGGAGAGAAGGAGAACGTCACCAGAGTCTTTTAAACCAGTGCGCTAAAACCTGGTGCTACTACAAATTTTGAGGCACTCATAACTGAGCAAGAAATACGACATTCAATGAGCTACTTTTAGGACTTTACAGACAGATGAGTTTACTGCTTCTGTTTACCTTGCACAAAACAAAGAGGAGCTTCAAACATCGACGATTAAAGCGGCGAGTCTAACTGCTGCTTCCATCCGCTTTAAATCAGTGGCTGGAGTGCGCTCTACAAATAGATGTTTGAAGGTATTTGCCAAATGCAAGTCCTGTGATGCGAAAAAAAGCCTGGATAGACCTGCAAACACAATGCTTTGGATTCTCAGGCTCAAATAAACCTAAATATATGACAGGTCAGAGCCGCTTTATAACACCAAGGGCCAGCTTTACTGTGCCAGGTACTAAAATGCAAGTACTATATAAAATGGGCACATGCAATTTCACAGCATGTTGCACCTGATTTATCATGATAAAAAGTTTAGATTTTTTTGTACCGCAAATCCGATATATGAATGAGTTCGCGCTGAACAAAATAATACTGAAACCAGTCCCTAAATTAAAGTATGTGAGGTAGGCTACAGTATGTCTGCTTCAAATAATGTTGGTGGTTTCTCCATCATTAAAGGTCCTATATCATGCAAAATCGCTTTTCAATCAATCAATCAATATTATATAGCACTTTTCATACATTTCATGTAACACAAAGTGCTTTACAGATTTAAAAAACATTCTCTCACACCCACCTCCTCCCACAAATATAAACACACCACACACACACTTAAGGTAAAACAATGGACGCAATGGACATAAGGCTGGGATAAGGCTGAGGTAAGGCTGGGTACAGATAAACCAGGTAAGGAAACACCATCCCGAGGCAGAGGGCTCCTCCAGAGGAAACTGGGAGAGCATAAAAATGGTTGAAATAAATAAAAAGGAAAGTTGAATAATAGGATCACTAAAATAAGAGAGGTAAAATACATAAATACAACATAAATATTAATAACAATTAAACATCAATTATAAGGTGCTGAGATAAATAAATGGGCCTAGCAAGAACAAATATCAGTTAAAAGCTAAGCTAAAA
This sequence comes from Neogobius melanostomus, assembly GCA_007210695.1. Lineage (NCBI taxonomy): Eukaryota > Metazoa > Chordata > Actinopteri > Gobiiformes > Gobiidae > Neogobius > Neogobius melanostomus. Next base: position 1,523,560 of record VHKM01000542.1, on the reverse strand, counting down.
AGGTGGGTCTTGAGCCTGCTCTTAAATACATGAACGTTCTCTGCGGTCCTGAGCTTTTCCGGCAGGTCGTTCCAGAGGCGAGGGCCATAATATTGGAAAGACGCCTCGCCGTGAGTCTTTCTGTTGACTTTAGGAATAACTAGGAGACCCCTGCCAGAGGAGCGCAGGGGCCGTGAAGGTGTAGTTGGGGAAATTGATTGAATTGTATAATTTCTATGAAAACTATCATTGTGCACTGAAGTGTTGTTGTAATCACCTTGGTATGTGAACCTTGTACCAGGCTCAGGGGTCCCTCATGGGAAAATATATACAATTATTGGCCTGTTGACCTGTCCCATCTGGGTTACCTCTTCAGAGACAGAACATAACCGTAAAGTCTGTCCTTCTTGTGCTTTATTGTTTCTTTAGGAATGTTGCTTATCTTACTGTGTGTGTCTATGTGCTCATTTTGCCTATATACTGAGGGTGAAGAGAAGAAACCTCAGACTTGACTCTAGGAGTTGATGTGATCACATTATTGTCTTGTCAGTCTCACTTATTTTATTTTAGCATTTGCTATTCACAAATTATCATTTTCTACTGCTTATAATAAATCACCAAAAGACAACTGTTTGATTTCCGTTTATTAGTAAATTCTGCAACTACAAAGGTTCATAAGGTAAAAGCAGTTCTGAAAGATAAGAAGGATCAAGAACATTAAGACATTTAAAAACCATTAAAAGAACTTTAAATCGATCCTGAAACACACGGGGAGCCAATGCAGCGACTCTAAAACCGGTGTAATGTGGTCCCGCCTCCTGGTCTTCGTCAGGACACGAGCTGCTGAATTTTGTAAAAGTTGTAAACCTGAGATACTCTTTTTGGGAAGACCAGAAAGCAGGGCATTACAGTAGTCGATACGACTGGTGATAAAAGCATTAGCGTCTCCGTGTTGGCCCGAGAGAGAATGGGGCGGACTCTGGCTATGTTCTTTAGATGGTAAAAACCTATTTTTGTGAGATTCTTAATGTGTGGAATAAAAGTCAGCTCAGAATCAAAATCACACCCAGGTTCTTCACCTGTGAGGAAGGATTAAAAGACAGTGACTGTAGTTTGGGTAAAAGTTTATCTCTCTGGGCCTCAGGACCGATGACTAAAACTTCAGTTTTGTCCTGGTTAAGCTGGAGAAAGTTTTCTGCCATCCAGGATTTGATATCTAAAATGCAGTTAAAAAGTGTCATCAGGAGACATGGAGATGTACAACTGTGTATCATCAGCGTAACTATGAAAGTTGACTCCATGTCTCCTGATGACATCACCAAGAGGGAGCATGGTTAAAAAGCACTGGGCCTAAAATCGAACCCTGGGGCACGCCACATGTAATTGTATGGACCTTAGAGGAGCAGGTATCCACACTTACCATGAATGTCCTGTCTGTGAGGTAGGATGTACAGTAAACCATTTGTGGACAGCACCAGAGAGGCCGATGTGTTTTAAACGAGTTAAAAGAACAGTGTGGTCGACTGTATCAAAGGCGGCGCTCAGTAGAACCAACACTGTGACCTCCTGTGAGTCATAATTTAATCTAAGATCATTTAAAATCTTTAAAAGGGCCGTCTCTGTGCTGTGGTTTAGCCTAAAGCCAGACTGAAATTTCTCAAGGACATTATGTGCAGTAATAAAATCATTAAGTTGGATAAAAACAAGTTTTTCCAAGATTTGGCTTAAAAATGGTAAGTTAGATACCGGTCTAAAATTGTTAAAATCATTCAATCTAAACTGCTCTTCTTCAGCAGAGGCCTCACCACCGCCCCATTAAAGGCAGCAGGGAAGACCCCCGTCTGAAGAGAGCAATTCATCATGTTTAGAAGCTCGTCTCTAAAAGATCCATAAAATGACTTAAAAAACGGGGTTGGGACCAGGTGTAAAAGACATGTGGTGGCCTCACTGAGGAGAAAACTTTATCAAGCATCTTTTAACCATGTTGTTATGCTATTTCCTTATCAAACACCCCCAGCGTGGTTTTTGGCTTCATTCACACAGTTCTAAGCAATCCCCCTGAATCCTGCTCTCTGAGCAGCTGCTCCGCCCTCTCCTGATAAACCACTGACCCCTGTGGTATAAACAAACGGACCCCCTGAGTGTCTGAACAGATGTCATGTTTGCCCCGAAGGTTGTGAAGGAGCTCTTTCTAAAATACTCTGGACACCTATTCTTTTTTCTTACCTAACGATAATGTGACGGCGAAAATGCGTGTTTCACCACGAGAGGTGCAATACTTTATTCACCCTTCCTAAAGAAGAGTCCACTTGCCAGAAGTCAGAATTTCTTTCCAGGATTCAGCGACTATCAGCCAGAATACTATTTGTCTGTGACGGTCACTGATGGATGCTTGGTGAACCTTGGCCAGAATCAAAGTGGATTAACTTTTATAACCAACGCGAGTCCCATAATGTAACACCCGATGGAGGCCAGAGGCAGAGCAGTGAATCAATAAAAATGCGTGCTAGTGTGTGTGTTTGCCATTTATGAAGCTGTGTTGCAACTCCTTACAACTGCATTGTGAAGTAACCACTTTTTGCTGTGATATTTGTATTTTGTTTACTGCTAATATTGCAGGGGCGGAGTTAACTGAGTCAAAGCTTCTTGTCTTACTGGTTTGAAAAATACCCCCAGAAAATACTTATATTTCTCACAAAAATGAGAACTCCATAGTGATAGAGGTATAATAGATCATAGAAATGCCTATGGAATGGCTGAAATAGCATGATACAGATCCTTTAAAATAGTATAAGATGTGTATCGGACCCCACAAAAGCAGAAACATAAAGTGCATATAACACATTTTTTGCTAAACACAATTAACACAATTATATTTAAGAACAATTTGACCCAGCTTTCCTTTTGTGATTTTTATTGTTTCACTTCCTGTCTGGACACTGACAGGAAGTGACATAGGTAGAGGCAAACAAGTTTAAACTGTTGCCGTGCCAACCATGTTATGTCAATAGGTTGCGTTTAAAATTGAAGTGGAGCAACTGAAAATTCCGTGACGGTAACTATGGTAACTGTGGTAACTGGTGAACTGCAGACTTTTTTGTCTTAGTTTTAGGCTAATATCTCAGTCATTAAGAATCCGCATGAAACCGTCTCAAAGTTCATTGTCTTCTCTGTCAGCACAGGTGAATTAATGTCCAATCATTTTCTCTGAAAGGCATCCAAAAGTGGAGACAATATTCAAAAACATGTGCGTGATTTTGGTCAGCAGAAAACACTTCAAGCCATGAAAATAATGTCAGGTTTGTGAATCCAATCACTGTCAAATACTGATGACGAAAAACATTTGTCCATTTTTCTGTATTTCTCCCATAGAGTTGTATTGGCCCTTGCCTTCCACCTGACATTATGACATCATCACATTCTAAATCGTGAACGCCACCTATTGGTTGTTTTCAGGTTCTAGAATGTGATGATGTCACAGGACCCAGTGGGGCAGGAGCCAATTTTTCTTATTATTACACTTTCACAAGTCGTATCTAAAAAGAAAATGTATGAATTACAAAAATGATCATTAATATCAGTCACTGGGTCCATGATCTCTCTGTACAAGACCAAAAATCCTCTATATAATATTATAGTCCTTTAGAACGCTGTGATGTCACCTGAAACCCAGCAATAGATACAGACGGCATTGCGTCAAACGGGGGCGTGGCCTCACTGAGGAGGAAGGAAGTCTTTTTTGGGAAACACAATTTTTCACTCTTTTGGAATAAAAACTTATTTATCACACACAAATAAAGTCAAGTCTAAATCGTGTTCATATGGATGTTTTTTCACAGCAGATTGTTCAGTAGAAGCAAAATACAGCAGTCATAGCTAGCGTTAGCATGTAGCATGATACTAACATGAAGCATCATGTTAGCATTCTCCGTTATTTATGTATTTATGGGCTGTTGAACCACTTTGCTCCTCTCCATGTCTTTGTGTCTTTATTGTGTAGAAAACTATATTGATAATTGTACATTTGTTAAAATAGTTTTGGAATAATTATAGAAAGTTAAGGTTTGTCTCCTGTTTGTTTTCCCCTCAACTGCGTCAAACATGACTATATAAGGGCGATTCCAGAGATGCCGTCTGTATCTATAGATCATGCTACATGCTAACGCTAGCTATGACTGCCAATTTTTTGCTTCTACTGAACAATCTGCTGTGACTAAAAGATCCATATGGACCTGATTTAGATTTGACTTTATTTGTGTGTGATAAATATGTTTATATTCAGCCAGAAAAAAAAAAAGAATGAACAATTTTGTTTCTCAAAACATACTTCCCTCCCCTTCGGCGAGGCCACGCCCCCTTGTATGACGCAATAGAGCTCCACAGTCCACCCCTTCCGGTCCTGCTGCTCCGGTCCGGAAGCAAAAAATCCCTTTCTACGAGACCGCCGATTTTCCAAAAATTCAAATATTAAGAGTTTAACAACACCGCAAAAGCTAATCAGCTATGTAGCAATTTGTGACCATAAAATGTTTCATTTCAATCCAAAAAGAAGACATAATGTTAAAGAAAAGGCAAAGGTACAAGCCTGTGTACATATTTTACTTCCTGACATTAGAAACTCCGTATCCCATAAACCATTGCGACACGGCGCTGGTAAGTGGCAACGGTGATTTTTTTAGCGGGTTCGGTGAGTTTCTTTGACCATTAAGACAAGGGTTTCAACGTAATTTTCCTATTTAACAATCTGATTTAAGCTAAATGGATGAAAACATATCTGTGGCTCGTTTAATGGGATCTTTAGGGACATTTTCTTGATTGCCATCTTACGATTTTTCTTACCGTCAGTGTTTTATATGGATAAAACGTCAGATATCTGCCTACATGATGTTTTAATAAATAATAAATTGCCGCTAAAAATATATATGTAGCCTGCATTACAATAAATAAATAAATACGTGGGGAACATGAAGCTCAACCAATCAAAAGCCTTGGCGTAGATCACGTGACTACCGAGCATACTGGGTAACGTAGTTCTAGGACGAAGGCTCGCTGTTAAACTGTATTTTTTCCTAAACTAGATCGATCTCATACGTGTTTTTTTCACCTACATCTGACTTTGAGGTCGCTTTATAACCACATAGCTGGTTTCAGCCCAAGCTGACGTAGTTACGGAGTTAAAGACTTTTTTGAAATCCATACGGCCCCAAAGCAAGGGGAATTTTACTTCCGGACCGGAGAGGAGGCGGGACTGTGGAGCTCTATGCCGACAGTATCTATGTGAAATGACTGAGTCAAGTTGCTATAGAACTTTACCTCTATCTACAGTGGAAAGAAAAGTGAGTACACCATTTGGAATTTCTCACATTTCTGCCTAAATTGGACATAATGTGGTCTGATCTTCATCAAAATCACAAGATTGAGTAAACAGTGTTTGCTTAAACTAATACCCCCCAAACATTTACATTTGATCATATATTTATTGGCCACAACATGTAAACATCACAGGAGAGCGTGAAATAAGTAAATACACCGCCTGAATCTCACTGAACTGCAGCAGTTTTGTAAAGAGGAATGGTCCAAGATTCATCCTGATCGTTGTGAGCGTCTAATCTGCAACTACAGAAAAGCAGTTTTATATCGAGTTGGAAACTATTTCATTTGTATATTGCTAAGATTAAAATACTGTTCTTAAAGGCGCCCTCAACTGCCCTCGAACCATGTCAATATAAACATGTGCAGGGATCGCAAATGTCTGAAGCAGCAGACACAGCAAGAGCAGGGTTCACTACTAATAGCAGAGGGTAGCTTTATAAAATAGAGATGTCAATAGAAATAATCTAAATTAGTCTGTGTAGTTCGCTTTACTTATTGGTATTGAAGATACTGCAAAATAATATAGGTAAGACTTCTGATATTGCACAATAAAACTGGTATTTAAACAATGTACTTACTCTTTAGAATGACTGGAAATCCTCAAAGGCAATCTGTTTATTCAGGCTCTAACTCACTTATGTATCAGTGGAGCGCTTAAAGTCCATTGATTGAATTGGACGATTTCCAGTGGTCCCTGAACGCAGCGCACATTTTGCTCAACCTTGAAGGAAGCGGGCGTTTAACTGCCCCCTTTTGCACTTTTACAGGCTGCCAGTCTGCGGAGGACACTTCAACCACTTTATGCTTCCAGTGGACTGATACTACGTTTATTGGGGTAATTTTCCACAAGCTAGGACTAAAAATGTCTGATGTGAATAATATAAAAGAACATATTGTACGTTTTGATCTAAATACCCACAACCTCAGTCCAATCTTTTTTTTATCGAATAATGGCGGCACTACATGACAATGCCGTTCACACCCCTCTCCCTGCTGCCTTCACAAATCTCTCTGTGAGATTTATGTGTGTGTGCAGCTTTACCGTCTCTGCAGGTTTTTACAAACTCCGTAAAGTGTCTGCTCCTCTTCACCTGATCAAGAACACACCATCAATCACTGGCTTTTATTTGAACCTTTCCCACAATATAACCGTCTCTAAAATCAACTGCATCTTCACTGCACTGCCTCTGCCCAGCTGTTAACCATCCAGTATTTTGAGCTGGCTTTCAAAGACACTTTATCATGGAGTATTATACGTTTTATGGCTTCGAATACAGTAAAGTATAGTGTATGTGCGGGAAAAATTAAATTAAAGTAATCTGGACGCAGTTTTGGCGAGTTTACATGGGACTTATTAAATACGGCTAAGCACAAGGTGGGATTGGTTTGTAGAGGCGGCAACCTAAGTGCAGAAAACCTCTTAAAGGGGGGTATTATGTAAAATCGACTTTTTCAAGCTTTATATCATGTTATTATGTCATTCCCTCATTAAACACATGCCTGGAGTGTTGCCTTGGCTCATTCACATATTTTTGAGTAATCAGTAAAAACTTAGACGGCAGCCATTTTAGGTGTAGCTATGCCTCAGTCCTCCTAGGAACGCCCCCACCTCCTGGAGACGCCTCTGGACCTTTTGTCACCAGCCAAGTCACCAACCACTGCTCCTCAGCTCAGCAGAGCCCCTCCCTGCACAGTAGTGTTGTTTAGATGCCACAGCAGTGTGCTGAAGGGGGCGTGTCGGAAAGCTTCTTAAAGAGACAGAGGCCTATTTCAAGACGTTCAGTACAGCCATTTTGAGAGAGCAATTTTATTCAAGGCAGTTATTTTAATTTACTGCATATACAGACCAACAGAAGGTTACGCCATCATTGTAGTATGCTATAGACTGGTGCTATGTGATTGAAAAAAGCATAATACCCCCTCTTTAAATTCTGTTTACATTAGCCAAAATTGCAGATTTGGCTCTTATGTCATGTGTTTAAGTTTCAATCGGTATGTTCAAATGGCTGTTGGTATTTCCATCATTTTCCATCATTTTCCATCATTTTCCATCATTTGTAGCTTTTCAAATATATATTGGAAAATCACTATGGTTACCTCTTAACCCTGGCCTAAACCAAACGCATTTTCTCCAGTTCGGCTTTACCGAAATCCAAAAGCTTCTCGACTGCAGAGCAACAGTGTAACGCCTCATTTGAAAGGCCGCACGCTTCTCGGGCTTCAAAATCGCACCAAAACCCCTAGTCGGACGCTTGTGCTCATTGAAATTAGACGCTTGTCACAATGTCACAGAGTGTCAAGACGCCCTGGCCGCGCGTCAGCTCAGAGTGTGTTCGTAGCCATCTTGGAATGAGCGCTTGCCTGAAATATAACAGCTGTTTTGGGGCTAACTAGTCCCTCTTCGCTACTGCCATGTCGTATGGATCTTTAACTATATCCCCATGGTTTACGCCAGGATCTCCCCAGTATTTAAGCTCATATCCAGCCCATACGCTTCAATAGAGGGACATTATTTGTGGTGACTAGTGGCTAGGCTAGGTTAGCCCGGTTAGCTTGTTACAATCATCTACAGCTCATTGTTGATTAAAAGTGTGCAATAAACCACAAATGAAGTTTGTACAAGGTGGGGTGTGGGAACCTCCTTTTTTGAATAGGAGGTTACATCAGAACTAAGTAACTCATGCCCCTAGAGGCCATTAGCGCCACTGCAGGTGTCATAGTGTGTCACTCAAACTTGGCTGTAAATACTGTTTAAGTGGCGCTAGCCCTCAGGTAGCTTTGCCCGTTAGCCTGTTAGCTTCTTCTTCGTAATTCTATTAGTGTGTATTGGTGCTCCAGCTCAGTGCAGGGAAAGCTGCAACCATGGTTTTCTGGCCAAAGACCCCCCAATCATCCCATTAACACTTGTAGTACCCCCAGAGGGATTATGAAAAGGATTTATTAAGATAAACAAGTTACTTAGTTCTGCTTTAAGGAGGGTCACAGTGGGATTAAGTGAGGGCCCAATAGAAGGGGACAGAATTTCTTTTACATACCCGTTTCAGTTGTAAATTTCAGAGGGAGCCACTCTGTCATTGCGGACCAACGCGCCTTTCATCATCACTTTTGATTTTATTTTGGCTGGCTGCCTTCAGGGGAATGTGTCCAAAACAAAGAAAGGACCGAAGAGTGTTCTGCTCGTAAACATGCAGAACTTTGCCCTTGGACGGTTTCTTCATTCGTATTCAAGATGAACTCCATCTTCACCCATACAAATTATTTCAATGATTTTTTTTCCCGATAAGCCTTCCTCAGGCGACTGATCTCCTCCAGAGGGGACCTAAACTGGCCTGTGTGCTCGCCTGTGATTATTTCCTGTGGGGGTTATCTCCAATCCCTGGTTCATAATGATCATCCACAGACCCTGGAAGACTTAAAGAATAACATCCGAACCCAAATTGCCAGTTGAAAAAGTGGACCAAAACTTTTGTCTGAATCAGTGCATTAACAATGGAGGTCGACATTTATAAGATATTATTTTCAAAACGGTGTAAAATGAAATATCCAATGTCGTGTATAATATTCAATAAGAATAAAGACTTTTGAAACGTGCAGTTAAAAGTTATCTCGCCCCATCCTGTGAGAGCGGTTGCAAGATGATTTTGATAGGTTTTTCTTTTTTATATATTTCTGGCATCGAATTCGTCCTTACCTTAGCGTGTGTGTTGAGCAGCTCGAACAGTGCCTGCACCAGCTGCTCCACCCCGATGTGCCGTCCCTGTACTCCTCCACGTAGTAGCTCATGGTGTGACGCTCGCTCTCCGTCAGCAGGTGGCGTGCTTGTTCCTCCATCATGGCTCGGGACTGGTTCGCCAGGCTGGACAGGGTCACCTGGGAGCCCGCCACGCCCTTGTAGAACCCCGGCTGAAATGGGATACAGAGAAGAAGGTTAGGAAGGCCTGTTTCACCTTGGTTATGGTGGAGAGTAAAAACTGTGGAGCTGAAAAAAAGGTTCAAGTAAACCTACTGTTAAAACAATATTGCTCAAGTAACAGCAGTATTTGTTGGATTTGGTATTTGCAGATGCGTTATGGGTGAGTGATAGTAAAGGTGCTTTGTTGTTTTTACATTCAGGTGGCGAATATACCATTTTGTAATTGCAATTTGGCGCCCTAGGCAATATCAAAACCCCCACCCCGAAAAAAAATCCTCATATTATTACTTATTCCATTAATATTTCTGTGTTTCTCTAGCACACATGCAAAACCTTTTTCTGCATGTTCTTGACCCCAAATAGCATTCTGTAGTTTATTTATTTTTTGCTTTGTTTTTCTATCTAAATCCCTTTGGACACACTTTGGATATTGACAATGCACATTTTTATTTCATTTTGATTATCATTGTTATATTATATTAGGATTATCTATTTATTTAAAAATCAGAACATGTGCATTCATGAAACAGTTATATAGGAACCTCTACTTCTGCAGTAAATGTACACATTTTCACCCCGATGTTACTCCCCGGAGGTGTAGAAGGACCAGGGAGGGGTTGTTTAAAAGCTTGACATTTCTAGTTTCCAACACAAATCGGCGATGTTGTAGATGGCAGGAGCATGGAGCTCATGGGGTTCAAAAATTAAAGCAGCGCCCTCTCCAGCAGCCGTCCAGCGCTCGAGATCAGATGAAACATTTTACTTGATTTTCTTTAAATCAGTGCAAGAATAATAAGCAAATGTTACATGAATAAATAGGAAGGAAAAAAATGAGCACGAGATCATTGATGTAAAAAACAGAAAAAGTAAAGAGCCTAAGACACTGTCTTGTGGAACTCCAGTTATTACACTCCGTGAATTAAAGAGGGGTATTATGCTTTTTTCAATCGCATATCACCAGTCTATAGCATACTACAATGATGACGTAACCTTCTGTTGGTCTGTATATGCAGTAAATTAAAATAACTGCCTTGAATAAAATTGCTCTCTCAAAATGGCTGTACTGAACGTCTTGAAATAGGCCTCTGTCTCTTTAAGAAGCTTTCCGACACGCCCCCTTCAGCACACTGCTGTGGCATCTAAACAACACTACTGTGTTGGGAGGGGCCTCTGCTGAGCTGAGGAGCAGTGGTTGGTGGCTTGGCTGGTGACGAAAGGTCCAGAGGCGTCTCCAGGAGGTGGGGGCGTTCCTAGGAGGACTGAGGCATAGCTACACCTAAAATGGCTGCCGTCTAAGTTTTTACTGATTACTCAAAAATATGTGAATGAGCCAAGGCAACACTCCAGGCATGTGTTTAATGAGGGAATGACATAATAACATGATATAAAGCTTGAAAAAGTCAAGTTTACATAATACCCCTCCTTTAAGAGCGCGACTTTGGTGAGTCAAAGTAATTGAGATAGAATTTCATTTGTGGAGAAGAGGAAGGATTGGACTTTGACCGACAAGATAGAAATCAGAGACTTAGTTACAGCAAGTTCTCAAATGTAGAGACTATTGAGAGTGAAGTCAAATGCATTATATAAAAGAAAGCTTCTGGAGAGTTTTGTGGACACGAGCAAGGAGTGGTCAAAACATTTACTTAAGGAAGAGTGCTGTTAATTACAAACATATCACATCATAGTAAAAGAATTCATAAAAATGCTGCTAAAAACTGCTCTCAAAGGTCCTGGTTTAGCCTTTGGTCAGCCGTTAGGTTAGTCCTGGATTAGTTCTGGTTTAGTCCAGTCTCACACAATTATATTTTGTCTCCTATTGACAGTAATAACACAATCCACTTTGATTCAAAATGATGAATAAAGATATCAGCACTCCCTGCAATTATTTCCCCAGATTGAGATTCAACAGCCTCACGTTTCCCCGGGTTACTATCTGTGCTTTATTGGCAGTCTCTGTGTGTTTAGTATTATTTTTAATTCACATTTTAATGTTTAATGTCTATCCATTATTGCTCCCACTCTCCTGAACAAACCTCCATCATTTCACAAGCGTGTGTAAAATGCTGAAACGACAGTCAGAGCGTATTCACCGAAGTGGGTCAACAAAGCGGAAAATCATTTCTGCATTACGTCTTTCATGTGACTGCACATAGAACTGGAGCCGAAACACTTCATCTGTGATGACATTGGAAGGGAAATTTTCCATGCAATTTGACAAAGCTCTTTTATACTGCAGACGCTTGTCGGTTTTTTTTCTTTTTTTCTTGCTTTACAAATACGTCATGTAGCGTCAACTATGCAAGGCAAATTATAGCTTTGTGGATCGCAACACTCTCTGATGTGCAATTAACCACCAACCATCAATTTGCAATTTGTAGAGACAAAAAGACAGCAATTTCCCTTAAGAAATGGCAAAAATATCCAGCCTCCAAGGAGTTTTATTCTGTATAAAACCCACTAACCCTGAAGTTACACATGTTTATGAATCTTGCATCTGAAATAATGCTAAATACCAAAGACTCTGGGCATGTTTAAAGTGCGCTCAGTGAACTGAATCTTGACCTTTGACATCTTAACCCCGCCTTAACCGACCACATTTTCTCCAGTTCGGCTTTATCCAAAAGCTTCTTGCAGCCTACAGGCCAGTGCCTCATTTGAAAGCTAAGACTCACAAAACTGATCTAAACAGATCTTTTTCCTCGCGTTGTTGCTTGTTTTCATACTCATTTTGTCGCTTTTTTGTCGGATATTTGGCACATTTTTGTCACTTTTTTCAATCGCTTTTTTTAGTCATGTTTTGGTCATGTTTTTGTCGGTTTTTTGTGTATTATCTTCGTTTTCGTCACTTTTTTGGTTAAATTCAAGAAAAGCCAGCCTCAAGTGATTCACCACAAACCCGGCTCAGAGCAGCTTCCAACAACTGGAAACTGGGACCGTGTGCAGAGACATCCCGAGGAGGGCGGCTCTAAACGCCCGAGGAGGAGTCACAGTGCGGGCAGCACTTTGGTTTGATTGGACACACGGGTTTAAATAATATAATCGAATGTATAACATTTAAGTTCTTAAAGAGGGGGTATTATGCTTTTTTCAATCACATAGCACCAGTCTATAGCATACTACAATGATGACGTAACCTTCTGTTGGTCTGTATATGCAGTAAATTAAAATAACTGCCTTGAATAAAATTGCTCTCTCAAAATTGCTGAACTGAACGTCTTGAAATAGGCCTCTGTCTCTTTAAGAAGCTTTCCGACACGCCCCCTTCAGCACACTGCTGTGGCATCTAAACAACACTACTGTGCGGGGAGGGGGCTCTGCTGAGCTGAGGAGCAGTGGTTGGTGGCTTGGCTGGTGACGAAAGGTCCAGAGGCGTCTCCAGGAGGTGGGGGCGTTCCTAGGGGACTGAGGCATAGCTACACCTAAAATGGCTGCCGTCTAAGTTTTTACTGATTACTCAAAAATATGTGAATGAGCCAAGGCAACACTCCAGGCATGTGTTTAATGAGGGAATGACATAATAACATGATATAAAGCTTGAAAAAGTCGATTTTACACAATACCCCCCTTTAACACACTTTAATAAAAGTATATTCCATATTCCATTGTTGAAATTATGCTGAATGAGCTGATTGTTGTCCTTTTGTATGGCATTTTAATGTACTGTCATATATTGTTCTTGTAAGAACCACAGCATGGCGAGTCCAAGACAAATTTTCCTATGGGACAATAAAGTTTAACCTTAACCTCAATGTACCTGTAGGCTGCTCTTCTCTTGAAATATTTGACTGCGCATAAAGAGAAAAGTTCAGTATTTCCAGTGCGCTGATGGCGCTTCAAAGGCGTTTGTAACCGTGCTTATATTCAGGTGCGCTCAAGAGTCTGGAAATGTTATAATTTTGAGCTGAACGCCAAAGCGGTATTTGAATACAGTATAAGGGTTTTCCTTATCTCTTGTAGTCTTTAGTCTTTCACAGGTTCACGCATCCTCCTTCTCACAGTGATGCAACCCCCTGTAGCCCCCACTCACCTGCCTGCAAGACCCCATGAGCCTCCAGGGAAGCGAGAGGTAGCAGCAGACCTACAGTGCAGAGCAGAGCTTAGAGAGATCATCTAACAGGCAAAAGACTCAACATCCCATCATGCAATTCAGCGACACGTATGACCATGACAGACACTGGCAAGTCTGGAAATGCACTGCAGACTGAACAGACACGTAAAAAACGACAACAAGACCAACAGTAATAATGATGGTGTCCTCAGCATCTTCCTCTGCCATGGCTGTCAGGAAGCTGAACTCCCTCCCTTCCCCTTCCATCTGTTTCCACCTGATTCCTAATCTCTGACTCACCCGATGTATCTGTCCTCCACTGGCAAAACATTTAGCCTGACATTTGTTTTTGACAATATTAAAGCGTTCATTCTCATGTAAAACCCCTATGTTGAATGGTAAAACTCGAACATCTTAACCCCCACCTGAACCGAGCACATTTCCTCCACTTTGGCTTCACCCAAGTCTAAAAGCTTCTTGAAAACAGCGACAAAAATTAGAATAAAACCGCAAAAAGGAGTGACAAAAGAGCAATGAAAGTGCAACAAAAATGTGCCTGAAAAGCAACAATACCCAAATAAAAAAGTACAACAAAAAAGTACAACAAAAAGTGACAAAAAGTGATGAAAACACAACAAAGAAGCAACAGAAGAGCAAAAAATAAAAAAATAACCAGAAAACCTACAAAACTATTGAGAGACCACTGTGATTCCATGCTGACCCTTCATACAGACGCTGGTCATTATAGGGAAAATACACATAAATAAAACTTTTTTCCCCAGCATAAAACAGTAGCATAATGCACCTTTAAGAAAATATCTTTGGAGATTTTATATCTCAGTGCTGCTGTTGCAGTGGCAGCTCCTCACTGACTACAAGGAAGCTGAACTTCCCCCAAAATTTCACAAAAGAAAATTCCCAAATGATACATTACATGAAATGCATTTTAAAAACGGAGCAGAGTGACTTGCTGTGTAATTGTGTTCAAGCAGTCAAAGAATAGCATCCGAGGCACTTCCATGTACAAAAATGTAAAAGTCCTTTATTTAATCATCTGGACGGCCAACACGTGTCTTTGTCAAGGTATAAAAATTGTTGTACACAGAAGTGCCTCGGTTGACTGCTTGAACACAATTACACAGCAAGTCACTCTGCTCTGTTTTTATTATTGCTCTGGCCCATTCTTGAAGAGCACCCGTCGACAACACTCTCAACCTACAAAGTGGACCTGATGCGCTCACACGTCTATCTATCGTCTTTGTGAAATACATTTTATTTAGCAAATTTAGGCATTAAATGTCATAAATAAATCCACTAGAGTGTGTTAAATTGTGTGAGAAAGTCAGTTGTTAACCAGGTGTTTCAGTCTGGTCTTCCCTGTCGTCTTCCTGTCCCTCAGAGCACTGAAGCTTGATCTAAATTTCCATTGAAGCTCCCTTATTAGAATACAGCCTCTGATTGGCTGATTATTAACTTCTCCGAGGCTCAGCATCAAAGCAGAGAACGGGTGTAACACCCACCAGCTGAATGCTGATTGGCTGCCTCCACAAAAAGTGGAAAGACAGCCCCTCCTCCTGATGCTCCTCCTCTGTCTGTGAGAGCAGATTTAGCATTAGCATTAGCATTAGCAGCTGTCTCTCTCAAGCTACAAGAGGAAACTGAAGCTACTGAGACTATTATGACAGAGATGGACTTTATTTCAGCCATGGGCCACATGTTTTATGAAGCTTTATAAAGAATGTCCTTTTGTGGATGAGAGACTTCTGTGGAGAGATAAAAGTGTTTTCTGGCATTAGCTTCTGGAGCTTTAGCTGCTATTAGCCTCATCGTCTAATATCATTTATTTTATTTTATTATACGGCCCTTCACAATGCAAGTAGAACGCTCCATTGATTTGAATGTGATTTCCCAACGTTCTACGGTCATTATTTTTGATAGAAGACCTCTGAAAAAAATAATGACCGCTGCCAATGGCAACGGAATTCGTGCTTGTAATACAGGTCTTTCATATCACTCCGCGAGTAGTAGTAGCGGACAGGCGGACACTATCTCTGTCCCGTCCCTGCGAGAGAAGTTGAGGGAATCACTCGTGAAGTTAACGGGAGTCCGACTTCAACTTACCCAGAGATTCACCACCATTCCTCCTCTCCAACTGCACCTTCAACTAAGTAGCTAGCTAGCAATAAGTAGCTAGCCGTGCTGCTACTAGCCTGCCACACTGCCTGGAATCAACAAACGTTGCCAAGCAACGCGCAAACTTTTGGGAACTATTTGCCGCGGAAATCATTAAATAAACCTTTCTGTCTTCATAAAAGTGTATGAAGTTTATTTGTGTGGTACAGTGGCAAACAGCCGTATAATAAGCGGGATAATGTATAGAACGCCGGTCATTATCGGGAAAATAAGTACCTTCAGGCTGGATCCGACGCGCAGCGGAGGGGTCCAGTTTTCGGTACTTATTTTACCGATAATGACCGGCGTTCTATACATTATCCCTTACTTATGTGCTGAATAAAAACAAGAAGCAGGGAAAAGCAGCACAACATTTTGGATCAAATACCATTTAATATTAGTGAGGTAAAATCTCCTTGCTGGACCAACTAACAAAAATCCAAGCTGTGCCACCACTAACTAATGCTACCACCACAATAATACAGGTTGGATTTTGTTACCTACAAAAGCCAGTCTGCATTATTTTTTGCCTAGTAATAGTAATGTGCATTATAGCATTAATATTCATTTTATTTTGTATTCTATATGGAAACTATAGTTTTAACAATCAGTGATTAGCACTGCATAACAAAATACTTCTTCTGACGATTGTGCAGGTGGGGAGGGGTGTGCTAATGAGAAAACACTGCCACCCCCTAGAAACGCCACAGTGCAGTTGGCCAGGTCTAGATTCGTCAACACTATGAGCCCAAAGACCTGAACATCCTGAATGACCAGGTTATTCCATCAATGGATTTCTTGTTCCTCGATGGCACGGGGAAGCTCCAGGAGGACATTGCCAGGATTTAAGATAAGATAGGAAATAACTTTATTGATCTTTGTTACATCAGCTCTGAACTCTTTGGCACCACTCCTCCGACCGAAATCCAGCAACAATGCCTCGAATCAAAACACAAACATCCCAGCTAGCCCGCCCCAGAGAAGACTCGATGAGACAGAATCAGTATCAGATCAGTTTGAGGATAAACATACATACAGGCTACGACTGTCAGCGATGTGCGTCCCATTACCCATGCGTAACAAAATGCATCACACCAACCAAAAGAGTGCGAGAGCAATGCCTGAAAACACAATGTTCATTTGCCCATTATAGAGATACTTCTTTGAAACGAATCCTTACGTAATCGTCCTAAACCTGCTGCTCATGTCGTGATGATATTCTTCTGTCTGACTTTTCACAGTAAAACTCTACCAGCGGCTGGAACATTGATGTATTTTATTTTGTAAGGACAACAGGAAGCGTTTTGCTGCTATTAGCAAAACACTGATATCGATGTCATCACAGGTTTCTGTACTTTCGCTTTGCCACGGACTTGGATCAGTTGGGTTTATCTCGTGTAAAAGGCGAGTTCAGATGGAGCGTTTGTGTTTGTCTTCATCATTTTGAGGTGTGGGACTAACCCAAATTTGTGGCATTAACAATACCGATTTAGGAATCAAAATGGCATTACAAAGCATTGCATTTCACTTCCTGCCACCTGTAGAAACCCTGATGAGGTACATGAAAGGCCAGGTCTAAAAGTCACGATTTAGCGGGTTAGACAGAAGCTAGCAGTGTTATGTCTTCATTTTGAACAGTTTTGTCACTAAGCTCCAGAATTTGCTCTTGCACCCTAAATAGTCATACCACAAAAATACCAAGCTAGCTGCCCAAAGAAAAACAATACCAGAACGGCAGGTTAAGGTTATGGTGTTAAAACAATCCAGGTAAAAAAAAACAGAGATGGATGACCTATATGTCTTCAACTGAGGCAAAAAGAAAAAAGAATAAAATCACAGATATGAACTGCAAATGGAGTGGGAGGCGTGGAATATTAAGCACCACAGAGCCACTTGAGAGACCCAGGTGTGAGAGGTGAAAGCCCAGACAAAGGGCACGAAGGCGTCACGACACGATGGATCCGGAGCAGTGGTATAAATTATCCCCACTCAGCGTCACTCTCCTCTGCTCCCTTATGGACAATTAACATCCTGCAGTGTGCCGTGTCCACAAACACCTCCACATGACACGCAGGCAGAGGCGGACATGTTGGACTTATACCAGCAGATCTACAATATCACTGAAGCAGTGGATCTATTGACAAAGGTTCTGTTTATTTGGGCTTTTAAATTACTTCAGGATATTTCTTACGGTGGGATATAATGACCTGCTTAGGATTACTAAGTTCTGAAACATTTTCAAATATTAAGGGAGTGCCAGCAAAAGGTGGAAGAGCAGAATGTGCTGCACAATGAATAATAAAAAGATAACACAAGCTGAAAACAATAACAACTACTGTCATAAAAAATGCTGTTTAAAGTATCTGTTTAAAGTATCTGTTTAAAGTACTTTCCAGACTTTTCAAAAGGTCTGGAAAGTAGGGGTGGGCATATGGCAAAACTACAGTACCAATCAAAAGCATCAAAAAATCACATTTTGCAAGTTTCCAAGTAAAACTTATATGCAACAAGAAGAAATGGGAGTGAGACAAAAAAAAGTAAAACTTTCATTGAAAACAACAGTTAAACTGAAATAGTCTGTTTTGCAGCTGATCAAAAGTTTAGGATCACATGCCTTTAAAAGGTCAAATCTGCAAAAATGTGGATTCAGTGTATTTTTCTGTCAATAATAATAATACGACAAACACTTAATGCACTTTACAAGCCTATATAGCCTGTATTTTCTGAAAGTGCTACACTGTAGTCATTATTCATTCACATCATACCATAGTGGTGGTAAGCTACTATTGTAGCCACAGCTGCCTTGGGGTAGATTGACGGAAATGAGTCTACCAGTTGTGCCCTCCGACCACCACCAACCACTCACTCACTCACTACATTCTTCCTGGCCTATTGTACATGTTTTCAGTGGTAGGGGAAGCCCGAGTCTACACAGACACAGGGAGAACATGCGAACTCCACACAGAAAGGATCGACCTTCTAGGAAGCAAGAGCGCTAACCGCTGCGCCACCACGCCGCCCTGTCAGGTATTCACACTCAAGACGTCCTGGAAAAGGCAAAAACATTCTCGTTGGTCGGGTTGTTGAGCTACATAAGCTCTCACAGTGCGCCTTCACTGCTGAGGTTGGACAGACAGTAAGACAGTCATTTTGAATTTATGAAAAGATCCTGAGTGGTATGGAGAGAAAAAAGTCAAGTGGAAAACGACAAAATATCTGAGCCGGAGGATCCTCGACCCAAATGAAGGCCGTTACTGGAGCCGACTACAGCCAATAACCATCAGAGGCATCTGCGACTGAAGTGACTGAAGCCTACATCACAATTCACTTACATTATTATTTAAAAGTATATAAAATAAAAGAAACTGAGGGTTTAAAAGTCATTATCTGTGACATCGCAGCTAATACAGGAAACTTTAAATGTGACCTGCCACGTATTTGTGTCTGGACCAAAGGCTTGAGCTTGATGAATCAGAGGAGAGAAAGAGAAGCAGTATCAATGTGCAATTGTGAATATGTTAGTAATAGAAATGATGGGACCAGCAGTTCTAGCGGGATACAAATCAGAAAGAAAAACCCTTAAAGGCAAAACATTGTGCTGTGACCGATAGATGATAGTCGCCTGAGCATCTGAGTAGCTACTTTGAAAACACAGGAGAGTAACTAGTCCATGCTGTATTTCCTAACTACAGTCATTAGTAAATACAAGTGTGCAGATTGGATTGAGCCCGGTCTCTCGACACTCTTATCAGCGCTAAGCTGCTCCTGTAATGAACTGTCTAATCACATGCACTTCACAGCCTCTCTCCCCGTTAAGAGCCGTCTGGAGCGCACAAACATGCATATAAACAGGGACGCACTTATGAAACAGCTCTCCATTTCCTAATCATGTCAGCTCCTTTCCTCCCCGGTCTCCTGGAAGCTCTTTCTTCACGTTTCACTCTTTTTAGACACTGCAGGCAGAACTAAATTGTGCCTGTTTGTTCTTTTAACATGCAAACCTTCACTTGGAAACAGAAAAAAAAGTGAACCATAATGCAATAAGATTTATTGTTTCCCATTGAATCAGTGTACTTCCTGAGAATGTCCAAAAAAGCCTGTACTGAATGTCCCAGTCTTTTTATGCGTAACAATGTTTTCATCTGTCTTTGCCTTCCTCGGAAGGATTTGTGGATGACTTACAATGAGCTTGGAATCCCTAACACGCAAGGCGAAATCTGATTGTATTGTTTGAAAAATGAACACTATAATGCTGATCTTTCAGCATTATTGAAACAATGCCACGGCGAATGTGTGCTGTAATCAAAGCTTACGGCGCTACAATCAAAACAAACCTAGAAAGAATTATATGTCTGCCTCTATTTCGGACATTGTCACTGAAAACATATTTTGGTCATCATAAAAGAAAACAATATTTTTTTGTGTAAAGTCGATCCCAGATTGACATCAGTACTAATGTTTACTGCCACTGTAATAGCAATCTGGCTCTTGCTAGCTTAATATGCTGCAATTAATTCATGATTAATGCACTACTTATTTTGTGTTTAATCGTGAGCTAAAGATTTAACTTTGACAGCCCTAATATTTAGGTCATGTTTATGAAATACTAACGTCCTTACATACCCCAGCTTTATACAGTATAAAATGTTGTTTTTATTGAAAACTGTACTTCCCGGGTGTCCCATCACTCCTGATCCTATTCTCATCACTGCTGCAGAATGACATCTCTCCCTCATTCTTTCATTATTTATTTAACCGTTCGTGGTGGTGGCTTATTTCACGTGTCCACAGACTTGGGCCCAGTTTGTGTTTTCTCTGGAGTGCTTGTTGACAGGTTGAAATTGAATCCCTGACCCCTCACTCCACCGAGGCAAGACCGCTGCTGCGCTGATGGGAAAACAGCCACTTCAAGCTGCTTCCTCTGTCTTGGGGCGAGGTTAAGAGTGGGTTATTTATCCAACGTCTGCAAAGTCATTCTCATATTGGTGCCTACGACAATAAGGAATCTAACACTTATGCTGGGTTCACACCAAACGCTTTTCGGGCGTCAAAAACACGCCCAAAGCCCCTAGTTGGGACGCTTGTGCTTATTGAAGTCAAACGCTTGTCACGATGTCACCGAGCGTCAAGATGCTCAGAGTTCATAGCTATCTTGGAAGGAACTCTTTCCTTTAAAATAACTGCTGTTTTGGGACTAACAAGTCCCTCTTTGCTACTGCCATGTCCTATGGATCTTTAACTATATCCCCAGTATTTAAGCCTATATCCAGACCACACGCTTGAATTGATGGAAACAATTTGTGCCCGTGGCTAGGCTAGGTTAGCTTGTTACAATCGCCTACACCTCATTGTTGATGAAAAGTGTGCAATAAACCACAAATGTGTCAAGCCCGGCTCAGTATGTGATCATAATAAAGGCTGCTTTATGTAGTTACAGGATTTATTGACGTTATTCATGCATAATCGTCTACTTGTTTTCACTGGAGAAATCGGAGCTAGCTGTTAGCGGCTAAGCAACTAGCTCCGGGAGAAAACCGCTCGGCTACAACCCATTGTAGATTAAATGTGAGCAACAAACTTCAAAATCAACAAGCCCAGCTCAGTGTGTAGTCATTGTTCAACGGATGCTTTATGTAGATGGTGGGTGCTAGCCTACTACAGCAATGTCAGCTCCCCGCCATGAGGGCCATAGAGAAGCACGTTCCTCGGCCATTGAAGCTACTTCATCCAGCCTTCCTTTTAAGTTCTCACAGGACAACCTATTATTGCGCTGGACAATCTCTATCCATCCATCCATCCATTTTCTTCCGCTTTAGCCGGAAGCCGCAGTCTGAGCAGAGATGTCCAGTGTCTGCGTACACTGGTGTGTGTATGAAGTGTGAATGTGTGACTGGTTCCTTGATGTAAAGCGCTTTGAGTGCCTAAAGCAGGTAGAAAGGCGCCATATAAGTGTGACCATTTACCATTGCCACGTCTGGTCTTGAGAAATGATTCAAGTGTGGTAGGAAAGCGCTTGGCGAGGGACCACTGTTGTTCATAACACTGTCGTCATTATTCATTCACATCGTGCTCTGTGTGGTAAGCTACTATTGTACCCACAGTGGTGTAAACTGTTTTAGATTTCTTTGCTGAAATTCTAGGCAAATTTGGCCAGTTTTATGCATAAAGTATCTTATTTTTATATGAAAACAGAACACAGACAGAAAACGTGCAATACATTTTCTGTCACATTTATATCAGTAATGCTCAGCAAAAGTTTCAAATTCATACCTTTAAATGTATTAATGTTTCCCTATTCACCTGCAGTACGAGGGGAATTGACATAATGCCCTTAGAACTACTAGTTAATACGTCCTCAATTACAGCCTAAATGCCTTTTCCCGTCCTCTTTTCTCTTGTTCTCGGTTAGCTCGCATTTGTGCCCATTTCAGGAGAGTTTTGAGTGGGCGAAGTGTGCACAATGAAAGCGTGTCTCCTCAGTTTTATCAGGACGAGGACAGAATGTGACTGCCGGCCCATCTCGCGTCTCTAACGTGATTATTCTCTCGGAGTGAATGGGAAACATTAAACCTCATTATGGGATTAGAGCCCATCAATGGTTCCAGAGCAGAGGCATAAGTCAAGCTAAGTGCACCGCGCTGTCAGAGAGCTCCTGGACGCTACTACCAAAAGAAATCAGCTAAGAGTTTCAACTCGAAATGGCCGGTCAAACTATGTGTAAGCTTTTGGCTTTGCTCATTCCTGATTTTACAACTCAAGGCGAGTCATGGCAGGCGGTCAATGCTGAGATTATTATTATTTCACAACACCAAAGGCCTGCTTTACTACTACTAGCTTTGTACCGAAATACGTTAAAGGGGGGTATTATGTAAAATCGACTTTTTCAAGCTTTATATCATGTTATTATGTCATTCCCTCATTAAACACATGCCTGGAGTGTTGCCTTGGCTCATTCACATATTTTTGAGTAATCAGTAAAAACTTAGACGGCAGCCATTTTAGGTGTAGCTATGCCTCAGTCCTCCTAGGAACGCCCCCACCTCCTGGAGACGCCTCTGGACGTTTCGTCACCAGCCAAGCCACCAACCACTGCTCCTCAGCTCAGCAGAGCCCCCTCCCCGCACAGTAGTGTTGTTTAGATGCCACAGCAGTGTGCTGAAGGGGGCGTGTCGGAAAGCTTCTTAAAGAGACAGAGGCCTATTTCAAGACGTTCAGTACAGCCATTTTGAGAGAGCAATTTTATTCAAGGCAGTTATTTTATTTACTGCATACACAGACCAACAGAAGGTTACGTCATCATTGTAGTATGCTATAGACTGCTGCTATGTGATTGAAAAAAGCATAATACCCCCTCTTTAATTAAAAAATGGTGCATGTTAGCGCACTGTAAAAATTCTAAAACATGAAGCCGACGTTTAGAGTCGTCTCAGCTCATATTTGCCCTGGGCACCAGTATTTGAGGAGGCACTGTATTAGGCTAAATCCTATTAGCTGATGTTTCACAGTGATTGAGTTAGACTGTTAGCACACACCTTCCTAATCCAATCCACTATTGACTCTCTCCCCTCGGCTTGTTTCTCATCAGCTGAGCCAGACAAAATTAAACTGATCAGGACAGTTCTACAAACTGTGCCTGTGTTCCACATTGTTTTTCGGGATGATTTAGTACATGTTTGCCATGTTTTTGTAAGGTTCAGCTGATTTTTTTTTTTTTTACTGCAGAGAGTCCTTACTGGCCATGAAGGAAAGAGCTTTTTTTTAAGAGTATACAAACAGCCATCTTATGAGCTGAAGACATTTGAGACCTACAAATGTCTTCTTCTGAAACACTGAAGAGGCACCAAGAGCCCCCACACCTGCAGCACAGTGGAGGCGTCACAAGAGAAAACAAAAGGGACAAACAAGGAGATATCCGGGCAAGCCTCACAGCAATCAGGCCGAGCTGAGCACAGAACTGTGACCTATTCTCAATTAATGAGCACAGCTCTTCCCGAAAGGGACGTTTCCAACCTTTGTATGGAATGATTCTGTGAGCAAACAGAAGGCTGTCTTATTTATCAGTGGCTTTTCCAACGATCTTGACACATCGTAGCAGTTGAAGTAGTTTGTTCTTTGGTCATTATACACTTTAAAATACATGTCACATATTTTCAGTGATCTGGTACATTATACACTACGAATACATGTATTTTAAGTGCTTAATGATGCTGTAGTGCTGAAGTCAAGACGTATTATGCCTAACCCCTAGGGCTGAACGATTAATTGCATTTGCAATCGCGATATTACACAACGCGATTTCGTAATCGCAGGGCATGTGATTTTTGAAGTGAATGGAGCAGTGAGATATGGCAGCTCCGCTCCGCCGTGTGCTTTTGTTTACGTCTCAGTCTAGTTAAGGTGCGTGGTAGATTGTGGATGTACAGTGAAAATATCAGCGTTTATCATGCAGCCACCGCGAAGGACTATTGCTTTCTTCTCCGCTAGCATTGCGTTAGCCGCAGCGCTAATCACGCCATTCTCTCGCTGCTGCTACACGCTCTGATGATCACATAAACTCCCTCACCTCCGGATTCACACATCTCTGCCTCCACAGAGATATAGGTGAGCCTGTGCTGCTTGTAAAGAGTCGTTTGTGGCTTAGTTTAGGAGGCTTATGTTTGGGAATGTTGTGAATAAAGAACTTATCTCAAAAGCATAATGACGGTTCATGACCATAAAGTATCCGCGGAGGCGATGTGCCTTTATTTACCTTTACATCTACCACATATGCGCTCCGTAGGTAGTACAGACGCTAGATATAAACACTAAACTGCTGTATGAAAAGTATTGGAAACTACGATCCGAGGCAGGACTCTGTGCCATTATTTTGCTGAGGAAATGTGCTGTTTAAGCTGAAATGTCACTAAATGACTGTGAGTCAAAGAGAAAGTAAAACGTGTCTGTTTGACATCTCATGTCGCCGTCTTCTTGCATCAATGTTCTTCTCTTTCTTCATATTGTCCAAAGTTACCAAAATGCTGCTCCTAATTCCACTGTGGAATTTTTTTGGCGTGTGCTCCATCTGGCCTCTCCATGTCCATCAATAACGCGCATCTGAAGCAACTACGAGTCGCAGCTCAGACAGGGATTTGATTGGCCGAAATAATAAATAGTTTATTTTGTATTAATTGGGAGTTTGATTTCCTAAAACCTTTCCAACCAGTTAAAGCAGACGTTTGTTCTTACTTTTCCTGCACTTTAGTATGGGTGATGTTACTGACTGGATCAGTGAGTTTTATCTTTTTTTAATATCTCTATATATAATTTATATTTTATTTATAGACTGTACTGTTAAGTTCAGACAGTAAGAAGTGCAGTCCACATGTTCACAAATTTGAATAGATCAACAATTTTGTTGCAATTTTGTTGCAATTTTCACTTCAAATTAATCTAATATTGTTTATTATGAAACAGACTGATTTATTGCTTGTGTTAGGTGAAAAATACATGAGAAGAAGACCTTGCAACAATAATCGCATATTTAATTGCAATCGCAATATTGAAGAAAAAAATCGCAATTACATTATTTTCCAAAATCGTTCAGCCCTACACCCCATATACTAGGGGTGAAACAATGCACCGCGCACTGGACGGAAATAATGCAGCTTATTCTCCAGTGAACGAACATTAGCCAGAACAATACTGTAGTAGTGATAGAAGGCTTGTGTGGCTTGGCTGCGGGTCTTGCCCGGATACCTCCTCGTTTGCCCCTTTTTTTGTTTCCTGTAGCACCTCTTGTGACACCTCCTCTGTGCTGCAGCTGTGGGGGGCTCTTGGTGCCACTTCAGTGTTTCAGAAGAAGAAATGTCTTTAGCTCATTAGCTAGCTGCAAGTTTACTTAAAAATAATAAAATGAAGAAAAAAAACCTGGGGCCTCCATGGTTAGCATGGACTCTCTGCAGTAAAAAATCCACTGAACCTCTACAAATACACAGCTAAGATGGACAAAGTATCCAGGAAAACAGTGTGGAACACAGAAACTACAAAAACGGCAGAAAAAATGGAGGGAAAAAACACAGCTGAACCAAGAGAGGGGAGGTGAATGTTCTAATACAAAGCCGCTTTTTGCTCTCCCTTATGTTTTGCATGTTTTTTTCAAATTCTTTGAGTTTTTGCTTGATCTTTGTTGGCAGAGCTAAAACTAAAACTATCTGACGTTGGCAATAGTCATGCAGCCATCTTGTTACTTCCCATGTTACACTCCCCTCTCTTTCCTGCAGGGGGACATAATCCAAACAGCACAAAATGATGTCTCCGTACGGTGAATGAACAAATCCCTGCACGTGGCCTGAGGAGGCAATTACACCCGCACACAGACGGGAGGGAGGATTAAGAAACATAATTAAAGATGAAATAACACACTGGAAATGCTGGCACTAATTATCGTTAACCGCTCAGCTTAGTGGGGAGAAGTGTGCGTTGGGTTTTAGTCGCGCTCATTTGCTCTTGGAACGGTAAAGCTGCCCTCTCATACTGGTTATTCCATGTGTAAATCTACGGTTGCCCTGCAGGGACATTCTGCTGTCCCGAATCAATCTCACAGACTCTTTAAACGGTAATCCCCAAATGTTCTGCATTCTGTCCAGAGGCAGCGCTTGACTTGGAACATTATGTGAAAGGTAATGTGTGTAGGATGCTCTTTGTGGTACAGTGGTCAAAGTTCAGATTTTTGGCTAGTTTTATTCCTTAAAGAGGGGGTATTATGTCCTCCTGGAGACGCCTCTGGACCTTTTGTCACCAGCCAAGCCACCAACCACTGCTCCTCAGCTCAGCAGAGCCCCCTCCCCGCACAGTAGTGTTGTTTAGATGCCACAGCAGTGTGCTGAAGGGGGCGTGTCGGAAAGCTTCTTAAAGAGACAGAGGCCTATTTCAAGACGTTCAGTACAGCCATTTTGAGAGAGCAATTTTATTCAAGGCAGTTATTTTAATTTACTGCATATACAGACCAACAGAAGGTTACGTCATCATTGTAGTATGCTATAGACTGGTGCTATGTGATTGAAGAAAGCATAATACCCCTCTTTAAGATCTTATTTTTTATGTCAGAGTATAACAAAGACAAAAACTATTTATGATGCTTATTTTATGACGTTTTGTTGTGGCCGAGATGACACTGTAATCCAAATATGGTCATTTTCTTTGAGGGAGACAGGAGCAGCTAAAGACGGGAGAAATGTACACACGCGTTTACAGAAGTTACACTGCTTTTATTCCACTTTAGTGGCTCCTACAGACTCCAAACTTTCCAGTATTGGATATAACAGTATTTTGAAGTCCTCTCCTGGAACCGCCACCTTATCGTGGTGGAGAGGTTTGAGCGCCCGAATGATCCTGGAGCTCTGTTGTCGGGGGCTTCGTGCCCCTGGTAGGCTCTCCCATGGCAAACAGGTCCTAAGTGACGGGTCAGACAAAGAGCGGTTCAGAAGCCCCTTATGAGAGACCAACAGGCCCGGTTAGAACCATGAGGCCGTCCTTCTGTGGACCCACTACCTGCAGGAGGAGCGATAAGGGCTGGTGCAATGTGATTTGGGCAGCTCCAACAGCTGCCCCCACGACCCGGCAAAGCACAAGTGGAAGAAGATGGATGGATGGATGGAAATATTTTGAAGTTTTTTTCCAGGAAGATATTCTAATGACCCAATTGATTTTTCTCACTTATAGTTTTTCACTTATTCCAAAAACTAAATAAGATCCAAAATCCCCATCTTTGAAACTAATGTAACTATGAATTTAAATGTGGCTCGTTCCTTTATCTAGATTTTGGCCATTTTTATGCATAAAATC
Source organism: Neogobius melanostomus (assembly GCA_007210695.1). NCBI lineage: Eukaryota > Metazoa > Chordata > Actinopteri > Gobiiformes > Gobiidae > Neogobius > Neogobius melanostomus. The sequence goes on along the minus strand of VHKM01000542.1, from coordinate 1,496,252 downwards.
TTATAATTAAAACATAAATCACAGAAAACTTGCAATATTTTGATATCCCTAAACTGTTTTTCCCCTATTCTTCTGTAGTGTCTCAAATTCTATACATACAACATAATTTTGTAATTGTAAATAAATCATCTTTAAAACAACACCATATTCCCGTTCCTGGCCATAAGCAACACTGTGATATTCAACTAAAACAAGCCGTGTTTATAATCTTCTTACAAATATTGAAAGCTGATGGCATGACCTCTTTTTCAACTTCCCCTCTTCCCTTTTGTGTGGCTTTTCCCACAAACAAATAAATCCATTCTTGCTCGGCACTACAGTATGTGACCTCCATCTTTCCCACAATCATTAAGAACAATCTCAGGACAACAACCACAGTGGACAGAGGCCGTTTAGCCCCTATTATTTATCTGACCGCGTATCGGTCATTTTAAAGATGGCAGACACGAATAATGGAGCGCTCAGTCGGCTCTGGGAGGACAGTACGGCATTTAGTTGAAGGTCGGGATGAAGGATGGGATTTTAAACGCTCGCCTCTGGTTCAGGCCCGTAATAGTGCGACATTGACAGGTTAATAGCAGTAATGTAGGCGCCCCAGCCTGCAGTGGTCAGCCAAAGGGAACATGTCGTATTTTCACTTTCACGTACCGTATTTGAAATGCAGTATGTTTGGCAACCGTTTCAAAGGAAGTATTATGTTAAATTAACCTTTGACGTGAGGCATTTTCTACATAAAAATCACCAAACTTTGCGGGGTTTCTTCAAAACAAACATTGCTTTGTTATTTGGTCATCGAATAAGTTGGTTATCAGTGGGGATCTGTAGCAATACAAATTTCACCCTGTTTTTTTAGGGCTCAACACTCAATAAGAATTAAGATTATCTTCCTGGAAAAACACCAAATACTGTTAAGTACCAGACAGGAATATCTGGTGTCTGTCGGTGCTATTTTAGCACATGCAGTGCAGATGTTGTTACTGCAATGCGAGAAAAAGCATCATGAGAAAATGGCCCTGAAACTTTCCATATATCTGTTTATTGTTGTTTGCGTTCAATGACAGGTTCCCCAGTTGCGCTGCCAAGCTGTCGCTATTCTACCTGGGGTCCAACAACTGATTAAAAACATATTATATAAAACTTACATTTAAGGCAGGCAGGTGTTCTTCTGTAGGCTCCTCTAACAGCTGTCACTGTGGCATCACGAAATGAATAATAACATGATACCATATGATTTAATAGCTTCCCCCTCTTTAAGTTTGATGTATTTGGACCTTTGTTCAAGTGTCTGTAGAAGTACAACCATAAGGCCCAGATCACCCTCCCTCATGTAGCCAACTTTCCAAAATTGAACTGTGTGTTCTGCATCACTGAAACCCTTCAACACCTCACACTCCCAGATAGAACACCCCGAGGATAAGATCCCTAAGGGCCGGAAAGTAGGAGTAGTTTACGCAAAGGTGTAGCACAGAGGGGTGTAACAGGACGCACATTGTAGAAACATAAGTGTTTGGGATGGGTACCGTTAAACCGAAAGGCTCTGGTATGGAAAAACAAAAATCCTTTCCGTGCTAATTTTCGGTACTTCACTCTCCAAACGTCAATATATGACCCACACAGTGAATCTAAAAAAGCAACTTGAGCGAGAGCAGATAATGAGCCGCTTCAGTGCAAATGCAGCTGTTTTCTTAAAGCAGAACTAAGTAACTTCTTTATCTTAATAAATCCTTTCCGTAGTCCCTCTGGGGGTAATACAAGTGTTAATGGGATGATTGGGGGGTCTTTTATCTCCCCCCGGTGTCTCTGGCCAGAAAACCACAGATGCAACTTTGCCTGCACCGGGTCGGAGCCACCAATACACACTAATGGAATCACGAAGACGAAGCTAACAGGCTAACAGGGAAATCTAACTAGCATCACTTAAACAGTATTTACAGCCAAGTTTGAGTGACAAAAATGATCTCCATTGTGTAATTGGATGCACAATATCCCTCTCTCCCTTTGTCTTTTCTGTCAGCGTAGTATTTACTTGCACGGACAATTAATAAGTAAAAAAACACAACATGCTACAACACCTGCAGTGGCACTTATGGCCTCTAGGGGCATGAGTTACTTAGTACTGCTTTAATGAGAAGCGAAGCTATAACTTACTAAACTTTTGTAATTATTAGAGATGGCAGGACTAAACCAGTGCTAAACCACTTAGACTAAACCGGTTATAACCGGTTTAGTTATAACCGTCCTGCACTGGTCAGCTCCTCCATCTCCTCCTTCTTCCTCCTGCGCAGCTCCCTCTGTCTGCACACGAACGAGACGAGTCACTACTTTGAGGACAGGAATACTAGGCTAGGGCAGCCGATTAACCTTTATCGATGAGATTTTAGCTGCTGCGGTAATCTAACCTCAAGGGGCTGAGATATTTGGCTTTTTGTATTTTAATTGTCCTGCCTTGAGCCTCTGCCGTTTGAGTGTTCGCCAGTCAGAATAATCGAGCCTCACTGCCTTCAAGAATCATGTTTGTCTGCGCTGCAGTCGCTAGAAACAGACTCCATGTCTATCTCGCACACTCTTCTCAAGCCACTAACAAACGAGTGTTTTGCGACGTGTGGGTAGGACCGGATTACAGAATGATCATTTCATCGTGGACTCGGAGCGGGTTGAGGTCGTCAACAAATTGCCGTACATGTGTAACATTATATGAATCCGCGTGTAATTATAACATCTTTACAGCAGGTCTTTGACGTAATTATGAAGCGGATTTTCAAAAAGCAAGAAATGATTAAAAAACTAAGAATATTTTTCTGACAACAAATTCCTCTTTGCATGAAGCTGAAATGTACCAAAATACCATGACGTTCAACAGCAGTTTTAGAGATATGCAGCTCAATGCTCAATTGCATGAAAAATGAAACATATGCTATAAATAGAATATTAAAAGTGCAAATCAAATCGCAATATTTGTCAGAAAAATCAAGTTTTTTTTATCAAACTCTTGCAGCCCTAATACATGCCTGTTGGATTCAGAGTTGAGGTTGAGACACACCAGAGCACAGCGTGTCATCTGTATGTTCATGTGCATGAACAGCGCATCATCTGTACATCGCGTTCCAAATGATTATGCAAATTATATTTCAGTGCCATAAATGTAAAAAAACAAAACAAGTTTTCAATGAAACCATGGATGATATTGTGTTTCAGGCTCTTTGAATAACTGACCTTAATCTCAGACACTGGGATGATTAGTTGTCAGATAAGTCCAGTTAAGGAAAACTACTGAAAAATGTTCCATATTATTAGCAGACCACCATGTTCAAGCAAAATAGGAAAGAAAAAGGATCTCTCTGCTGATGAAAAGTGTGAAATAGTTGAATGAAGGTATGAAAACCTTCAATATTTCACAAAAGATTAAGCGTAATCATCGTACTGTTAATAGATTTGTGGCCGATTCAGAGCACACACAGGTTTGTGCAGATAAAGGCACAATGAGGACGGTTTCTGCCAGACAAACACATCAGATTAATAGAACAGCTGCTATAAAGCAGCAAACAGGTATTTGAAGCTGCTGGTGCCTCTGGAGGGAGGACCCTCCAGAGGCTTGTAGTTGTGCATAAACCGTCTATCCAGCCTCCCCTAAACTGTTCATTGAATGTGACGAGCAGAAACGGCTGCAGTGGCCCAGAAATACATGAAGACTCATTTGCAAACAGTCTTGTTCACTGATGAGTGCCGTGTAACCCTGGATGGTCAGATGGATGGAGTAGTGGATGTTTGGTGAATGGCCTCCACATCCCAACAAGGTTGTGACATCAGCAAGGACGGGGTGGAGTCATGGGGAGAATCATGGGGCGAGAGCTGGTCGGCCTCTTTAGGCTCCCTGAAGGTGTGAAAATGACCTCTGAATAATATGTGGAGTTTCTGACTGACCACTTTCTTCCTGGTACAAAAAGAAGAGCCGTGCTTTCCCAACAAAATCATCTTCATGACAACGCACCATGTCATGCTGTAAAGAATAGCTCTGCATCATTGGCTGCTATGGGCATTAAAGGAGAGAAACTCATGATGTGGACCCCATCCTCCCTGACCTCAAACCTATTGAGAACCTTTGGAGCCTCAAGCAAAACATCTATGAGGGTGGGAGGCAGTTTTCATCCTAACAGCAGCTCTGGGAGGATATTCTGACATCCTGCAAACAAATCCAAGCAGAAACGCTCCAAAAACTCACAAGTTTAATGGATTTAGAATTTTGAAGCTGCTATCAAATAAAGGTCCTATGTTAAAATATAACTTGACCTGGTAAGATGTTTTTGATTGAAAGAGCTTTTGATTTCAGTAAATATCCTCCTAATGCTACAAATTCAATAAATGATCATATTCAGTTAATTACAAGCTTTAAAATGTATTGAAACTATGAGTTGCATAATAATTTGGAACAGCAGATTTTGAGTTTTTTTTTACTATATTTATTTAGTTTTTTTCAATCACATTCAAATGATCCTCTAACCGTTAAAGACTTGAAAATTATGCTGACTGTCATTTGAGTTGATGATTTAGAAAATCTTAGAAAAATATCATTTGCATAATAATTTGGAATGCCGTGTATCAATCAATCAATCAATCAATCTTTATTTATACACAAATACAAACACATTGTCGTATTCACACTCTCCCCACCCACCTCCCCAGAGACACACCACACACGCACAACACACACACTCAAGGTAAAACAATGGACACACAATGGACATAAGGCTGAGGTAAGGCTGAGGTAAGGCTGGGATAAGGCTGAGGTAAGGCTGGGTACAGATAAACCAGGTAAGGAAACACCATCCAAGGAGTCGTCTGCATCGGGAGCGGCATCTCGGCTGCAGCCACAGGGCACCAGCACAAGATGCCCGGAGGAGGCGCGGTAGAAACACCACACCTCCATCCAGACACCCACAGGACAGCACCACAGCAGCCACAGCCAATCCCCGCTCCCGAGGCAGAGGGCTCCTCCAGAGGAAACTGGGAGAGCATAAAAATGGTTAAAATAAGTAAAAAGTAAAAGTAAGAATATTAGGAACACTAAAATAAGACCGAGAGGTAAAATACATAAAGAAAAAATAAATATTAATAACAATTAAATAAATGGGCCTAGCAAGAATACATATCAGTTAAAAGCTAAACTAAAAAGGTGGGTCTTGAGCCTGCTCTTAAAAACATGTACATGCACAGCGCGGGTTTTCTCAAATCACGGAGCACTTATAAAAGGTGATTTATCCTTATGGGAGTTTTCCTGCTCAGACCTCTGCTGCACTTCTCGTCCCTCTTGACAAAGTTTACAGTGACCCGCCGTTTTGTCACAGACAAGAGTTAATGTACTAAAGTTGATAAGAAATCCATCTGCTTTAACCCTCTTTGAAATCACAGGCCAGAAATGTGTTGGCTCAGCATGAAGTAAAACTGCTTCTTTAAGACAAAATATGACATTTATAGTGGCTGATAAAGCAAGCTATTTCAAATCTTTATATGGCCATAAAAATGTTTCTCTAAAGAGGAAAAGGTTAGTGCTATTTAAGCAGGAGCGGAGCACTTTAAATCTGTGGAAAATTCTACTTCGTTTCTTAAAGGAGCAAAGATTCATATGGAAGTTTTAATGTTTGCTTCCAAAAGGTTCAAGGTTAGAGTTAGCAATTATGTATATCCAAATCTTAAAGCGTATTGACAGGAGAGCTTAAAGCTTGCCTTGCCTTGGTGTTGAAGGCAAGTGTCCTGCCAAAAGGAATTCAGAGGCAAAGGAAGTGACATCACAAAACCAAAAAGGAGCATGTTTCATCCAGGGGGTGAGGGAGGGTCTGCTGAGGACATTGAGGAGGGGGGGGGGGGATACTGAAGGGCTGGCGGGTGATAGAAATGATATTTTTAATGAAAAATAAATAAAATGAAACTCCAGATCTTTTTGTGAGCTAATAAAATACAAAATAAAACTTGAAAGGAGGACTTCAAACTTAAAACAAAAGTTTGAATGTGCTATATATCAGTTAAATCCAAATCATGTCATTTGCTGCTCCATGAAGCAGGGAAATTTGCTTGAATGTTTGAATCAAATAATTTTCAAGTAAAAAAAAAATATATAGATTCATATTTTGCCTTACTGACTTAAAAAGCCCCGTGAACTGCTACCTTAACGTGGTGGGGTTGTTTGAGTGCCCGAATGATCCTTGGAGCTATGTTGTCTGGGGCTTCATGCCCCTGGTAGGGTCTCCCATGGCAAACAGGTCTTAGGTGACGGGTCAGACTAAGAGCAGTTCAGAAGACTCATATGGACGTACAACATTCAAGGACCGTGACGTCGCCCGGTATGGCGCAGCCGGGGCCCCACCCTGGAGCCAGGCCTGGGGTTGGGGCTCGAATGCGAGCGCCTGGTGGTCGGGCCTTTGCCCACGGGGCCCGGCCGGGCACAGCCCGAAGGGATGACGTGGGCCCGCCCTCCTGTGGACTCACCACCCGCAGAGGGATCCGTAGGGGTCGGGTGCAGAGAGGACTAGGTGGCAGTCAAAGGCGGGTGCCTCGACGACCTGGTCCGCGTGCGCAGCTTCTGGCGTTCGGGACATGGAACGTCACTTCGCTGGGGGGGAAGGAGCCTGAGCTTGTGCGGGAGGTTGAGAGATACCGGCTAGATATAGTCGGGCTCACCTCCACGCACAGCCTGGGTTCCGGATCCCAACTCCTGGAGAGAGGCTGGACTCTCCATTTTTCTGGAGTTGCCCGCGGGGAGAGACGGCGGGCTGGGGTGGGTTTGCTCATAGCCCCCCAGCTCAGCCGCCACGTGTTGGAGTTTACCCCGGTGAACGAGAGGGTCGCGTCCCTACGCCTTCGGGTTGGGGACAGGTCTCTCACCGTTGTCTCGGCCTACGGGCCCAACATCGGTGCAGAGTACCCGGCCTTCTTGGAGTCCCTGGGAGGGGTACTAGATAGTGCTCCGACTGGGGACTCCATTGTTCTACTGGGGGACTTCAACGCCCACGTGGGTAACGACAGTGAGACCTGGACGGGGGTGATGGGGAAGAACGGCCTCCCCGATCTGAACCCGAGTGGTGTTCTGTTATTGGACTTCTGTGCTAGTTACAGTTTGTCCATAACGAACACCATGTTCGAGCACAAGGGTGTCCATAAGTGCACGTGGCACCAGGATACCCTAGGCAGGAGGTCGATGATCGACTTTGTAGTTGTGTCATCTGATCTCCGGCCGCGTGTCTCGGACACTCGGGTGAAGAGAGGGGCTGAGCTGTCAACCGATCACCACCTGGTGGTGAGCTGGATCCGCTGGCAGGGGGGGAGGAAGCCGGTCAGACCTGGCAGGCCCAAACGTGTTGTGAGGGTCTGTTGGGAACGTTTGGTGGATCCTTCTGTCAGTAGGGTCTTCAACTCCCACCTCCGGAAGAGCTTCACCCAGATTCCGAGGGAGGTTGGAGACATGGAGTCCGAGTGGACCATGTTCTCCTCCTCCATTGTCGATGCGGCTGCTCGCAGTTGTGGCCGTAAGGTCTCTGGTGCCTGTCGCGGCGGCAATCCCCGAACCCGGTGGTGGCGCCCGGAAGTAAGAGATGCCGTCAAGCTGAAGAAAGAGTCCTACCTGGCCTTGTTGGCTTGTGGGACTCCGGAGGCAGCTGAGAGGTACCGGCAGGCCAAGCGTGCTGCAGCTCGTGCTGTCACAGAGGCAAAAACTCGGGTCTGGGAGGAGTTCGGAGAAGCCATGGAGGAGGACTATCGGTCGGCCTCGAAGAGATTCTGGCAAACCATCCGGCGCCTCAGGAGGGGAAGCAGTGCTTCACCAACACTGTTTACAGTGCGGGCGGGGAGCTGTTGACCTCGACTGGAGATGTGGTCGGGCGGTGGAAGGAGTACTTCGAGGATCTCCTCAATCCCACTGTCACGTCTTCCGATGAGGAGGCAGAGGCTGGGGACTCGGAGGGGGGTTCGTCCATCACCCAGGCTGAAGTCACTGAGGTGGTTAGAAAGCTCCTCGGTGGCAAGGCCCCGGGGGTGGATGAGATTCGTCCCGAGTACCTTAAGTCTCTGGATGTTGTAGGGCTGTCTTGGCTGACACGTCTCTGCGGCGTCGCGTGGCGGTTGGGGACAGTGCCTCTGGATTGGCAGACCGGGGTGGTGGTCCCTCTCTTTAAGAAGGGGGATCGGAGGGTGTGCTCCAATTACAGAGGGATCACACTTCTCAGCCTCCCCGGTAAGGTCTACTCCAGGGTGCTGGAGAGGAGGATCCGGCCGATAGTCGAACCTCGGATTCAGGAGGAACAATGCGGTTTTCGTCCCGGTCGTGGCACACTGGACCAGCTCTATACCCTACATCGGGTGTTCGAGGGTTCGTGGGAGTTCGCCCAACCAGTCCACATGTGCTTTGTGGATTTGGAGAAAGCGTTCGACCGTGTCCCTCGTGGTGCCCTGTGGGGGGTGCTCCGGGAGTATGGGGTGCGGGGCCCTCTGCTAAGGGCTGTCCGTTCCCTGTATGACCGCAGCAGGAGCTTGGTTCGCATTGCCGGCAGTAAGTCAGACTTGTTTCCGGTGCGTGTTGGTCTCCGCCAGGGCTGCCCTATGTCACCGGTTCTGTTCATTATCTTTATGGACAGAATTTCTAGGCGCAGCCAGGGGCCGGAGGGTGTCCGGTTTGGGAACCTCAGGATCTCATCTCTGCTGTTTGCAGATGATGTTGTTCTGTTGGCTTCATCAAATCAGGACCTCCAGCGCTCACTGGGGCGGTTTGCAGCCGAGTGTGAAGCGGCCGGGATGAGGATCAGCACCTCCAAATCTGAGGCCATGGTTCTCCACCGGAAAAAGGTGGCTTCCCCGCTTCAGGTCGGTGGGGAGTCCTTACCTCAAGTGGAGGAGTTCAAGTATCTCGGGGTCTTGTTCACGAGTGAGGGACGGATGGAGCGTGAGATCGATAGACGGATCGGTGCAGCGTCAGCAGTGATGCGGTCGCTGTATCGGACTGTTGTGGTGAAGAGAGAGCTGAGTCAGGGGGCAAAGCTCTCGATTTACCGATCGATCTACGTTCCCACCCTCACCTATGGTCATGAGATCTGGGTAATGACCGAAAGGACAAGATCGCGAATACAAGCGGCCGAAATGAGTTTCCTTCGCAGGGTGGCTGGGCGCACCCTCCGAGATCGGGTGAGGAGCTCAGTTACCCGGGAGGAGCTCGGGGTAGAGTCGCTACTCCTTCACGTCGAAAGGAGCCAGCTGAGGTGGCTAGGGCATCTGTTTCGGATGCCTCCTGGTCGCCTCCCTCGGGAGGTGTTCCAGGCATGTCCTATTGGGAGGAGGCCTCGTGGAAGGCCCAGGACACGCTGGTGGGACTATGTCTCCGAGCTGGCCTGGTGTCGCCTCGGGGTCCCCCCAGAACAGCTGGAGGAGGTGTGCGTGGATCGGGAAGTCTGGGCATCTCTGCTGAGACTGCTGCCTCTGCGACCCGGCCCCGGATAAAGCGGAAGAAAATGGATGGATGGATGGATGGACTTAAAAAAGACACACAAATCCCAAATTTATTATCGAACCAAATCTTAACAAAATGGAATTTAAAGCCACACCACATAGAATTTTACCCAAAATTAAAACTGTAATACAAGCATTTATTTAATGATATTTTCATCATTGAAAAATACATCATATACTGTATGAACAAACAAACATGAGCCTTTGCTATGAGCGGCTCAGCTCTCCTGAGACATGACTGTAACTTTACCGAGACTGGGTCTATCTCCAGCTCGTCTCCATGGAGAATTTGAGATTTAAATAAGTTAGGTTCTCATCCAAATCCATTGAGTTGAGTGTTGAGTTGTTCTGTGTCGAGCTGGTCATGTTAGGAGCATGTTTTGTACTGATGGCAACAGTACAGTCCAAAATGTTACGCAGTGTCCCTTTAAGTACTTTTACAAGACACATAAGTCAGCTCCAACTTTAAGAGCCGTGGTGCATTATGGGTGATTTTGGCTGGTGCAAGGCTACACTGATGTATCCTTCGTATATTAGCCACATGCTAACCAAAGGGAGGACACATGCCTCCGGACGACTTGAACCTTGGAACAGCACTTGATGTGGTGATTTCCAAAACCATTCCCTTCACCTACACCCCTCAACTCAGGCCTCAGTGAGGGCACCTTCAGAGGTTCACTCACCAGAGATGAACCTCTGATGAGTGAACCTCCCTCGCCCCCACCGACTGCACAGCCCATAATGTTGCAAAAATCACAAGTTTTAAATAAATAAATAAAGTTCCCTTATGAGTTTACGAAGTAATTCAGATTCAAATATGTTGTATTTACATGATATAATTTAGATTCTTCAAACTCACAGGCCTTTTCCTCTCACAATAAAATCATATCAGGTCTCATTGCCGCTTTCTTTGTCATTAATAAATGTCTATATGACGGTAAAGTTGTTCAAATGAACACTTAGGTCATCCTAAATAAACGCAGAGCTGAGGTTGTCTGGTGTGTGTTGCTCGTGGGACTGCTCTCTGGTGTAACACACACCTGTTAGGTCTGCGTCGATGCTGACTCGCTGTGAAGGAGCTGATCAGACACGTCCCCTCACTGAGTGGTCTGTTTCGGACAGAACTTAGTGTGTTAGGGTGTAGGGTGAGGAAGGAGGGAGCGGTTTCGGAAAGGCCCATGATGTGGATGCCTGACCACGCTCGCATCAGACCAAGGCCAGACGAGGTGCCTATAGGCTTTGGGAAACAGCCACTCACTCACACTCTGCATTCACACTGAGGTGGGTGAATCCTCTTGCCAAAAAACAAGGTTAAAATACATCGACATTTGCAATAAAAATCAGTAAACAGTCTTCAAGTTTCCAGTCGAGTCGACAGTATAGAGCGGGTTTGGCACAAATCCGATAATCCAGACTTTCAGGGGCACGGTGTAAAAGCAAAGGTTTGCAGACAAAACCAAAATAATTCAACACTTGTCAAGTCTTTTGGTGCAGACTTTCAGATGTGAAAATGCCCTTAAGCATTTTCCTCATGTTTCAGGGCTGAAATCAAGCTAAAAGTTCACCCATAGAGCATATTGCAAAGCCATACCAGAAAGCAACACCGTTAAACATCTAAAAACACATTCTGTCTCATTCAGAGCCTGAGCAGCCACAGCGCACACTTGAGTTTTCTTTCAAAGTGTCTTTACTAAGAAGAATGCATTTGTACAGACCGAACAGGCCTCAGATCCTTTAGAAATACAGGTTCAAAGAATTCTTTCTCGTCCAACCTTTAAGAGACAAGAGAGACAGAAGATGGCTAATGCACGCTCACTTAAAGGGAAACAGAAATGCACTCTGTCCATTTCAAGGTTCATGCGCAAAAAAAGAAACATGCTTTAAACATCATGAACAGAGCTTCGAAGGCCATGCAAAACACTCAGGTTCAAGTGCGTCATTTTTCCCTTAGACTGAGATGCTATGGCCTGTAATTCAAAGAAACAAGAGGAGACAGAGAAGAATGAAGAGTAACAAGACCTTACTGATCTGACCGGGACGTAAACAGACAAGCGCTGAGAAGGATACTGCGGGACATGTACATTAAGGCATTTGAATAAAAGCATCAACATTTGTAGGTAGCACAGGGGATAGATAGATAGATAGATAGATAGATAGATAGATAGATAGATAGATAGATAGATAGATAGATAGATAGGCCACCTGTGTGTAATCTACTCTCAGGATAATTCCAGCTGTTCTGTGAGGGCCTCAGAGCTATGGTCAGAGTGTATTGGTCACTAAACAACATCATGAAGGCCAAGGAGCACACCAGAGAGGTCAGGGATAAAGCTGTGGAGAAGTTTAAAGCGGCGTTAAGTTATACAAAGATTTCCCAAGATTTGAACATTTCACGGAGCACTGTTCAATCCATCATTCAGAAATGGAAAGAGTATAGCACCACTGTGAACTTACCAAGACACGGCCGTCCACCTAAACTAACAGACCGAACAAGGAGAGCACTGGTCAGAAATGCAACCAAGTGCCCCAAGATAACTCTGGAGGAGCTGCGACGTACTGCCGCTGAGCTGGGGGAATCTGTACATGGGACAACTATAAGTCGTGCTCTACACAAATCTGGCCTTCATGGACGAGTGGCAAGAAGAAAGCCATTATTGAAAGGAGGCCATAAGAAATCCTGTTTGAAGTTTACTAGAAGTCATATGGAGGACACAGCTGCCATGTGGAAGAAGGTGCTTTGGTCAGATGAGACAAAAATTGAACTTTTTGACCCAAATGCATAACGTTATGTATGGCACAAACCTAACACTGCTCATCGTCCTGAGTGCACCATCCCCAGTGTCAAATATGGTGGGGGAGCATCATGATATGGGGCTGCTTTTCCTCAGCGGGGACTGGGAAGATGGATGTAACCAAATACAGAGACATTTTGGAGGAAAACCAGCAAGAGAATTGAGGCTGGGGCGGAGATTCACCTTCCAGCAGGACAATGACCCTAAACACAAAGCTAAATCTACAATGGAATGGTTTAAAAACAAACATATTAATGTGCTAGAATGGCCCAGTCAAAGTCCTGACCTAAATCCTATTGAAATCTGTGGAAAGACCTGAAAACTGCTGTTCACAAACGCTCTCCTTCTAATTTGACAGAGCTTGAGTTGTTTTGTAAAGAGGAATGGGCTAAAATGTCAGTCTCTAGATGTGCAAACCTTGTAGAGTCATAACCCAGAAGACTTGCTGCTGTTATTGCAACAAAAGAGAGAAAAAGTATTAATTCATGCTGTATGAATACTTGTGCACGCCCCACTCTTCGGTTGTCTATTTTTTTTTAAATAACAGAATCATGTATCATTTTGATTTCACTTCACAGTTGTCTGTTACTTGTGTGTGAATTTTCAGTAAAAATTCAAAATAAAATCTTTAAGTTTATGGTTGTAAACATGACCAAATGTGCACAAGTTCAAGGTGTATTAGTACTTTCGACAGGCACTGTAGTTTGCATGTAGGTGTGCAATGTTTCTCATTGAAGTTTAGTTTAGTTTATTAGTTTATTTGAGCAGTTAAAATTCTGCTCAAAAGGAGTGGGCTGAAGCAAAAGCTTATAAGCGCCCACCCCCGACATCATTGAAATAAAACAATTGAGCAAATCACAATAGTACAGGGAGCATGTTATAAAGTACAAGACACAAGAGCCCAGGAACACAGCACACACACACACACACACACACACACACACACACACACACACACACACACACACACACACACACACACACACACACACACACACACACACACACACACACACTCACACACACAACGTACCCCAAGTTTGTCTATAAATACCACGACCTTTGACACAGAGGAGCTACACAAAGTTTAGAACTCATTTGTATGAATTGTGGCTTAATAAATGAGGTTCCTCTTTTGAGGATTTATTTTTTGGATAGTTCTTAAAAAAATACAATTTACAGTAATAGAGGAATGCAAACCTATGCCTATATACGCAGTATGTCCCTACTGTTTTAAAACCCCTCTCCTAATATTAGGCCTCGTAACAAAGACACTGCCAACAATAAAAATCTAATCAAATTCACATTGTTCACAGTGAGCTGAAAATTAAACATAGGCTTTACATCCGCCACACATAATGTTATTGTATTGCATATGGTCCTGGTGTTGCTGATTACGGTAATGCTACAAGCAAATAACAAAGCTCTAGCACGGGGGATTGCATTAGCATAAGGAATGAATAAGGGTTATGTCTTGAAGCTGTATTCCCAATCACACATAAGCATTCAAGAGGTGGGCCTGTGTGCATAATGATTCATTCAAATAATTATTATCTGTAGAGGTGCATAGTATAGTATATAAAGTATAGTATAGTATAGTATATAAAGTATAGTATAGTATATGAAGTAGAAATAAGTAGGGTCCAGTTAGACAAGAGTTGGAACTCATTTTTAACTGTTTTTCATAGTTAGCCTTATGATTGACTGCAGTCACTAAGGCACTTATTTTTAGGTTGATAATCAAACCTACAGCACCCGGACCCATCCCGATACTGAAAGGTCAAATAAATGATTTTTATTGCAAGTCCTCCTCATCCAAATGCCTCGGATCCTCTCCTTTTTTTTTTACACAAATCAAGTGATCTTCTTGCCGCGAGTCAAGAGCGCATACCACTTGAATGGCCCCTGCCCAAAAAGCTTTAATCGACAGGACAGCACAGGGTGTCTCATAGTTGGACTGAGGCGCAAACCCCCAAAGCAGAGGACAGAACAGTGTTTGGCTTTAAGAGCAGCAGCCTTAACCACAACAAACTTTAAGCTGGGTATTTGCAGCTGATTGGATCCAGGGCAGTGCATTTTAGTCACAACAAAATTGCAAAAACACAGCTTAACAGTAAACCACTAAAAGTGGATTGGGACTGAGCCATTGACAGCACCAAGCTTGAACCTTCAACATAAGTACACAACCGTTTGCCGCAAAAACATTTGTACCAAATTTCATAATCGGTTGTCATAACAAAGCAGGTCCAACTAAAAAGCTTTTTTGGTTTTAGCCCAACAACACAGATTTGGAACAAATAATTATGGAGTTGTATCGTACATGAGTGAACTCTGACTGACAATGCTAGTTACCAAATGAAACAAAAATATTACTATCAGGGATCTGACACTTGGTCTATTTACAGTATTGGTATAATTGAGGGGGTTATGAAACCCAAAGACAGAAAATGTGTCGCTTATACCCCAAAGTAAACAATCTGACCCAAAATCTACCCAATGAATATGGCCATGAGGCAGATATTGCTGCTATGCTGTTGCTCGTTCAACATCATACATTTTCTTCAAAGGAATTTTCCTCCTATAGGTCTATTCACTGACTCTCCTGAGGTTCCTGCCCTTTTGCACATCACACCACACTCCATTACGCACATGAACATAATGTTGTGCATGCCTTTGTAATAATTAGAAGCACCCGCGCCGGAGCAAATCAAGATTTGTCAGTCTGCAGATAACAATATGGGAAACATTTAAAGGTCACATCAGCTACTGCATCCCTCCACCCCCTGGAGAACAGCGAACACTGTGATAACGGCCTATAATCATATAAAACACATTTTACTCCAAAAGTCAACTCCAAAGTCAAACCTCTGCCGCTCTATTTGGTGCAATTGGTATGAGGCTTTTCCCAGCATCCACTTAAAAACAAACAAAAAGTCTGTCTCAGAAATATGACTGTGAGCGTATCGCTGAGGTGCTGTATTTGTATGATGAACTAAGTTTAGTTTAGTTTAGTTTATTTATTTATTTGAACAGGGACAGTGTACAATATACATTAACCTCAGAAAGGACAGATGCATTGTACCAGGTTGTAGCACTTGTGCTCATTTCCACCTGCAGTCCCTGGGCAGACTGATGTCAACATACAAAGTCTTAGAAAATTGCACATGTTAAAAATACATTTCCCCCTAAACAGCATTAAAATGAAACCAATTACAGTACATTATGGGAACAGGATTGTTTTAAAAGAAGCCATGTTTTGGCCTGGTGTGAAAAGGTGTTAAAATGTACATGTGGTCAGCTCTGTTGGCTAAACCACGAGCTAAACCACGAGCTCAGGACCGACTAGTTCCAAACCAGGACTTAACCAGTTGTAAGGAAGGATTTAGCCAGTTCTAAACCATGCAAAAAACTATTTGCAAAACAGGAATAAAAACTGTTTAATACTAAGAATAAACCAGGACTAAATTAGTTCTAAAACAAAGGCTAAACAAAGAACAAAACAATTTGGACAAAATCAATCAAATCCATCAAACTTGGACAAAATCAATACTAAACCATTTCTAAACCTGTTCTTAATCTGGACTAAACCAAATACGTCTCGCACACACTTGAAGATTTTACAATCTTTTGATTTTAAAACATGATACAAAGAACACCGATCGCACAAACCAGGACATTTTTCCACAATTCATAATCTCTCACTCGTATGAACCTACAGACGGAACGATTCGGAGACGTTGCAGCATGAAATAAAGTGGAAATGTGACGGCCCTTTCATATCTGATCTGACCGACTCAAAAGTATGACAGACCCTCCGGGTTTCTGACTCCTGATGGCGAGTCCAGCCCTGGGTGGAAGTGAGTTCAGCATACAGAAGCGCTGTGTTAGTTTCCTGACTGGCAAGTGAGAACCGTATATATCAAACATGCTTGTGTCTTACGATTTGAGGTATTTGAGGCTCCGACTCGACAAATAGCTTGCAAGGAACTCTTATCAGGCCACGCCTCCCCGGGCTCAGGGAGCCAAATCGAGCTCAGTATCGCGCTAATCCTTCCCAGGTCTAAATTGATACTAAGCTTGTTCTGTGTAAGGACTACATTAAAGACAAAACCTGTTCTAAATCAGGACAAAACCAATTCTACTATAACCAGATCTAAATTAGCACTGAACCAGTACTAAGCAAATTCCAAACCATGACTAAAGCAAATCAAATCAACATCAAGAACTAAATTTGGACCTACACTTGTTCCAAACCAGGACTTTTCAATGGATATCAACATTTTTACAATATCTACAGCTCTGCTCTTGAAGTAACTCAATCCCACTTAGTACAAGATGTGACACTTAAATCTGGACTGATTACAAAGACGTAACACATTTTGGAGGGATAGAAGTTGAGGAGGAGGAGAAATGTCTGACCTTTCCGGCAGCGGTCGCTCCCTGCTCCACGGAGAAACTGCAAACAAGCACAGAAGAAGAGTTCAGTCATAACAGAACGTCAGTATAGACATATATGATGAGTAAGGTGCAGTGGATAGAAAGTGCATGAACTATGGCGCTTTTGACTCCGGCAGAGAGAGACGTCAAAGATGAAATTCTCAATTGCTGTTTGAGAATTTCCCTCCTGGAACCGCCACGGTGGAAGGGTTGTCGGAGGCTTCGTGCCCCTGGTAGGGTCTCGCTTGGCAAACAGGTCCTAGGTGACGGGTCAGACAAAGAGCGGTTCAGAAGCCCCTTATGAGAGACCAACAGACCCGGTTAGAACCATGAGGCCGTCCTTCTGTGGACCCACCACCTGCAGGAGGAGCCATAGGGGCTGGTGCAATGTGATTGGGCAGCTCCAACGGCTGCCCCCACGACCCGGCAACGGAAAGTGGAAGAAATGAATGGATGGATGGACACAAAGACAAAGAGAAAGTGTTATCAGTCACCTTGAGTCTCTCGCTCTGAACCAAAAAATCAGGTTAGAAATCTAGGAGTAATCATGGACTCAGACCTGAACTTAAACAGCCACATCAAAGCAATAACATCATCAGCTTTTTACCATCTGAAAAACATTGCTAAGATCAGAGGAATAGTGTCAAAACCAGACTTAGAGAGACTCATCCATGCATTTGTCTCCAGCAGGTTAGACTACTGTAACGGCCTGCTCACTGGCCTTTCTAAACGAGCTGTTAGACAGCTGCAGTACATCCAGAACGCTGCTGCTCGAGTCCTGACAAGAACCAGGAAATACGACCACATTAGTCCAGTGCTCCGGTCTCTGCACTGGCTTCCTGTCACTCAGAGAATAGAATTTAAAACAGCTCTGCTTGTGTACAAGTCTTTTCATGGTTTAGCACCAAAGTCACCAAGTCTTTTACAATAAAGTCAGTTATTGTAAAAGGAACAAGAATTCTCGAAGCAGAGTCTGTCAAGTATTTAGGCGTAGTGTTGGACAGGACACTGTCGTTTAAGAAGCATATTTCAAAACTGATAAAAACTGTCAAATTTAATTTAGCACAGTTCAGATATATTCGCCCTCAAATGAGCACAGATGCAGCCAAGCTTTATATGCATGCGATGATATTTTCACATCTTACATATTGCATTACAACTTGGTCTCTATCAACCAACACTGCGTTACAGCCGCTTCAAAGCCTGTACAAACAGGCACTCAAAATATTAGATAAAAAACCTGTTTCGCACCACTACTGTAAAGTTGTGAAGAAATATAAATTATTAACATTTGAAAATTTCATTTTGTTTTCTAATGTCAGTTTAGTATTTAAAATTCTTCATGATTTGGCCCCTCAGCCCCTGAGAATGTTTGTGAAATCCTGTGACGAGGCAGGACGTAGAACAACGCGAGCTTCCTCCAGAGGAGACTGTTCTGTGAACTTTAGATCCTCTACCTTTGGACAGAATTGCTTCTCTGTGAAAGCTGTAGGGATGTGGAACTCGTTGCCATTAACTGTTCGAGAGAGTAGTACCTTACAACAGTTTAAACTTGACCTGAAGAAGTGGTTGAAAGACGGTCAGATTTGTGATCATTAGCAAAAACGGGTTAATCGGGGATTGTTAAGAATGTATGAAGGTACAATCTTTTTTTATAAACTGTAGATATTTGTAATAGCAAGTGTAAATATTGCATCTGAATGTTTGTTGAGGTGATCCTTTTGCTGGAGTTTTATCTGTATTTTATATTTTATACTGTGAATGGACTTAAGTAAGAATGCGTATTGGCCACTGTATAAACCTGCTGTCACTTTGCCTCTGCCCAGGGACTACAGATGAAATTAGCTTGTAGCTATCTCTGGTCTGTACAACACATTTGTTGTGCAACGTCCCTGTCAAATAAATAAATAAATAATAAATAATAAATAATAAAGTCCATCTCTGACATGTTAGAGCCGTATGAACCATGTCGGGCCCTGAGAACTTCAGGGAGGGGTCTCCTGGTGGTTCCTAGAGTCAATAATAACACGGTGAGGCTGCATTTCAGTTTCATGCAGCTAAAATCTGGAACAGTCTTCATGAGGATGTGAGACAGGCTCAACTCTGACAATGTTCAAATACAGGCTGAAACAGCTCTTTTTACCCGTGCATATGAAACTGAAAGTATTTTATCTGCACTCTTGCCTTTTACTGTAACTGATTAACTTTATGTTGATGTTTTATTGATTGATTTGATCTGTTTTCTTGTAATTTTATGCAACTGTGAAGCACTTTGAATTGCCTTGTGTATGAATTGTGCTCTACAAATGACTTGCCTTGCCTTGGATGTTTGAGAATTGCACAAGTTATATTGGTCTTGGAAAGTCTGTATGAATGCAACCAAACATCGCATTCATCTTCACCATTCATTTCTATGACTTATTTCTGACCCAAACACAAGCTGAAGCATCTCAAGTTTGACAAAAATAAATAAACTCAGTTAAGATGGTATTCGGTGGTCAAGTGAGAGAATGAGAGAATTTTAGGGCGTTTTGGCGTTGACAAGAGTAGCTATTTGGATATGTACCTCTTATCCAAATTCAAAATGAGGAGAGGAGTTTTGGAACTGTTTTTATTCCCAGGGATCAGGGTGTTGACCTTGCCATCTCTCTCTCTCTCTCTCTCGCTCTCAAACTTGAAGGAAAAAGATCAACACAATCGATGCAGTATGAAGGATCTAGACTCTAGAGAGAGTTGGTGTTGAGGAATGGTCACGAAATCGTGCTTATGTTGTCTCCAGCCTCATCTGAAATTACAGGAGAAGACACGAATCTGTCACCTTGTATTTTCTTACATAAATACTACGAATGAAAGGTTAAACGGAATGGAAATATTGAGCAGTTTGCCGAAAGGGATCAGAACATGTTAGCGCCGTTGTAACATATCGATGCCTCTCTCACTCACATATTTAATCTCTCCCTCCGCTCTGATCAAACTGTCTCCATATCCACACTGGCAGCGCTTTTAATCCACAGGTAAAATGAACGCGTCCCAAAGCTGCTGTCTGCTGCAGATATGTGGCAGACCAGGTGGAACTAAATGCCTCTAAACTCTTCACTTTGAAATGTGTGGAAGTTTGTGGTTTTACGAGATAACTTGGACAATAACGGAGGAGCAAGTGGGTGATTTTGATAGTGTTTGCAGCTATAGAAGCTATTGCTTGGTTGCATGTGACATCACAGCATTCTAAAGGTCAATACTATCATATGGAGGAAAATTATTTTGTTTTTGAGGACATTTTTGGTCTTGTACAGAGAGATATTGGACCCAGTGACAGATACTAATTATCATTTTTGTAAATCGACTACGACTTGTGAAAGTGTAATGCATTAATAGGAAAACTGGCTCCTCCCCCACTGGGTCCTGTGACATCATCACATTCCAGAACCTGCAACCCAGCAATAGCGGAGCAGGCCAGGTCAATACTTTTTGTTGTACATATTGTCAGTGTCTTTATATTACTTTACTCTTACTGGTAGATCAACTAGTCACAAGTCATGAGAGTGAAACTTCATACATATATCAACCAATCAGCTTAACCCTGACCCTGCCCTAGCCACTAACCATAAGGATAGTGAGCTGTTGCCTAATCTTAATACGTCTCTGATTGGACAATGAATGTCCACGGTTTACCAGCTATCCTAGGAAAAATATTTTCGCTTCCGGGCCAGCAAATGGATTAATTCTGAAGTGGCTTTAAATGCAAACAGCTGAGAGGAGATGCGAGATCCGAGATGAAATCCTGGGCATTATGAGCGTAGTGTTGGGTGAGGCAAAAGAGGCCATTTCCACGATAAAGTGCAAACGTACGCTGAACCGTGGGAGTGGAATCTCTCTGGTGCTGGCTCAGTCTCATCGAGATGGGGAGAATTTTCTTGGCTGCCTGCTCACTTATGGAGTGTCAGGTTTGTTTGCTTATTTTAATTTGAATGATTAGTTCAATTGAGTTAAAAGCCATAGCCTGAAAGACAAAAACTGCCTTTCTCAGAAAAAATAAATTAAATTAAATGAACGAGAAGCGTGTTGTGATGAGTTGTTGAAATACTGCCTTCAGATTGTTGTCACTTTAGAAAAGCACTTCAGGGACTTTGAGGCATCAGATAAAGTCAATAACAATCAGAAATTCGGCTGTCTTGGAGTCATCCAGGGTGGTATGAAAAATATTTCTAAAAATATGTACTTTTTTGTCGATGTTTTGCCTCTCATGAGAATAGTTTGATCAATCCATAAGTAACACTAGTAAGACACTTACTGTATATTTATTTGCTAACTACATTATAGTTCTGAGGTTTTATATCCAACACCACTTGAACATCCTCATAGCCTACTGTTTTACTAGCTGTAAACAGGGAACGGCAAAACTCCCTGTAGATAATGGATAACTAAAGGTGCATTATACAACTTTTTATGTAGAAAATCTAATGTTTATTTGTGCGTATTTGACTTGTTAATGATGGGTGGTTAGCATGGCAGCTTTATTTTCCATCACAGTGGCCTCTATGATGCTCCACGATCAATTGTTTTTAGAGTTTTCACTGCTGACCACAAAACCTAAAATGACTGATCCTGAGAATTGTAGAGACCACCATGATGCAAAGTGTGGCCATACCGCCTTTGCTATGCCCAATCCCGTCAGATCTTGGAAGCTAAGCAGGGAAGGGCCTGGTTAGTACTTGGATGGGAGACCGTTTGGTAACACCAGGAAGCCTAGCGAATGTAGTTAGTGAGTGAGTGAGTGGTTGGTGGTGGTCGGAGGGGCCGATGGCGCAAACTGGTAGCCTCGCTTCTGTCAGTCTACCCCAGGGCAGCTGTGGCTACAATAGTAGCTTACCACCATCAAGTATGGAGTGAATGAATTGTACAATGTAAAGCGTCTTTGATTGTCCAGAAAAGCGCTATATAAAAACCAATGCATTATGCATTAAAGTAAAGACGCCATCTTAAGCACCCATGCAGCCATTGGGTCACAAAAAGGTCAATTACAAAATTATTAAGAAATATCAAGTTTGGTTTTCACATAAAAAGTTGCGTAATGCACCTTTAAACAAACTTAATTTCATGAGGATTCACTTAAACTTCTTCCATAATGCTAAACTGACTGTGTTAGCGCGCTAACTGTTGCTGCTTCAAACACTTGCACTATTTGTTATCCCTGCACAATGCACATGTCTGTGTTTACGTGGGCAGGTAAGAGGTGTGTTGGGGGGCAGGTGTGTGGGACACGCTGAACCGTGGGGGTGGAATCTCTTGGTGCTGGCTCAGTCTCATCGAGATGGGGAGAATTTTCTTGGCTGCCTGCTCACTTACTGAGTGTCAGGTTTATTTGCATATTTTCATTTCAAAGATTAGTTCAATTGAGTAAAATTCAGAGCCTGAAATAAATAAATAAATAAATACAAATAAAAAACAATTAACAAGAAGTGCGTTGCGATAAGGCCAAGTTGTTGAAATACTGAATGAGTTTTAATGTTGCTCTTAGAGAGCCTTCAGATTGTTTTCACTTTAGAAAAGCACTTCAGGGATTTGAGGCATCAGATAAAGTCAATAGCAATGAGAAATTCGGCTGTCTTGGATTCATTCGGTGGTGGAGTTTCTAAACTTTTTACTTTTTTGACACAGTTTTGTCTCTCATGAGAATATATTACATCCTGTAATGCATTGGGGAGGTTTATTACTAGATGCGGCTTTATTACAAAATTAAGGGACAATCTTATTACATTTTGGGACTTTTATTACATAACAGACCTGTTTACTATTATGAATATAAATCAAATCAAATCAAATTTATTTATATAGCACATTTAAACAACTGTTGTTGACCAAAGTGCTTCACAAAAAGGTCTACAGTACAAAACGTTATAGTAAATAATAATAAACAAAACACAATATACAAGCAGCAAAACACTAACAGCTCCGAATTTTGGCCATGATATGCTAGACAGTGTTAAAAGCTTTTGCATAGAAATGTGTCTTAAGCAATGATTTGGTCAAGTGTCTGTGCAGCTCTTATGTGGAGAGGCAGGTCGTTCCACAGTTTAGGAGCTGCAACAGAGAAAGCCCTGTCCCCTTTGGTCACACGCTTGGAGCGAGGAACCTCCAAGAGCAGCTGATCAGCAGATCTCAGAGCCCTAGCAGGGGCGTGGCGTACAAGAAGCTCAGACAAATACAGAGGAGCAGTGCCATGGAGACATTTGAAAACAACAAGTAGAAGCTTAAACCTTATCCTGTAATACACAGGAAGCCAATGCAGAGCAGCTAACACAGGGGTGATATGCTGTCGCTTTTTGGTCCCTGTAAGGAGACGAGCAGCTGCGTTTTGTACCCCCTGGAGGCGACGAATTGAACGCTGACCAAGACCAATGTACACAGAATTACAATAATCAAGTTATAAAAGCATGAATGGCTTTCTCATAGTCACAGGCAGGTAGATAATTTTTTACCTTGCTTAGAGTTTTAAAGCAGTACTAAGTAACTCTTGCCCCTAGAGGCCATAAGCGCAACTGCAGGTGTCTTAGCAAGTTACGATTGTTTAACTTATTAAATGTCTTGGAGAGTAAATACTACGCTGACAGAAAAGGTGAAGGGAGAGAGGGGTGTTGTACATCCAGTTATACAATGGGAATATTTTTTTTCACTCAAACTTGGCTGTAAATACTGTTTAAGTGGCGCTAGCCCGCAGTTAGCTTTGCCCGTTAGCCTGTTAGCTTCTTCTCCGTGATTCTATTAGTGTGTATTGGTTGCTCCGTCCCGGTGGCAGTCAAGTTGCAAGCATGGTTTTCTGGCCAGAGACACCAGGGGGAGATGAAAGACCCTCCAATCATCCCATTAACACTTGTATTACCCCAGAGGGACTACGGAAAGGATTTATTAAGGTAAACACGTTACTTAGTACTGCTTTAAGGTGGAAAAAGCTTGATTTGACAACATGATTTATATGTTTCTCAAATTTAAATTCATTGTCGACAAACACACCGAGATTCCTTGCAAAAGGGTGACAGAAGAGGCTAGAGGGCCGATGGCACTGTCACAATTGTCGAGATCAGAATTTCCAAATATTAAAATTTCTGTCTTATCTTTATATCCCTCTGCTGCAGATTGCAACCCCCTTTTGCCTCGATGTGGAGGATATGGCGCAGGCATTGTTCCAATAAGAGTCACTAACATGAGCCACTCCAGCCTAGGCATCAGAAAGTTTGACGGACCTAGCAACAGTAACTAGGGGGGGCTTTCGCGAAAGGTGAAATAGAGGCGCTATGTCTCACCTGGCCAGGCTGCTGGTGGCCGAGCTCTCCCCGATGGCCGAGCTGGCGATCCACTTGGTCTCCCCACCACGGTGCGGGCGTGCGGTACCCGGCCCACGTCCTTCACCGTCATCATCAGGTGCCGCGAGGACTTGAGCACCCGCACCGCGTCGTCGTGGGGGATGCTCAGGAAGCTCCGCCCGTTCACCTCCAGGATCTGATCGCCCACCTGCACGGGGCGAGAGAGCACAGGGGGGCCAGGGCTGAGTCAGGGTGAGGCTGAGGGCGGTGACAGGCCGTGCAGACATGTGGGAGAGGCGAGGGAGAGTTCGGTGGAGAGAGAGAAGCTTGTTTATTAATAAAGGAATATAAATAACCCACTATAGGTCTCTATTAAGGAGCTGGGTCTGTCTCACGTCAAGTACAGTCAACTCATGAAATAGGTGACCTTCCAAGTTTCATCAGGCCTAGTTAAGATCAAATCAAGATGAGATCAATCAGAATTTGGTCTGAAATAGACCTAATTGGGAGGATGGAAGGAAGCAAAGAAGGATATATCAAAGAAAGAAGAATGTAAGGATGATGTAAGGTATAAAGGAAGGAAGACGGGATGTAAGGAAGTAAGAAGAGGTGTAGACCAATAGCAATGTGTAAGGAAGGATGTAAGGAAGACAAGTCGGATGAAAGGAAGAAAAGAAGTATGAAATGGTTGATGTAAGGATGAAAGGAAGAAGGAAATAAGAAGAGTATAATGATGTAAGGATGCAAGAAGGATATAAAGAATGTGAGGAAGAAAGGAAGTAATGTAGGAAGAAGGATGTACGGAAATAAGACGAGAGGTAAAGGACGTAAGGAAGGATAAAAGGAAGAAGGGAAGTAAGCAAAGATGTAAGATCAGATGCAAGGAAGGATGCAGGGAAGCAAGATGGATATAGGAAAGAAAGAATGTAAGGAAGGAGGAATGGATGTACAGAAATAAGAAAGATGTAAGGACATGTATAAAGGATATAACAATATAAGTGAGGATGTAATAAAGTAGGGAAAGATGTAATGACTATAATGAAACATGTAAGGGAGTATGGAAAGATTGAAGGAAGGATGTAAGTAAGGAAGGATTGATGCAGCATCTCACCATAAACAGATACATAGAAAGAAATTGAACACAGCAGCGATTGACCATTGTGTTGTTTGAGTTTCACACACTGTTGACTTACTATTTCACCTTTTCCCCGAGTCGGCTGGAGGAAATGGACGGTTTATCGCTAGAGCATTGAAAAAGTGGCCTTATATGAAACAATCCATGGTTTCTTTCCAGAGCTATATTTTTTTTTCATTCCATCTGTCATAATATGATTTTTATTCCACCTGTCGGAAGTTTTGTTCTTGTAGAAAAGTTTTTGTGAGTTTTAGGGAGGAATTGAAGATGTCATTAAAAAGTTTGACCAACAGACAATGATTTTATATTAAACAGGAATTTAAGCCATGACTATACGTTAGCCGTGCTTTAGTATTGGTTTTGTCTTTTTAATTGAATGTAGTATAGTGCCTTTTTTTCTGCTTGAACTTACTATGGACAACAGGGCTATAATACAAAGCAGGTTGAACATGTCCTGGATTAGGCAAGGCACTTTATTTACACCGCACATTTCGTACACAAGACAACTCAAAGCACCGGATGAGTTCCTCTAACTCGGCTTGACAACCCAGACATGGAGCTTTTGGATAAGTGTTACTACAAAGCTCTGTCGGTTTATAGTTAACCCCGGGTTTCTCATGTGAAAACAGGACGAGCAGGTCTCAAAAGCAAAGCTGTTGGGTATCAGACCGGATCAGTCATTCTCTTGGTCAGATCAAATTAATCATATTGTCGGTATGATGGGCAAAGGTATAGCTATGGCAAAGAAATGTTCTGCTTACTGTTGTCCAAAGCATAGTATTGTCTCACCTACATTACTGCCCTATAGTGTGGTCCAATGCTACACAAAGCATCTACAGAGACTTCAGATTGCTCAGAACAGAGCAGCTAGAGTTGTGCTCCACTGTCCTTTTCAAACTAATGTCCGTGAGATGCACAGGAGACTGTCTTGGTTAACGGTTGAGGCCAAACTACAGGCAAGTCTCCTCATGTTCATGCACAAAGTTTTGATGGATAAACAGCCCAGTTTTTTGTTTAACAAACTCTTATTCAGCGGGTTTTGTCACAGATATGTGACTCACCAATAGGGATGGGTACCGAACCCCGGTATCATAACGGCCCCGGGGCTCACGTGTGCCGGTCCACCCGGACCGATAAGCTCCAGCCTTAACGGTCTTCTTAACGGGGACGCTGCGCTCAAATAATGACTCCGCCCTCATGGATGCGTTCGCTGCATCGGATCTGTTCATTCCCGCTACCCCACACGAGAGTGCAGGGTGTCCATCCCTGCGCTCTGCCACTGCCCTGTCTCCCCTCTGCAGCCGTGTGCAGTGAGACAGGTGCGCACGGGAAAGACACGCGGTGTTACGAGCTGCTAACGCTAACCCGCGGTAAAAAAAAAAAAGCTAAACGTAACGACTTCGTATTGAACAGACAGAAGAGCAACGCGCACTTTTCTTCTTTCACAAATACCCAAACTAAAGAGTTTCGGGTGGAGTCTATTTTTCCACAAACGGCGTACAGAGTGGCGTGTACGTGCACATGCGTGCGCGCTCCCACGTGCACGTCAGCGCAAGCCAGTGTCGACCCCACTGGACACAAGCTGAGAGGCAGAAAACAGTTCATTATTTTACTGCACTAAGTTTTCATTTGGACTCATTTGGAGCTACAGCCAAATCTAACCAACAGCCTTGATTTACTAGATAATAATAATGATTAAAAAAAAATAGCAACGTAAGTGAAGTATTTTAACTCCCATATATTAAGTGTATGCGCAAAGTGGAAATGAAATGTAGAGTAATAAATAAATAATATAGACCCAGGATTAATGCCTACGTATACGGTAGTCTCAATCTACCTGTATACTGTATATTTTTCTATTAAAGTACCGATAAGAGTACCGTTAAAGTACCGGATCGATAAGGAGTATCGATAAGAGTAGTAGTATCGATAAATCCTTAACGATACCCATCCCTACTCACCAAGTGATGAGACCCAGACCCCAATAGTAACTCAATGAAAAGAACTGTTCTGTACAGAGGAGCAAACGCCTGGAACTCGCTTTCTTTTATCATTAGAAACACTAAAAGTAAACCACACTTCAAGCTGAAAGTGAAAGGTCAATTAGCTCAGTACATGTGAGCAATAGTCACCATGTCCTATATGCTTCCTATGATTGTATGATTATATGTGTAACATTCATGTATTCCATTTTAACTGTTTTGTAATTTTATATTATGTCAGGACCCCAGGAAGTCTAGCAACCACTTGTGGGAGCTAATGGGGATCCTAATAAAGAATAAAGGAGAAGTCAGCATTTCAGACAGATACTCTGGAGCCAGGCCATTCAGTGATTTAAAAACCAACAGTAGGATTTTAAATTGTATCCTGAAGGCCCCGGGAGCCAGTGAAGAGACTGTAGCACAGGAGTGATGTGGTCACAGCCTGTCAGGAGGCCTGCAGTTGCATTCTGTACTAGTTGCAAACAACGAATGGATGCAGCATCAAGACCGTGGTACAGAGAATTACAAGAGTCCAGATGTGTACAGATGAACGGACTAATTTTTACAGCTGGTTAGAAGAAAGATATGGTTTTCAAAAACGTTGACATAAATTCTTCCAAATGGCCGCCTCTCGCTTTGTTTACTGCTTTACACTTCTGACATTTTCTCAGTGAGCTTCACAATGTCGTCCCAGAAATGGTTTTGACTTCACAAACATATATATATATATATATATATATATATATATATATATGGTGAACCATCGTGGTGGTGGACAAAGAGCAGAGGAAAGCCGTGGTGGTCGACATAGCAATACCAAGCGACTTCAACATCAGGAAAAAGGAACACGAGAAACTAGAGAAATACCAGGGGCTCCGAGAAGAGCTAGAGAAGGCCTGGAGAGTGAAGGCATCAGTGGTGCCCGTGGTCGTTGGGGCACTCGGGCAGTGACCCCAAACTGGAGGAGTGGCTCCAGCAGATCCCAGGAAATACATCAGACATCTCGGTCCAGAAAAGTGCAGTTCTAGGAACTGCAAAGATACTGCGCAGAACCCTCAAGCTCCCAGGCCGACGGTAGAGGACCCGAGCTTGGAGGAAATAGAGAGACCGCCCGCGGAGGGTGAGGAAGAGGTTTTTTTTTATGTATAAAAATAATTGTTGACTAATCGATTATTGAAATAATCGATAGTTGCAGCCCTTTTTCAAAGTTAGCAGTACTTAAAAAATCAGTATAATCTTACTTTACAGTGCAGCACAGCACTGTCATAGCATGCAGAAAGATGGAAATAGCATCATTACCTTGGTATTACACCTAAAATGACATGATAATTACAGTAATGACATGGAAACAGGACACACCCCTAATGGATTCCATGGTGGCATCTCCATAACTTTTAAGCAAATCCCCTAAAATGCAGCGGGAACATCACTAAAACACTACAGTTCACAATTTGTTATGGGAAAGAGGCATCTGCAATTTCAACAGCCCGCTTTTTATTGTCTCCTTAAGTGCGACATAATGACACAAGTTTGTACGCAGAGACTCCCTATCATAGCCATACACGATGTTCCATGAGACTTGCAGCCTTTTATGTGCTTTGCTATTGCGACGAATTCTCCATTACTCAAAGACAAACAACTAAACAAATTGCAGTGCAGCATCCGTTTCCAAAAGCACCATACTTGATTTGGCTTTCTCTCAGCGGCATTACTGACAAATTCCTCGAATGCAGCAGCGTCTGCCCAAAGCCTCAAATCACCCGCTGTGCTATTTTGTCAGATAAGAAACTGTATCCGTAACTCTGTCGGGGAGACTGCATTTTGCTGCTCCTGTCACAGCCAGCAATCTCTGCATCTGAACCGATCGTCGCCCAAATCATCCCTGTAAGTAAACTCTCCATCATCTCGTTCCTGCTGTTTCCACTACAGACCTCCCTGTCTCCACCGCAGCAGCAGAACCATGAGCCTCTTCACTACTGGTGCCCCGTGAGTTAAATCATTCACTGTCCTCACATCAGTAACCTGGTAACACTTTATAATAACTAGACCTTATTTAGCCGTAAGCATTGATGATTAATTAAGCATGACTCTTAGCTACTACAGTAATTAATAAATCACTTTTAATTAGGGGTGGGAACCTCTGGGTAGCTCGATACGATACGTGATACATGGCTCACGATAACGATTATCTCACGATACGCCGATACTGCAATTATCGATATATTGCATAAAAATAATCTACGATACATCACGATTAAAAAAAAAAACATGCTACTTTTAACCTTTATTTTAACATACTACATCATATTCATCATTTACATTTCTTTTCATGTGCTTTGTACCACTTTCATAAATGATTCCACACAATAGATCTGTCAGGGATTTACAATTAAATAAACAAGAAACCACAGTCCTATTCATTATTGACTATTGACTGTGAAAACAGTGGAGCACTGCTGCCTCATTAATATGCATGATGTTGCTCATTAATATGCATGACGTCATCAAAAGTATCGATATCGGAATAAAAAGTATAGGTATCGTATCGTCCCGCAAAATATCGCGATATATCGGAAAATCGATATATTGTCACACTTCTACTTTTAATGAATAGCTCTTCACACACTTTGTTATTCATAATCTTTCAATACTTAATTAACAATGTATAAAGATAAAGATTTTAGATGCTATTAGACCAGGATTTAATCATATATTAATGATTAGATGATTAATCAGTGTATACATTACTATAAATTAATACTGCCATGCATGCTTCATTCAGGCAAGTTTAAGTTTTATGAGCTTTCCTAAAGTGTAGACTGTTCATGCTTTAAATATGATTAAATCATCAAACAATGAAGTAACAGTTTAAAAGTTATTAAACATAATGAATAATCAAAGTGTGTGAAGAGTTATTCATTAAAAGTAAAACCTTAATGACTGTAAAAGTTTAAATAGTTTTCAAATGAGTCACACTTGATGAATTGTTTATGATGAATTAAATGCCAAATCATAATTTATTAAAGGGGGGTATTATGTAAAATCGACTTTTTCAAGCTTTATATCATGTTATTATGTCATTCCCTCATTAAACACATGCCTGGAGTGTTGCCTTGGCTCATTCACATATTTTTGAGTAATCAGTAAAAACTTAGACGGCAGCCATTTTAGGTGTAGCTATGCCTCAGTCCTCCTAGGAACGCCCCCACCTCCTGGAGACGCCTCTGGACCTTTCGTCACCAGCCAAGCCACCAACCACTGCTCCTCAGCTCAGCAGAGCCCCCTCCCCGCACAGTAGTGTTGTTTAGATGCCACAGCAGTGTGCTGAAGGGGGCGTGTCGGAAAGCTTCTTAAAGAGACAGAGGCCTATTTCAAGACGTTCAGTACAGCCATTTTGAGAGAGCAATTTTATTCAAGGCAGTTATTTTAATTTACTGCATATACAGACCAACAGAAGGTTACGTCATCATTGTAGTATGCTATAGACTGGTGCTATGTGATTGAAAAAAGCACATAGCTTTTAAGCCTAGGTAAGGTGGTATCGACAAATGTCTGCTTTTAGAATTTGCTGAAGGATAAAACAGTACTAGAAAAAAATCAGGTACAGGGCTTTTATGTCAGCTCAAATAAACAAAACACCGATGCTGCATCAGCGCTGTATGTATCTCCCTTATGAAGGTTATGATGTTATAATAATAATAATACATAAGTGCCCATAAAAATGCAGTTTGTGTAAATAATATTCTCCGATGCAGTTCAGGACTTTACTGCCAAGTCATAAAACCCCAAATAAACATTCATAAAAAGTCATTAAATTACACTTTTACACAATGCAGTTTCGCATAAGCGTATCAACACAAGGAAAGCACAGTCGGAAAGCTTTCAAAATTACGAGGTTGTTAATGTTTACGTTTTCTTTTTGCTTGCATATCTAATGAGGAGACTTGTTGTACAGTGTATCATTTTTACACACGCTTTACTCGCTTTAAAATTCCACGCATTGTTTCGCCACTCTCAAGACCTGGTACTTCTATAACCGCACAACATTCATATACAGATGAAAATGAATAAAGTGTCTTGCCCAGGGACACAACAGCAGTACGATTCTACGCATATACAAATACAAATGAAGTTGTACCATATAAGAGCTGATGAAAAGTAACCCAAAGTAACGACAGCTTCAAAGTTCAACAAAGAAACAGCCTCTCAAGCAGTCACCTGTACTGGGTTGGTTTTAGCGTTCAGAAGTGTCACCTGGACCACTCTTGTCATAGCTATAAGAAGTAGACGTCAAGGTTTGTAATGTAATTGGAGCGTAAAATCTCGATCTTTAACAAAAGGCGGATTGCCGAAGAGAGTTCAGGGTTGAATTCCTCACTGCGGAGCTAATCTCCTCCGTTCTCTCAATCAGCCACACTCGCCGCGCTCCTAAATTACATCGCTGGCATTTCACTCTGACACAGTGTTTAGCATTTGGAAAAGGAGTTTCCAAAATGCCATTTCCTCGCTGTCTTTCTGTTTGATCCCCATTTGGCTGAGGCTCCTCTGAGCTGTGGCCAATGCCGTCGGTGTAATTGCACAAATGCACCAGGCCCGGGCGGACAGCAGAGCGCGTTGGGCAGTTTCCGATGTCCTGAAATGCCCCTCGATCTGGCAGCGCTAAAGCGGAGCGGCACATTCACGAGTTACAATCAACCAGGGAGCTCTCCAATGGTTCAATCCATCCGAACGTTGGAACAGGATTTAAAGAGGGGGTATTATAGCACCAGTCTATAGCATACTACAATGATGACGTAACCTTCTGTTGGTCTGTATGCAGTAAATTAAAATAACTGCCTTGAGTAAAATTGCTCTCTCAAAATGGCTGTACTGAACGTCTTGAAATAGGCCTCTGTCTCTTTAAGAAGCTTTCCGACACGCCCCCTTCAGCACACTGCTGTGGCATCTAAACAACACTACTGTGCGGGGAGGGGGCTCTGCTGAGCTGAGGAGCAGTGGTTGGTGGCTTGGCTGGTGACAAAAGGTCCAGAGGCGTCTCCAGGAGGTGGGGGCGTTCCTAGGAGGACTGAGGCATAGCTACACCTAAAATGGCTGCCGTCTAAGTTTTTACTGATTACTCAAAAATATGTGAATGAGCCAAGGCAACACTCCAGGCATGTGTTTAATGAGGGAATGACATAATAACATGATATAAAGCTTGAAAAAGTCGATTTTACATATACCCCCCCTTTAAAAGTCCATTGCATATACATCTAACTAACACATAGTTAGTTAAATTGTGTTCACATCACAACACTTTAAAGAGGCTATAGTTTAAAATTAAGGCGGTAGAACAATTTTCTGTTGGAGACTCTCTTTCTCTACCAAAGAGTTGTATGTTGTTGTTGAGAATGTTGTCTTTGTGTATGTTTTTACTCACTGATACCAATACATTTTCTACTACTACATTTATGGCTGAAGTTCTTTCTACTGGCCAACGTTTCATGTTTTGAAATATTGTCACCACATTTGGACACCTTTCAAAGAAGACAATAATTGGACCTTAGTTTATACGTGCTGACAGAGAAGACAATGCACTTTAAGACCGTTTTTGTTTCATGTCGATTCTCCGGTGTTCGTAGCATTCCAGTCCCAATGCCGGATGACACTGCGCCTCAGAGAGCGGTATGTTTAGGTTTTGGCTGCAGCTCAAGTGTGGCGGGTTATATGAATTGTTTGTGACCAACTATATCTTTTATTTTAGATTTAGGTTTAGGAACCTCTAGGACTCTGCCGTCTTGTTTCCTTATGTTAGTTTACCTCTTGTCTACATCGTGCGCATATGAAATCATGTATGTTAAACTATGGACTTCTATGTTTTAAACCATTGGAACAAATAAAACTGAATATTTGAAAAGTATGGAACCTGGCTCTGTCAATATTACTTGCCTGTGTGCCTTTTAGGATTAACAGCGAAGGTTAAAACTGCTAACTACTATTTATTTACCCTCTTCACCACCCCTGGTGTGAAAACAAAACATATGCAAGTGTGAAAAGAAACAAAAACAGGGTGTACGGTTCACACTGTTTTCACTTAAGCTTTTCCAGGCCAAACTAGTTCATAAGAACTGGGTCTTTTGTTTTGACTGATAAAATATAGGAAAGTACTGGAGGCAGGGCTATCGCTGACTTTCAGACATGACTTTAGAATCTAACATGAGACTTGTGGCTTTGTGTCTCGGAAACTGAAGGTTTCAAGCTTTCAAACGATTCTCCTACGCTTCCACTGCAGTATGTTTATCACAAGGAAAAGCATATAAATAACTGCTCCAAAAGTCAGTGAATTGACCCCTTACTTTGTTCCTATGTCTGCCTGAGACACAGGCATTTAAAGGTCCTATATCATGCAAAATCGACTTTTTGGAGCTTTTATCCATGTTGTTATGCTATTTCCTTATCAAAACACCCCCAGAGCGGTTTTTGGCTTCATTCACGCAGTTCTAAGTAATCCTCCTGAATCCTGCTCTCTGAGCAGCTGCTCCGCCCTCTCCTGGTAAACGACTGAGCTGTTCAGTTGTGTTTGGGGCGACGGTGGTGCAGAGAGTAGAGCGGGTCGTCTTGTGACCAGAGGTCGGCGGTTCGAATCCCGCAGGTGCCCACTGTCGTTGTGTCCTTGGGCAAGACACTTCACCCACCTTGCCTCCAGTGTCTGCGTACACTGGTGTATGAATGAGAGTGTAAATAGGTGACTGGTTCCTTGATATAAAGCGCTTTGAGTGCCTAAAGCAGGTAGAAAGGCGCTATATAAAATGTGACCATTTGTGTCGTCACAAAGGAACGGAAGTGCTCTACGTCTGTAATGTAATACGGCCTGATTTTAATTTATAAAACAGCTTTTCATTTTTGTTGTTGTAAGAGAGAAATAAAGAAAAAAAAAAGAAAAAAAAAGGAGAAAAAAAAAAAAGCAACTCTCCGACGCGTCTGTGCTGTCCCACGAGGCTAAACAAACGCACCCACGGCCGGAGGATCCATGGATCCGAGCAGAAGTCTTGTTTTTGAAGACTGAGCTCTTTCTAACCTACTCTGGTCAAGCCTGTTCTTTTTCTTACCGAACGATAATGTCACGGATGCGCGTTTGGCTACGAGAGGAACAGGACTATTCAACCTTCCTAAAGAAGAGTGCACTCACCAGAAGTTGGAATTTCTTTCTGGGATTAAGCTACTATATCAACCAACCTGATGGATGCTTGGTGAACCTTGGCCAGAATCAAAGTGGATTAACTTTTATAACCAACACGATCCCATAACCCGATGGGGAAGCCATGCTGAGCGGTGAGTCAATCAAAACGCGTGTTAGCGTGTGTGTTAGCGTGTGTGTTAGCGTGTGTGTTAGCCATTTATGAAACTGTTGCACATGTCAACTCCTTATAACTGCAATATGTGAAGTAACTTCACTTTTTGCAGCAATATTTATATTTATAATACTGCAAATGTGGAATGAGCGGAGAGAGGGGCGGAGTTAACCGAATCGAAGCGTTTTGTCTTCCGGGTAGGGAAAATACCCCCAGAAAATACTTATATTTCTCTCAAAAATGAGTACTCCATAGTGTTAGAGGTACAACATATCATATAAATGCCTATACTTTACTTTGGAATGGCTAAAATAGCATGATACAGATCCTTTAAGAGACTAACGTAGCCTCCTCCCTCAGTCTCTCTCTCACACCTGGGGGAGCCTCTCAGGGTCTTTGGCAGATTAGCAGCGGTTAACTCCAGACGTGTAGAACATGAAGACTTAGCGGATCTGTTAGCCCCCCCCCTGTGCTCTCCCCGTTCACACTGAGCCTTTGGCTATTGCGTTACACTGTCTGTTCTCTGGGGAGCCGCTGACTCTCAGATCACTCTTGTTTTGTACTAGCCTTAGACAAACAACCTTTTTCTCTTTTTTTCTCTCTCCTCTCCCCGAGCTAAATCCAAACACCGGTTCAGACAGGAGACAGATGTGCACTCCCACAGGCTGTTAGGAAACCGTATCCACTCCAAGTGATGTTTGATTCATGTGTATCTTTTTTTGCACTATGAATTTAAAAAAGAGCTTAAGGCAGACAAAAATATCGCGATCTGACTCCTGGAGTTGTTGTACAAAACAGATGAACATCAAAAGGTGTTCAGACGAAATCAGCAGGCATCAGAAGATTACGTGTTCTCAGAAGGCTCTTTTATTGAAGATAGATGTTACAAGTTGCTTGTTCAGTTGCTTGGAAAAGTCTCAGTTGTTACATGTTGCTGGTTTAGTTGCTTGGAAAAGTCTCAGTTGTTACATGTTGCTGGTTTAGTTGCTTGGAAAAGTCTCAGTTGTTACATGTTGCTGGTTTAGTTGCTTGGAAAAGTCTGACCAAAACTCCTTTCTCCAAGTATTTCTCTGATTGTTAGCTCCGCCCACTCAATGCACATCACATGCATTTCAGCATACAAAGACAAAAGAAACCTGAAACCTTCTCAAATGCTCATCCCTTCTACTTCAAAGCACATTCCTTTAGCTTAGATAGCATCTGGAGACCTTGTGCTGCACACAGATAACACTTCTTATTGCCCCGTAAACAGGCTGCCCCCCTTACTTCCCCTCGAGCTCAGTGGCCTTGTGACCTCTCCGGCGCCACTAGTCTAAAGGAAGAATTTAAGCCTTATATACAGTTAGCATACAATTTATAAGAGGTAGCTAAAGATACATTTTAAAACTCGACAATTCCCTCTCTTGAACACATCTCTGTGTGTTCACCAAAAGAAAATGTCACTAAAGTTTAATACATGCAAAACTAAAAATTAAATTCTAAAAACTAAAAATTCAAAACTTTATTTCTACTCATTATTTATGTATCCACCTTCCACTTGCATCAACATATACCTCACAAACGCAATATTTGTTAGTCCTATTTTTTACTTTTATGTCACTATCACCTGCAAAAATACTTTAGTTTAGTTTAATCTAGTTTATTTATTTGTTTTAGCAGTTAACCTACTTAAAGGGATTGGCTGAAGCCAAAGGCTTATATGCAAAGTCAGTTAACAATTTAGTATGGCAAAATCAAAACTAACAATTTCACTATGATTTTGGCTTAACAGTTAAATTTAATTCAAACTAATCCATGGCCTGCTTAGAAGCCTGGAATGAAAAGAAATATATTACGATGTCAATGGTTGACATTGGAAGGTGAGCACACACATAACATTCAGTATTACTAGCAAGATGAGCTCCGTAGTTCACACATCTCCTTTCTCGATGTATCATTTATGTCGAACTTCAGAATCTACATTTAACCAGTCTTCAAACAGTAATAAAGAAAACACAATTACGATAAACAAAATTAAA
The DNA here is from genome assembly GCA_007210695.1 of Neogobius melanostomus. Taxonomy (NCBI): domain Eukaryota; kingdom Metazoa; phylum Chordata; class Actinopteri; order Gobiiformes; family Gobiidae; genus Neogobius; species Neogobius melanostomus. The sequence continues at coordinate 1,459,770 of VHKM01000542.1, read as the reverse complement.
AAACACATATCACTACTCAAGGTGAGCATCCCATTTTTCGTAAACTAACTTTTGATTTGTCCATGGTGACGTTGACTTCTTCTGGTCACGTGCACGTGTATGATATGACCACGATCGTCTATATGCCTAGAGCAGAGGTCGCCAGTACTTGCTCTTCAGTTGTTCTAACAGTGTAGTATGTACTTGAATGGTCACTTCCTGCGAATTGTGATACCTTCAGTTCACCCAGTTGGTGAGGTGAATCCAAGCAGATTTTATGAGACCTTCACAGCAGTGGGCCTCGTCCACAGCATGTGATTTAGACTCTCCCCTTACTCTGCCCTTGAAGCCTCAGGGGCAAAGACTGATGACATGTGGTCTTCATCATCAGTGCCAGATGTTGAAACAGCCATCTTCCTTGTCTTCCATGTAGATTGAAGAACCAGGTATGGCTCAGGCTGGTATGGTTGGGTCCAGTTTATGCACTTTAACATAAACCCAAAGTTCTGGAGAAATGTCCATGTTCGTGTCAGGTCTATTGTTACGGTTTGCTGCTTCTTTGATCGCCTTATCAGCTGCATGATTGCCCAGAGACACAGAGTCTCCGCCTTTGGTATGGGCTTTGCATTTCATGTTGGCTAATTTTCTGGCCATTGAACTGCTCAATAAGTTGTCTGACCAGTGTTGTCTTTTGGATATTGGCTTCACAGCCTTCCAAAGTTGCAAGGCGTGTAGTACTGTCATTTGCGTAGATTCTTCTTGTATTTGTTCTGCCTCCAGTATTTCATGCTGTTGTGCTGACAGTTGTCTGACTACAGCATGTGACGAAATGACATGTCCTTCTTTCGCTCTGTATGAGCATCCATTACAGGATAAAGTCATTTCTGGATTGGGCAGTGGAGTTGTCTTCAGATCGGCTCTGATATACAGTTCACTTTTGACTTTTTCTTCACACGTATGATGTTCAAATTGTCCATGATTCATATGTATAATTAACTGATGATTCTGCACAAGATGTGAGGTCTTCTCTGTCGTCTTGGTCAAAGCTGCCAAGTAGCGTGCACATCCAGATTGCCTTTTCATGAAAGTCAAGTTTGCAAGAATTATGTTTCAGCACCTTTCCATCCTGCCTTGGTCTAGTGTGAAGAACTGGGACATTCTATTGTTAATTGCGTTTGTTATTACTATGATTATATATAAAATAATATTTAGATCCGCCATGCTTAGTTAAGGGGATTATATAGGTCTTAGTTAATCAATATTTTCTGTATTTATTTAGTTATTAGATTTATCATCTAAATCACTAATTAGTTATGAATAATAATATTTATATTGCTTCATGCATTTATTTATATTCTTTTTTCTCCTTTTGGAGCCTTTAAAGTCTGTTTTTTCCTATTCTTTTCTAAGTTATATGATAAGCAGAACTGTTGCCTCTATTTTTTCAATTCCTATTCACTCTTCACATAAATGAAGACAAATACAAATTTTTCTTAGATTACAACCATATTTTCACTTTTGCACTTTCAATCTACTCTTTCAATCTCTCCACCGGTCTCTGAGTCTTATCTATTGGCCTATGACTCACACCTATCGGCATCTCATTACTTTCAATCTACAGTTTGAACAATGTGCTTTTTCTTAATTGGCCCCAGCCAATAAATAACCCTTATCTAAATAGATTAGACAATAAAACGTAAGTTTCGATCAGGGTGATCAGGCCCAATCGAAAGTCACAATTCCGTCTTTAAAATGGCTTATCCTCCTTCTTGGTCAGGAAGTCCATTTAAACTACTCCCCTCTTATCTTTTTATTACTCTTTAGGACTGTTTCTACTCTGCTCTACCTTTCACATGCATTACATGTTGACAAGAACTAACCTAATGTTTGGTTATATATTTTCAGGTCTTCGACCATTTTAATATGACCAATTTCAATTGTTTTCTCTAAGTTGAAGTAACATTTGCATGTACTGTGAGACATCTAGACCTAAAGTCATTTACAGTCTCAGTTTACATTTACTTGCACTGTGAAATCTTCTCTTAATTTGTATGATTAACATACATAACTTTGGATTTTTCCAAAAATGAATCATGCTTGAGCACTGTTTTTTCTTGTACTCTTGAGCAAGGCACTCCTTAACATGCACAGACTTTTCTGTGTAAGGCATTTCTTTTACTTTACTTTGCTACACTATTTTAAATCAGACTTACTCTAGATTAAAACAGTGACAGCAAGGACCTACTTACATTACAAGGATTTTCTTTACTATGCAAGTTACTCTGGACGTATTAAACTTTTCATTAACATACTCTTATTCACACGTATTACAGTTACAATTAGTTTCATGAGAAACTTTGTTCACAAGCAAAACTAATTATCTCTGTAATTTTTATGGGCACACTACTTAGGGCTTTTCCTCTAGTTTACATTTTAACCATATTCAGGCATAGCATTTTCTTTCAAACACATTCATACTTTTTGACATGTCAACTGGAGAACTACTTCTCCTCCTCCATGCCGCTCTTTGCAGCACCGCGGGGGAGAAGTCGCACCATGGATAAGGGAAAGGGGAGGGCCGACCGCGTGTAGCTGGTCGCTAAGAGGTTAACCAGACGAGAGGAGACTTCGCCTCCTCACTTGAAACTATATACAGATTAATATACTTATTTTGGCCTTTTATTAATCTTTGTTTACTTTTATCTCTTCGTGTAACAAAGAGAAGTCTTTTGACTTCAAAAACTAACACGGATAACTTCTTTGACAATTTTTCTCCTCGTATTTCAAAGATTTAACCTTCGGTTAAAGAAAAAACACGGATAACTTATTATAATATGGTTTGGTCACTTTTATCTCTCCGTGTGACAAACTAAAGTATTTCTACTTTAAAAACTGACACGGTATACATGATTATAATACAGTTTGGTCACTTTTTCTCTCCGTGTGACAAACTAAAGCATTTCTACTTTAAAAACTGACACGGTATACATGATTATAATGATAACCTATTCTAATTAAAAACGTCCTATTTACAACGCGTTTCCCATTTCTATTGTTTATTTTTTGAGAATTATTTTACATAAAGTCCAGTCCATCAAATCACATTTAATTTATTTTAGACCAATCTTGGCAGTTTAGAAAGGGTTGCCTTACCGCACTTTGTGTACACTCTGGAAATCTTCTGGACTCGAACTTTATGGAGACTTTTAAGATGGTTTTTTCTTTCTGAGATATGACACGTGCTGTTGTCCTCCTTTTCTGTTTTCCTCCACATGTGCTCTTGTTGCTTTTGGCGCTGCTGGTCCCCTGCGGCGCGCATGCGCGGTCTGCCGTTGTCCTGCTGCTGCTGTTTTGGAGCGTTTGATGAAAAAAAGCAGTTCTTCAGCTCTCAGTGGTCTTTGCGTTTCTAAACAAAAACTTGGGTCGCCTTCGAGGTCTGCCTTGCGCTTAATCACGTCGGATGAGTCACCAAATTATGAATTTAAAAAGAGCTTAAGGCAGACAAAAATATCGCGATCTGACTCCTGGAGTTGTTGTACAAAACAGATGAACATCAAAAGGTGTTCAGACGAAATCAGCAGGCATCAGAAGATTACGTGTTCTCAGAAGGCTCTTTTATTGAAGATAGATGTTACAAGTTGCTTGTTCAGTTGCTTGGAAAAGTCTCAGTTGTTACATGTTGCTGGTTTAGTTGCTTGGAAAAGTCTCAGTTGTTACATGTTGCTGGTTTAGTTGCTTGGAAAAGTCTCAGTTGTTACATGTTGCTGGTTTAGTTGCTTGGAAAAGTCTCAGTTGTTACATGTTGCTGGTTTAGTTGCTTGGAAAGTCTGACCAAAACTCCTTTCTCCCAAGTATTTCTCTGATTGTTAGCTCCGCCCACTCAATGCACATCACATGCATTTCAGCATACAAAGACAAAAGAAACCTGAAACCTTCTCAAATGCTCATCCCTTCTACTTCAAAGCACATTCCTTTAGCTTAGATAGCATCTGGAGACCTTGTGCTGCACACAGATAACACTTCTTATTGCCCCGTAAACAGGCTGCCCCCCTTACTTCCCCTCGAGCTCAGTGGCCTTGTGACCTCTCCGGCGCCACTAGTCTAAAGGAAGAATTTAAGCCTTATATACAGTTAGCATACAATTTATAAGAGGTAGCTAAAGATACATTTTAAAACTCGACAGCACCTCTCCAAATTCATCTGCAAGTGTAAACTGTTCACCTGCGCAGAGGAAAGTCATTCACAAGATACAGTCGTCCTGTGGAGGTTCTGTGGAGTGCTAGTAAAATGAGATATGTACATTTTAAGACAATGGGCCAATATAATCTGAGCTGTCAAGGAGAAAGAATTTGCAAAAGCTTCAACATAATTTAAGTGTAAACCAGAGTTTTGTTGGTAGTCAAAACACAAAAACAAACGGATGAAATTAGCTGACAAGACACGCAAATAGTAGGTTGCTTTCATGTGACGTCCCAACTCAAAAGAGCCGGTGCAGCTTAGCATACTACGGTGATAACTATTGTTGTCCACATAGTACGCTTTAACCAGCACCGTTTGGCCGCGGTACATGGCACGAGATTGTTTTACACGTTTAGCAATTCCATTACAAATGGACCACAGTCGTTGTGACCAAACACAATGACAAGTTTTGTGAGTCACGATAAGAACACTGTGGCCTTTTGGTGGGATTTATGGAATTACTCAGAGGTGCCAAGGCAAATACTAGAGGAAAGAAGCCGCTAAAAGATTAAATATGAAGGTAAGCTACGTGCAGATGTTAAGCTAACACCAGCGAAACTTGTGCTAAGTATGTAAGTCCTTTATTTACAACCGTACACACAAATTATGTTCTGGTGTTAGTCTTGAGCCGCTGTGACTGAGCCGCACCACCATTGTGGGCCAACCTGAGCAGCATGTTTTTGGAGGTCGGGGAAAGCGTAGCACCCAGAGGAAGCCTGGCTGGCTGCCTTCAGTCTCCTCTGATCCTCTGAAGCGGTGCAGCGCCTCCTGGGTTTGTCCCTGTTTCAGAGCGTGGTGTCCTGCACTGGTCAGCTCCATCTCCTTCTTCCCTTCCTCCTGTGCAGCTCCCTCCACTCCACAATAGTCTTTCACCATCTTCTGGCAAGAGCTTAGCAGTTAATCTGTTTTATTCTCCAGTGTACGTCCATTAGCCAGAACACTAGTAGAGATAGAGGCATGTGTGGCTGAGCTGTGAGTCTTGCCTGGATACCTCCTCGTGTGTCCCTTTTTTGTTTCCTGTAGCTCCTCTTGTGATGCCTCCACTGTGCTGCAGGTGAGGGGGGCTCTTGGTGCCTCTTCAGTGTTTCAGAAGAAGAAATGTGTAGTGTCTTTAGCTTATAAGCTAGCTGTTTGTTTACCTCTAAAAAGCTGCTTTCTTCAGGACCATTATGAACTCTTTGCATTAAAAAATCCGTCAAACACAACAAAAACAAGTATCCATTAAAACATTATGGAACACAGAAACCACAAATGCAGTTTGCAGAAAAAGCCAAAAAACTGAGCTGTACCAAGACAGAAGGAGGTTGCTGTTTGTTACAGCGGCTCACTGCTAATCATCGACAAAATCACCTTTTTCAACAGCGGAATGATGCAGTGAAATATAAATCTTGTATGACCTTTCTGTTTTAGTGAGGGCTGTCCTCTCTCCTCTGGCCCATCAGAGGCCAGCGGTCTGTTTGCATCACGTTAGTTCAGCAAGCTTTGGCCCATAGGGTTGAGCTCAGCCCCAAAACTTGTACCTGGCTCACCTTGTTTGACCCTGGTCTGACCGGTGGAGACACTTGACTACACGGGTCGACCTGGCACTGGGCTAGGTCGGAATTACCAGCGGCAAAGGGGTATATAGAAACTGTGTTGGTTTATGGTTAATATCGCTAGGGACCTTTCCAAATAATTTTCTCCTTAAAGTGGCTAAAAGTGGGGACAAGATTCAAAAACGATTATGGGATGATAGTCAGAGGACCTTCAGAATAATGATGATGAATGATGAAACAAACTGCACCTGTGAAATCTAGAGATATGGATATCAGATTTATGGGTTTCACGGAAACGCACCACATCTGATCATTGGATAACTGTCACTCCGGTTATCCAATTTCAGTGAAAGACCACAGCACAAAGTTACGTCCAAAAATTCCAGTGCCCCCAGCTATTAGCTCAGCCTTTAGATCTGCACTGTCATCTGCCCACTGTGGTTTGGCCCGTCCTCAGCTCAAAATAAGAGAAATAGAAATGCCACACTCCCTCATTCTGCATTCTGTATATGAAAGGAGACAGCCCCGAGAAGAATTCTGCCTTTTTACAATCTGAAAAGTCAAGAAGGCTTCAGCTGACCCCAAAGTTCTCCCAATTATCAACTCAAGAGTCCACAGGGAAATGCGTTCAAGCTGTGAGCAAGGCCACTGAAGTGACATGACAAAATAAAATAAGGCCGGGAGTTATAGGGCTATGGTGAAGAGTAACTGAAATGGCTCTTGTTATTTCTATTGGAAGCCTTTTAAAAAATATGTCTGTTTTACAGATTTATGCTGGTCAAAATGAATCATTTTTTCTGCCAGTTAGGGCACATGCAGTAGGGCTGCACGATTAATAGAATTGAAATTGAGGTTTTAGCTGCTGCAGTAACATAACCTCAATGGGCTGAGATTTTTTTAGGTTTTTTTTTTGTCCTGCGTTGAACCTCTGCCGTTTGAGTGAAAGACATGTTCGCCAATCAGAACCTTGCTGCCTTTGGCTGCTGCCAAATCAGGTGTCTGCAGGAGACAGATGTTTCTGCAGCGCAGCCAAACAAAATCCATGTGTGTCTCACGCAGTGAAAAATACAAACTATTCTCGAGTGTTTCGCGACCTGTAGATCGGACTGCGCAAAGTGGTCGGGGTGGTCAAAAAAAGCATGTATCATTGTATTAGCATCTACTTCTAACACAGTGGCGTGTCCAGACTTTTCTTTCTGGGGTGGCACCAGACCGAGGGGGACAACACATTTTGGATCAAATGCCATTTAATATTAGTGAGGTAAAATCCCCTTGCTGGACCGACTAACAAAAACCAAGCTGTGCCAGCACTAAATATATGGAAACTATAGTTTTAACAATCAGTGATTAGCACTGCATAACAAAAACTTCTTCTGATGATTGTGCAGGCGGGGGAGGGGTGTGCTAATGAGAAAACACTGCCACAAATATTCTTCCTCATGCTTCCTCAGCCTCCCTGAGTGAGGTGGCCCAGCAGAAATCAGGGGTGGCCTGTGCCCCTCTCCTTGAGCCACCCGCCTATCGAGAAACTGCGCACTGTGTCTAAACATTCTTTTACCAGGAAATATTGAGTCCGAGAATTTCTCATCTCATAATATAACAATCGAACGCAAAGACAAAATCGTGCAGCCCTAACATGCAGTACACCTTGCAAGACATGAGGTAAGCAAATCAACATGACTGACATGTACAATTATAATGTTTCGAACCCTGACCCAGCTCAGCGTAGGTCCCCACTGCTCCTGACAGTTTGATCCAGTATTGAAGGAGGGGTCATATGCAGAAATGCTTTTCACTACAAGGGCAATCGTTTTTTTGCCAGCCATTGCCATAGTACACCTTGTAAATAACTTCAACAGAGGCTAAACAAAGACAACACATATAAACATAACATTCTCCCTCACAACTGTCAGCAGCAGTATTACTACTACCACAGGGTGTCTGCTGCCAGAAAAATGATAAACTTATACATGGCAATGGTAATATCATAAAGTACAGAAATAGGAATGAAATCCGAGGCACACTGAATCTGCTGCTGGTAAACTTATTTCATTATAACGCCAAAGTGTTATAATAAAAGAATCAGCCCGCCCTGACGGAGACTCTTTGCCACGAGTCAGGAACGCATTGCTCCCATCTATAAACATTTAACGAAAGTGTGACCAATCTCTCGTGTATCTTCTTTATCTCCTGTTGCAAATAAGGCTATATTGGACTCAGCTTGCTGAACTGAAGATTGAAATGCAAATCCCGCACACATCTTGTCTCAAACAATTGAGCCGTGGGCCGGACTCTATTGCAGCTGTCTTATTTCATGGTACTCGGCTGATGTTTGTACTGTATGTATCATGCTTCCAAATGCCTTTCAGCCTGAGCGCATTTCATCAGGACTATCTTTAGGAATGTAATGAAAAAGGAAAGACAACAACATGCAAGTCAATCATTTTGTCATAAAAGCCAAATATATGAACTTATGAACTTGGAAAGATTTCCCACGCAGGGATCGCTAATTGAATTTCAAAAATCACATGTCGCAAGTAGGAATTGCAAAAGGCTATTTGATTGAATGGCATTGTGCTGTATTTCATGAAGAATGATGAGGAAGAAGAGTTATAGAAATGTGCCAATGCCAATGCAACTCAAAATGCAGTAAATCCATCAGCTAACATGAGTTTAGATGCGCTGATCAAACTTTTGCATCATGAAAGTGTTCGTGGTCTGTGCTCGCAGCGGCGAGTAAAAAAGGAAAGACAGGAAGGCACAAAGAGAGCGAGAGAGAGAAGGAAGGAAGGAAGGCGCGTCTGAGCTAACGTGTGGCGCGGTGCAGGCGCTGCAGGAGTGGAACATCATAGTTCTGGGGGCATCAACAATTAAACAAATACATCTGTATCAGTAACTCCGTTGCTTGAGACACGGTCAATGTGGAGATTTTTTTGTAGCTAGTTGGCTCCTTAACATCTTAGTTTTCATGCCAGAGTATAACAAAGATGAAACTTATCCTGTACAATTCTTTTTTTTCTTTCTTTTCTTTTCTCTTATTATTCTTTACGTTTTGTTGCTAGCGAGCCAGATATATCCAGGAAGTAACTACAACTTTGCGCTGCGTCGGCCAGCTTCCCACATGTATTCATTCACAAATATTGGGGGGCACATCAAACATTTCTGGCTAGAGCATCAAAATGGCCATAAAATTCAAGATGAAGTTGTTCCACCCTGTGCAGCTGGAAGAGCTCTTCTGAGAAGACTGTACACGGTTTAGGAGTGTGGTTATGGGGATTTTGACCTTTCTTCCAGGAGCGCATTTGGGAGGTCAAACACTGGCCTGGCTCTCCATCTCTGCTCTAATTCATCTCAAAGATGTTCTGTCGGGTTGAGGTCAGGACTCTCAAATTCCAAATGCTCTCATCCATGTCTTTGTGGACATAGCTTTGTGCACTGGCGCACAGTTATGCTGGAACAGGAAAGGGGTCATTCAAAACTGTTCCCGCAAAGTTGGAAGCGTGGAATTGCCCATATTCCACACTCCCAAGCCCAGCACTCCAACCCCACACCATATGTCCACCAAACTGAACACTGGGCACAGTGTCGTCACAAAAGTACCGTTTTCCTGGCAACAGCCAAACCCAGACTTGTCTAGAAGTGGATCCCACAGAGTAAGCCTGGACCCCCCTAGGGAAACATTAGCACTGAGTTCAGGGTCCCAAGAGGATTTCAAGATATATGAAAAACATATTGATAGTGTATTCAGTATGTTTCTTCATTAAAAACAGCACTGATCTGTAAAATGAGGTCAAACAAGAAAGTATACAATCTACTAAGTAAGTAAGTAAGTAAGTGCTTTATTGTCATTGTACAAGCAATGACAACGAAATAGTGTTCAGGTGTTAGTCCTGAGCTTCTGCGGCTGAGCCGCGCTGCCACTGTGTGTCAACCTGACCTGCATGACTTTGGAGGTTGGGGAACTGTAGCACTCAGAAGAAACCTGGCTGCCCTCTGTCTCCTCTGATCCTCTGAAATGGTGCCGCACCTCCTGGGTTTGTCCCTGTTTCAGAGCATGGTGTCCTGCACTGGTCAGCTCCACCTCCTCCTTCCTCTTCTTCCCTCCGCTCCCTCCGCTTCACAACAGTCTTTCACCATCTCTCGTTTGTCCTTTTTTGTTTCCTGTAGCTCCTCTTGTGAAGCCTCCTCTGTGCTGCAGCTGTGGGGGCTCTTGGTGCCTCTTCAGTGTCTCAGAAGAAGAAATGTGTAGGTCTCAAATGGGTTTAGCTGAAAAGATAGCATTTTGTTTACCTTTCAAACAAGCTGCTTTCTTCAGGACCAATTTAGTCTCTCAAAGTAAACAAATGCACCAAACCTCCACAAAAACTCGGCAGAGACGTACAAAAGTCTCCAGAAAAACAATGTGTAACAGAAACCACAAATGCAGGTCGCAGAAAAAGGCAAAAACTCAGCTGCACAAGGAGAGAGGGACGTTGCTTTCTGTTTTCACGTCGCCACAAGATACTAAGCCAGATTTAAATGTTTTTTGGTTGATATTATCTATTCATTCTATCTATTATTAACTTGTTAATACAGTGGCGATCCCAGTCAGTTTGCATGGTAACTTTGAGCCTGAAATGCTGACGTAAGGCTGATGTAAACTTTCTCTGTGCACTGTTCTTGAACTAACCTGAAGGCCATACAAAGTTTGGAGGTCTGTAGCAATCGACTCTGCAGAAGGTTGCAAAAAAAGAAAGACAAGGAATAACGGAAGGAATGCAAATATGTGCAGAATAGGTTATTCTGATTCTGACCATCAGCCTGGCTCGACCCCTGGCGATGGGTGTCGGGGGGCGGGGCACTGCGGTCGCCCCACAGCAGCATCGAAGGATGGGTCGAATGCAGAGGACGAAGTTTGTTGTATAGTTGTAATAACGACACCTAAAGACACCTTAACCTTAAACTTGAAAGTTGGCACGAGCTGCTGAGTTGAATGGAAATTACTAATCATCTAAATGACTTGTACCAACATTTTAATGCCATCTCTGAACCCTCATACAGCGCTGCAGAGGAGATTAACACTGCAGAGAGAGAGAGAGAGGAGAAACAAGAAACAGAGAAAGTGAGAGGAGAGTGCGGGCTTGGGCAGGCGTAGATAAAACACAGACTCACTTTGTCCCACTGCGCAGACACACGACAAGGAAGTGAGGATTTTACCATAAGCGAAGCCCATTAGCCTTATCAGCTCGGCCCTTTTAAGTATTCTGCCTTTCAATCTTAATGACTTCCACCACTTTGGAACATATAGAATGACTACCGTCGAAAGACAGCAGTTCTCCCAAGTTTATTTTTTTTTGATAATTACTGCATTGATTGGTGCGGAAAATTAGTCATGAGTTGGTTCTCAGATGTTTAATGAGTAGGTACGCTGTAACTTTTACACAGGGAAATGAAACGATATCCAACTGTCAACGCAATGGGCTATACTGTGCACAACAGCGACAGGTTCCGAGTTGTTGCTACCATATTCGCACCCTGTATTCCTATAGGGGAGTAGTCAAATGCGATAATATCTACTGGAGGGTCTACAGCCATCTCTACTTCCCTCTGTCTTTATTGTTTTGTTCATTAATAGATGTGAATACATGTGTGCGAGGGACAATGCTTAACAATGTAACTTACAGACGTTGAACAGGGGTAGGATTTATTAAATTATCATGGAAGTAGAATGCCAAGTGCGTCCTATTTCCTTTGGACATCCCACTTTTGAAACTAGGAATGCATCGACCATACTCCTTAATGTGGTCCCGATACCAGAAACTGATACCACTTGACATGCAGCGCTCCTACGGGACGCAGCTCTCAGCTAAGCAGAGCAAAGAACAACAAACTGGAGAATTCCACATAGAGCTGACTTTATTACAGACTACACTCCCTAAATCAGAGTCTGTGCTGGATTTAACCAGTGCTAAATGTTGTCTTTATTGTGCTGCAGTGCTGGGTCTTCAGTGTTTACAAGACGACAGGCTAATGTTGCTAACTAGCGCCTAGCTAGTGGCTAACGGCGCTGGTGATTCTGCCAAGGGGCTTAATTCATCTGTAAAACTAACTAACAAAAGTACTTTGTAAAAGGTTCATACTGTCTTATTGGTTAGACTATTACTGTTTTGTTCCTTTAGTAAGACAAGAAAATCTCAAATCAGCCATATCAGGTCACTGTAAGCGGGAGAACCACATCATGAATTGGGACAACGCCAGGGTCATCCGTGCCGAAAGTAACAAGTACCACCGCTGGATCAGAGAAGCCATCGAGATCAGGAAACAAGCACCAAAATCTATGAACCGGGAGGACGGAGCGTACACCTTATCCCACACCTGGGATGCTGTCCTGGAGAAGGCGCCAGTCAGTACGGGGCGTAAGCTCTCCCTACTGACTGGAAAATCCATATAAGCTGCCTACGACACGTCACCTCCACCACCAGGTGACGCTTCTGAGGAAGATCACAGGAAACAGGTAAACAAACCTTCTGTCTTGTAGAAGTTGTAGAAATAAGTAACCATCTCAATACTAGAATTAAATAAAAATAGATAAATGAATACAGCACAGGCTTTGAGTAACTTTAGGACATGGGCTGTTCTGTCTATGATGGACAGTGCAGTAAACATTAAGAATTACATTAATGATAAAAAATTATATATTATATTATTCTGCTCACGCATGTCAACGGGTTATTCCATGTAAACGTAGTCACTGAGAGGGAAAAAAAGGTGCTTGAGTGAGTGGTCGAGTAAATGGTTGGTGGTAGTGTGCAATAAACTACAAATGTATCAAGCCCGGCTTAGTCTGCTTTATGTAATTGCTGGCTTTATTGACGTTATTAGTGCATAATATTTGTTTTCACATGATCGATCGGCAGCAGCTGTTCTTTCTCCAAAGAGAATCCATGCATGTTATGATCGGCTATGGCCAATTGTTGATGAAAAGTGTGAATTAATCTACAAAATCAATAAGCCCAAGAGATCACTGTCAAAAGGTTGCTTCATGTAGATGGTGGTTAGTACATTTTCACATGATCGATCGGAGCTCTGTACATCATCAAGGCCCAAACCAAAATTCCCAAAGCAGATCCAGCCGCTAAAATCAGTTCTCTTGACACCGCTTTTAATCCTTAGGTAAAACAAAAAGCTGATGTGTATCTTTTTAAAAATCCACAGCGCGAAACACTTCATAACGCGCTGCACAAGTCGGACCTCTATACGCTCCTGTAAGCAGGTCCATCATAAACTTTGCATGTAAACCAGGCGCCCATGACGCTTTGGACGTGGTAGGTGTGAACTCGGGCCATCAGTCGACCCACTGGCAGCTGTGTCTACATACGGAAGCACTTTGGGGGACTGAAAAGTGCTACTAAGTTCCCTTCCTTTTCCCTTCCGCATTTAGGTACCATGCTCCATCCGCATTGCTGAGCTATTACAAAGTGCTACCGGAGTGCGACTGTGTTTTGTACTCTTTTCCAAATTCTTCCACAGATTCCCCATGGTAGCTATGCTGTTAGCTACTGATAAAGCCACAGCGCTCCTCTCCAGCCCACACACTCTGCTAAGGTCTTGCAGAGGTCCATTTCACTCCGGGGCACACTTCACCCAGCAACACAAACCACTGCGCTGACCGATGCACCACTGCTCTGCCCTCCCGGCCCTTTCCTGTCTGTAGCTGCGGGGGGGAAAGTCAGGTCAGCGCTTGGTGGTGAATATGATATTTGACCTAGGTTCCTGCTTACAATACATCCAGTGATAAAAGAGATTCGTCAAGATTTCTGCATTTTAAAGAGGGGGTATTATGCTTTTTTCAATCACATAGCACCAGTCTATAGCATACTACAATGATGACGTAACCTTCTGTTGGTCTGTATATGCAGTAAATTAAAATAACTGCCTTGAATAAAATTGCTCTCTCAAAATGGCTGTACTGAACGTCTTGAAATAGGCCTCTGTCTCTTTAAGAAGCTTTCCGACACGCCCCCTTCAGCACACTGCTGTGGCATCTAAACAACACTACTGTGCGGGGAGGGGCTCTGCTGAGCTGAGGAGCAGTGGTTGGTGGCTTGGCTGGTGACGAAAGGTCCAGAGGCGTCTCCAGGAGGTGGGGGCGTTCCTAGGAGGACTGAGGCATAGCTACACTTAAAATGGCTGCCGTCTAAGTTTTTACTGATTACTCAAAAATATGTGAATGAGCCAAGGCAACACTCCAGGCATGTGTTTAATGAGGGAATGACATAATAAACATGATATAAAGCTTGAAAAGTCGATTTTACATAATACCCCCCCTTTAACAGCCATAAGTGCCGAGTTTCACCGAACACCCAACCCGCTCCTCGGCCCCTACACACACACCTTCACCACTTACACGCTGCACTGGTCTAAGTCTCACCCTGGACAACAAAATAGGAAATTTGAACAACAAATACTTAGTGGCTCCTCCATGCCGTGCACCCTTTGAGGCCAGCCCAATTATTGTTCAGTGGCATTCAACTGGCAAAATCTCTCGCGTTTCCCGATGGCCTCTGGGATACCTTGAATGAAACGGGGCAGGACAAAAAAAATAGTCGAGAAACACAAAATGAAAATTGTAAATGAAAAGAAAACGTGTCTAAAACATTGTCAAAAGAGAATTCTCATAGTTGCAGAATAAAGTATAAAACTTGACTTTTCGTAAAGCGCCATCGGAACGACACACGCTGCCTTGACGAAACCCAATCGACGGCTCGTCAATAGCGAGCCCTATTCCACAATGCGATGCAGCAGACAGTGAGCGTGAGGCAAGACCCAGTGATCAGAAGAAGCATACTAAAGAGCCACACGCACAGAACGTCCCCGTACCGCCGCCCCACACGCCGCTGTCTGACTCTTTCATTTGGGACCAGATTAGAGCAAAGAATGGGCCGGCATGGAGCTGAGCCGCGAGAGGTTTAGCCAAAGAAAAACAACATTGTCACACTTTCAAAGATTTAAATTGAAAGAAGAAATATTTACCTACATGGAAATTCAAGTTGGGTAATATTCAGCACAGCGCTTGATCATTGTTATCCAGAAAGTCTCCAAAATATTACACTATTCATGTATATATATCAGCCACTCCGAATTGCAGTCTACCTGGGTGACTTTGGTTTTCATTATCCCAAAGATGATTGGATGAGGAATCTTTTGCAGGAAACAGTGGGGAGTGCAGCGTTTTGAAATGACAAATTAGCTATTAGCAAATTAGCAACACGACTATAATTAACATGACCCGAACAGTTGATGGGCCTGATCTTGTGACCTTTTCCGCCTAGGAGGGGCGCAGGGGGAGATCTTTCAGCGCCAGACCTGCCGCATGGAGTGGGCTGGACAGACACCCATGGCCAATGGCGATGTTATGTAGAACAAACGTTTTCCTCCAACCAGACTCTTTCTACAGTGGTGGGGAGGGGTGAACACGTGCTTTTGTTTGTTTTTGCGTTTCGACCAAGTGTAGTAAGTGTAGACCATAGACATAGACCCTCACCACAGCGGGACCAGCTGTACATCTCTTTTCACGGACAGTGTTTAACTCACGGTGGGATAAATACAAGTTTTTTGTTTGTGTAACCCATAGACATATTATTAATAGACCGTCATTCCTCACTCCTCCCCGTTTACCACAATGACCACGTTCGAGGGGAAATCATGGCAGATTTACAGACTCCTCCTCCCCAGCTCTGACGAAGCATGTTCCTAATAAGGGCATAAGGGCGGGATCTTCACTGTAGACTCGGCCCTTGCGTGACGTGTAGCTCGCGCAGCTCCAATGCCAACAGTCAGACCCCCGTTAAGTAGGAGATTTCTAAACATTTTTGCTACCATAACCAGCCCGGTGCCCCAGATTGTTTTTAACCCAGCGTAATCACAGGAGGAATATCTAGCTCTAGCCAGTTCTAAAACATTAGGCACCGGGCATTAAAGCTGTTTTTAACGTGTCTAAAGTCCAATGCATTCCAATGGGGAATAGCGGCCATATGGAGGTACTACAGCAATAGCGGAGCAATGGCGGCCTCCAGTGTCGTAGTCACAAAGCAGAGCAGTCAGCGGCCATTGGTGTAACCCAGGTGATAAAACCTGTGCCCAGCCTGTTTCTACCTTTCCCATTCATTATTTTTCCCACACTCAACCCAGACGTGGGTTTATCCGGGACTTGTGGAGGGGTTGGGAAGTTGGGTGGATTATCCCAATTTGGGGTTTCCTGAGTTGGGTTTGTTTGGGTTTTATTACTCTGAATGTACTTTGTAAATTGTGCATTAATGTGATTGTTGCTATTGATTTGAACTGAATATTGATTTGAAGCGCTTGTTTTGAATGGCCATTCATCGAATCTATACTATGGGTTCAATGTATATATTTGCACTATTGTTTTTGTCCTTTACTACATTATCTAAATACATGGTACCTCTTAAACTTAAATCTTGCCTCCTGTCCACTCCCTCCTTGAGCCGAAACTAGCTCTTCTGGTCACTAGCATATATTAACATTCACATTTGCGTTCCCGTGTTACCTAAATTGCATAGACAAGTACAGGTACTGGTCTTGTACCTTTTATACTTTCTATTACACATTTACGACACAGGTGCTACATTTGACCTGAGTTTATAAGCTTATAAATGCCTAGAATGCTAAAGGAAGAACATGAGGCAACGCGATGTAAACGAGGAAAAGAATGTGAGGCTGTAAAAGGAGAGCAGCACTCTGTAATAAACCACGCCTCGGTCGACCTCTTTCTTTAAGGGGGGTATTATGTAAAATCGACTTTTTCAAGCTTTATATCATGTTATTATATCATTCCCTCATTAAACACATACCTGGAGTGTTGCCTTGGCTCATTCACATATTTTGAGTATCAGTAAAAGTTAGACGGCAGCCATTTTAGGTATAGCTATGCCTCAGTCCTCCTAGGAACGCCCCCACCTCCTGGAGACGCCTCTGGACCTTTTGTCACCAGCCAAGCCACCAACCACTGCTCCTCAGCTCAGCAGAGGCCTCTCCCCGCACAGTGTTGTTGTTTAGATGCCACAGCAGTGTGCTGAAGGGGGCGTGTCGGAAAGCTTCTTAAAGAGACATAGGCCTATTTCAAGATGTTCAGTACAGCCATTTTGAGAGAGCAATTTTATTCAAGGCAGTTATTTTAATTTACTGCATACACAGACCAACAGAAGGTTACGTCATCATTGTAGTATGCTATAGACTGGTGCTATGTGATTGAAAAAAGCATAATACCCCTCTTTAATAAGCGACTCCCTCTCACCAGTAGCACAGGCACATAGCGCAACAGCTGTGCACATGCAAGAGGACTGTAGCGTTTGGAGCAACGTTGTCCTTGCGCCAGGCGGAAGAGCGGGCCCGATGTGTCACAAAGGAACTTTAGGAGCTGAACACGTTTCAAGAAAATGTATGGATTTACCAAACATTACGTCAGATGAACTGAGGGGAAATTTTGAAATCCAAAAGCAAAATAGAAACAACAGAGAACTTTTGAGTTAATAATTGTGCACAGTTTTGGCCAAAACACCAACTGAATGTGTTTTGGACCATATTTTTGCAATGACACTATTTAACAATACATTTTTAATTTGAATCCTCACTGCTCTAGACAATCGGCTTCAAAACCTTAAATAAAATGTTGGCATAAAGTAAACAACATTCTACATTTTCTACAGTTTGAAAGTGACAGATATTTTGGAAAGTGATTATAAGTGACCAGCGGGTGTTTGTGGCTTCGTAGGAAGACTTGAGAGCAGCTATTCAGCCACAAGGAACAATCTGCAGATTTGTCCCTTCAAACAGATTGGTTCATTAAAACAAAGCCGTAAGCAGCAGCAGTGGGCGCGCTCTCTGCTCAAAGTCACAAAGTCACCCACACTTCGACTTCAAATTTACAGATTATTAGCAACTCTGCAGAACGTAAAGGTGAAAACACTGAAGGACAAATATTATAGTTGGGACTAAATCTGTGATGTGGTATAGGATCAAGATTGATATAGGCATTTTATAGGCTAGCAAAATATAAACCTTGATATGCACCAGAGTAAAAGAATTTATAGACATTTAAATAAGCCAAAATGATGCTCAGTGAGGACACGTACCCGACTGCTAACTGTAGATCAGCATAATCACTTTAAGCTTGGCATTTAGCCTTAACAAACATTTTGTAAAACAAGACCAGCTCCGGAGTTTGCAAAAATACCACAAATTGGCCGATCCATATTCATGCCAATGACTTCATGCACACAGAACCATTATGCTGAATCTATTTATTGCGCTAACTGTTCCACATCGCCTTGGCTCAAAACATAATGGAGAAGGTTATATTTTTCATCCACACGCGTTTAAGTAAATCCATAAGCAAGTGGGCTCAAAGGGCTTTTCCAAGTCCATACGTCTTTGGCTAAAGTGAGTGAGTGTTGGAGAGTGTTTTTACTTTGCGATGAGAGAGATCGAGAGGTGAGGAAAGCATCTTCTGGATACGTAGGACCTCAGGAGGAGCTTTTTGGGCGCTGCTGCCACACAGCCAAGAAAGATCCAAAGTTCACTGAAAGATGCGCTCTCGGCTCGATACACAACTCCAGGGCTCGAATCCCGGACTGGGCGGGGCCTTGATGTGTGGAGTTCACATCTTCCCCTCGTGTCGAAGAAGTGAATAATGATGTGGCACCAGGCTTTTATTGGTTAAGGACATACGCAATAAGCAAAGTGCCCATTGCATCTGCGCATGTGCAAGTCAATCAGGTTCTAACATTTCGGCTACCAAACAAACCACGCCATTGAAATGTGTGTGCGAGTACAGGTATACTGTGGACATTTAAGTATATTGAGCCATAACAGTGGACCATAAGTCTTTCAGGCATTGGTTTAAATCAGGGGTGCCCAAACTTTTTGTCTCCGAGGGCCAAAATGAAAAAAGTGCCTGTGGGTCGCGGGCCAACACGGCGATGTCAAGCGTGAAACACATATAACTGCAAATAATAATAGTTACTTTATTTATTTTCGGTAAACATTTGCATTTGATTCTATATGCAAATAACATGCTACATTAAAACAAATGTTAACTATGGCAAAAGCCTAGTTTTAGTAGAACAAAAAACCAATGTAGCAATATGTAAAATGTAAAAAACAATGTAAAATGTAAAAAACAAAGTAAAAACAACACCCTGTATGTACATTACTACATTACATTGACTTTACCTCATTCATTTGTTAACTCAAAGAAAATGCCATATTAGATCATTTTGAAAGTGTCAGGTCATGTTAAAAAATGATTTATAAAAGAATTGATGCTGAACTATGTTGATGTCAACAAACTTTGTAATAAAAGTTGGAAAACTGTGAAAGTTGATGCTACAACAGTGTTTCCTTAACTTTGCAAAAGGAGTGAAACACCGCCCCCAATTTGACGCTGGTGGCCAAAAGTGTACTGCATCCATATTTACCATTGAGAATGAATGGGAGAGAGTTAGTATTAACCATACAGCGCAAAAGTAGGTCACTCTTTGGCGAGCCAACAGAATTGTTTCGGCGGGCCAAATTTGGCTCACGAGCCCCACTTTGGGCACCCCTGGTTTAAATGTTTAAGCCTTAAGTGGACACATTCATTTTGTCAATATCTTGAAACCGAGAGAACAGACAGAGGCTCAGGGTGGCTGCAGACCATAGTGGCCAGGAGAACGTATAGAGAGACAGGACATGGGATCAGCCTGACATAAATATTTTTTTTTATTTTTATTTTTTTGCTCACAGTCACTTTTTAATATTTTAAATTCATCCATGAATCACAGAGAAAAGTTTCAAAACGGTGTTGATGTTAAACACAGCCTAGTCTAGTGGATACATTGTCGCGTGTCAAATTAGCAATCGCTTCGCTGCGTTGTCAGATCACTTCACTTACGGAAAAATTAAATAATAGATATCAAATCTATGTGGGTATGTGGATCTACTTAGGGCTCATATTCAGTCCACAATTATGACGGATTTAGTTTCCTGTCTACATTCCTATATTGACAACAACAAAAGGATTATATGTTGTCTTTATTTTTCGCATTAAAATACCAAGATTTTAGTCATAAAGAATATTTCCCCCCTCACTACTTATAATGGGTCTTACTCACCGGACAAGAACAAATTATGCAAAAGTGACTTAGAATTTTCTTAAGACTTGCAATGACCTGTTTGACATGTTCTATAAACTGCAGGCACATTATGTCTGTCAACATATATCAAAACAAACTTCACACCCACCTTCCGTGTAGTCATTACGAAGCCGGCGGAGAAGCGATTTGTCATCTCTGCTCAGCTAATCTTCTGCAATATCAGCTGACATGCAAGGCGGCCACAGTTTCATACCCTGGACTTGCATTCAAAGGGGTCAGAAATGTGTTTGTCTCCCAGCTATGAACAAGGTCTAGTCATTTTTGACAGCATCTCTCTTTGTGTGCGTTTATTATTATGGCGCGTACTCCTTTTCCCCCGAATACTTACATTGACTTACTTACAGAACCTCCAAGCTTGTTATATCCTCTCTAAATTGCATCACTCTTTTTTTTTGTGGGGGGGGGGACCAAATCGCCTCCTGGCACAGACCTGTCCTTCGCATTTGACTGGCGGATAGGGAATCGTCTTGTCAGCCTCCGAGTGATGAGATTTGCCTGGGTGAATGCTTCTCGTCGCTGGTCGGTAAAGCACTTTGTAGTCGGTGCCAAGAACACGAGAGGCCTATGAGGGTCTGGCTGTTTGGATGTGTACATGTAAATTCAGTATACAAAGGAACAGATGGAACAGACATGCTGCCTCCCTCTGGGCCTCTGCAGGGGAAGGAGACTGAACAGGGAGGTGCAGAGTAAACAATAACATTTGAAACTGGTAAGGCTTCACAAATACAGCAAGAAATTTGTGGAATTTAAGATGGGGGAATATGGGGCCGCACAAACTTTAATGACCAGTTTCCACCGAATATTGCCATTGTGATCCATCCATCCATTTTCTTCCACTTGTCCGTTGCCGGTCGTGGGGCAGTTGGAGCTGCCCAGGTCACATAGCACCAGCCCCATGGCTCCTTCTGCAGGTGGTGGTCCACGAAGGACGGCCTCACAGTTCAAACCGGGCTGTTGGTCTCTCCTAGGGGCTACCAGTGTACGCAGACACTGGAGGCAATGTGGGTGAAGTGTCTTGCCCAAGGACACAACGACAATGTGCACCTCAGGAGGCGGGATTCAACCCCTGACCTTCCAATCATGAGACGACCCGCTCTACCATCTGCGCCACTGTCGCCATTGTGATTAGATTTGTAATTTGTTTTAATGTTTTTCACTTTGCACTTGGTTTTAAACATGTCCAGGACCAATGCAATTCGAGAGAAAACTGAAGTAGCTGCCAAACCTATACAACAACCGGAATATGTTAATAGAAGCCTAAGCTAAAAGTTTTAAGACCCCATGAAGACAGGAGTTTTTGTTTGCTGCAAGGACATTGTACTGCCTACATAACTGCTCTTGCTATAATTGTGACAATTCAAACTGCATTAGATTGGATTGCAATTAACTGCAGCATTGCTTTTTCCAATACCTTAGCCACAGGGGTGCCCAAAGTGAGGCCAGCTTTGGCCCATGAGGTTGTTTATTTCGGCCCTCTGGTGGCTTCTATGTCCATACAAATCTGTGCCTGTTCCGATTAAATGCGCACATTTTGTTAGCCGTCGAATCCCGGACCCGATTTAAAGTGAACGTTAGCCTATATCCCATACAAAAGAATAGAGAAAATGGCTCAATACTAACATATAGAGAGGTATGTTTTGTCCTTCGTGGCATTTATATGATTTCTGTGGTTTCTTTACCATTAGCATATAAGATGATGTTATTGCCTATATGAGGTCGATGGGTTGACAACAGCTGAATAAATCTGGATCGTTTATAATTTGCGATGATTGATGGCTAATACCAATGGCTACAGGTAAATTACATTGAGCAGGCTAACGGACGCCGTCTAGCTACATTAGGATCAAATGCCTCTTCTTTTTATTTCTATTTTGTCAATGACACTCCAGGACCTATTCTTAGGGTTTCTCGATGGAATGTGGGCGTTACCATGGAGACGGCTCCATCAGCAGTGAAAACCTACAAGAAACCCCAGAAACTATTTACTTTTCGCAAAACTCCGCCCCAAAATGGTGTTACTATGGAGCTAGGTCCGTCAAGCCGCAGATTTCACTGCAAAACAATGGTACAGCAGATAACCACCAAACCTACCAGACGAAAGAAGAGGAAGCAATAAGGTGAAGCAATCTGCCTATGGAGTACTGTATGTAAATCAGACGCTAGGTACCTCAAAGTGTGTCTGAGGAAGTCGAGTTGTTTCCCAAAGCCAAAAACACAACTGGAGCGCTACAATGGATCAAACAATGTGGATGTCCAAACTCCCAGCTAAATGTCCGAAAATAAACAAGCATAAACACGTCTGCTCTAAGGTAAGACTAGGCTAACAGCTTAGCTAGCTAACGTCTAGCTACTGACAGTCACATAACGTTACACAAACTGGAGCTGTTTGGTGAAACTTTGATAATGATTATGTGCATTTTGTCACGGTTCTAATGATAACTGGCTGCAGCTTATTATCATTGTGGCACCTGTAGGTTTAGCTAGCATAGCTAACTTTAGCGAACCGAAGCAATGCTCATATTTTTTAACAATACTACAAAAATAAGAGTGTGTTTACCCGGCAGTGCAAGAGCACGACTGGTCCACAAACCTTTGCTGGTTGCATTTAAGGTAGAGATCATGAGGTTTCTCTGATTTCACATTAGTGAAAGTTGTCCTTTACCCTTCGTTAGATAGTTAAATATCTTGAATATATTCCTCTGCTGCATATTGCAACCCATTTTGCCTCGATCTGGAGGATATTGCTCCAATACGAGTCACTAACACGAGTCGCTCCAGCAGCGGCATCAGAAAGTAACTAAGTGGGTTGATCCTGGAGCATCTTAGAGCCACCAGGAGTGAAAGTGTCCATGCTGACCACCCATACAGGTCTTCTTCTCTAGGTTTAAAATTATTTTAGCTAATGTCTAGGACGATACCTCACAACAGAAACATGGCAGTTTCCATGATAGCCTAATGTTAATTGAAAATATTCCATCCCAAACTCTATTTTCTTGTAACCGTTCTTGTATCCATTTAAAACAACACAATTTAGATACTTGCCAAAAGTATTGCAATGGGACACATTTCTAAAATTATTATTTGTAGCTGAGTATTTGGGGATCTATTAAACTTATTCTTTGAACAACGTCCAAGCCCCGAAGGAAGAGAGCATCTTTCCTGCCTTGTTTATTCCACTCACTCTGAAAAACACACAAAGCTATATGACAGACTAGGCTTCTCTTTGATAATTACAGCAGTTTAAGGAAAAATAATTATACAAGGCCCAGATCATGTCCTTGTCCAAACACCTCTGACAGTTTAAGCACACTGTCACAAATATAAAAGTCAATTAAAGAAATGTTCCTCAAAACAACTTGGGATAAACACTGCAAAGTCATTCCCTTTAAGCTTCTTTTCAGAACCTAAACTTAATGAAACATAAACAACCTACCAAACTCAGGACTTCCAAGTTAGAGGCTTTTTGTCAGTGAGCCGTTTGGGGATATCGGTCAGTCTATGTTCCCACTTTCACCATTGTCATGAGCTTTGGGTCATAACTGCAGACTCAAGCGGTCAGAATAGTTCCTTTGACAATGTAAAAACTATATGTACGATTTATATTAAAAATGTCTTCACACCTAATCCAGTTGCGAAAGGTCACCAGCCAATGTACTTTTGTGTTCATCTGAAAGGAACGGCAAAAGATAAATAGATGTATTCATATATACATAGATCTGCCATCGTTTGTGCCAGTTTTATCTGGCACAAACGATGGCAGATCTTTCTCATAAGAAACTTCATATTCAGTTAAATATGACATGAAGTTAAAGGGACTGATGCAAGTTGGTCATTTTATACTCACTACTGCCACCTCAGGTCTTACGCGTTAACTGCAGTCTCTATATTAAGCTCATGCATGATGGCACTTTGGACCTGAAGTAACACCTTTTGAGTCACAGTGCAGGATTTTAGAGGCAGTTGTGGTGAACAGGTCTGGGCTCATTCTACACATTAGGACATGGCTGGAACATGTAGGGGGAGGAACATACATAATATTAACATTTTTGAACTCTGTATAGTCCCTTTAAATAAATTAAACTGGACATTTTCATACATAGTTGCCTTACGTTTAGAGAATCATCCAATTCTCTCTTCAAAGGGCCAAAGATGTTATGGTGTTGTAGACTGCACAGTCACCAGGAAAAACTTGCCAAAGTCTGATTGCATTCCAACAAAGATTGATATCCATGTCTAGTTGAATTTATTTAACTTCTGTGTGTTTACCACCCTGGATTATATCAATCTTTATTGGAATGCAATCAGAGTTTGGCAAGTATTGCCTGGTGACTGTGTGCTTGTAGTATGTCACCACCCAGTCTACCATCTGATGGAACTTAACAGCTATGGCCCTTTGAAGAAGAGAATTGGATGATTCTCGAAACAACTCGGGCAACTATAAAACATGTCCAGTTGTCCTGTAAACGCTTAATAACATGCACATGCAGCGCACAATGTTTCATAAAGTTGAAAGAAATAAAACTGTCCCTCTGCTGCGTGCAGCCACGGCGGGTGGGGAATGAAAGGCAGCAGCCTCGGCGTTGGACACCGTTCCAATGCGCAAAGTTACCAAATGTAAAGGATTTAATTGATCAGAAACTGTCATATTGGCTGTGGAGGAGTTGCAGAGTTATGCAGCAGTTGCAAGAAAATTGTAGCGTATTAGAACATTTGAGCTACAGCTGCAGGATTCTTGGAGCGGCTGAATTGAAAAAAATAAAATAATAATTTGCTATGCGCCCCGTTTGTGAAATGCGCTTCTTTCTTTTGGACTGAGCTGTAGCCGACACAAGGAGCAACAATGTAAAAAGGAAACATGAGGCTTATTATAATGAGCACCGCTGATGCTCTTCATTCATCAGGAGTAAACACTGACACACGATGTAAACGTCACCTTAAAACGCAGATTAGGCGTGGGGTTGTGGCATGTGTAGTTTATTTATAGAAAACTGTTGTTGTTGTTTTGGTGTTAGGGGTGTGCGCGTTGATCTACTGTACCAAAGTAGGCCTGTACGTACGCTCAAGCAGACTTTTCAAGGTCATTTTCGCTTTTGTTTTCAATTTGACATCGATTCTAAGGAAGACTACAAGGCAGCGGGATGTAAAGAGGAACATAATGTGAAGGTTGCCACAGAAGCGAGTGCTGCTTGTAATGAACCTCTTATTCTTGAATAACGCCCTCTCCCTAGTGCGCAGCCTTTAGCGCAAAACCTGCGCCACATGCAAGATCGCGCGTGTACCACGTTTAGAATTGCGCACGGACACACAAGGCACAAGATCTGGCCCATTGAGTCTCAAGGGACAAACCTGTCAGTGACTTTTTTTTTCATCAGTAGGTGAGTGTGAACCCTGGAATACATTGGGAAGACAGAGCAATCAGTCATAATGCTGTTTCTACTCATGTTTAAACTGCAACTTATATGTAAGTCTGTGTTTTTTGGCAACGTTAATGTTCCATTTAGGCCTAAATTTACAGTGCATTGCTAAATGCTTCTGTGATGCATCTAACAATGCAATGTGGGAATGCAATCATTCCGGGCAGGCAAATGGAGCAGCTTCAAATAAAGGATAAATAAAATACATAAAAAGGCCCCTTCAAGGAGGAGGGTAGAAACAACTGCCAACACTGACTTATATAGAAGTGAACCATCCTCAACTCAACCAAACCCAGTCCAGTCGACGATTTGAACTTCGCTATAATTAATACTTCCTGGATGATGAGAGCCTTCATAAGCGTCAGTTCATTTCAAATGGGCCTGGAGAGCCTCTGCAGGCAGCAGTGGAGAAGAGAAACAGAAGAACAGAAAATACAGCACGAACTTTCATTTTAGCCAACAGCACACTTTTATCACAGAGCTGCTACGAGCTCGTCCAGTGATGGTTATTGACGGTTCTCGGTTCTACTGATCACGCAACAAACAGCAGGGAGTCCAAAACAGCGCACTTTATACCACTGGAGAAGAAACCGCCTCAGTGAAAGATCTCCTTTATGACACATTGTGACTTTCCAAGTCACAATGTGTCAATATAAGTGGAAAACTGATGATGCATCCAGACTGGACAAGAAAGTGGTTTGCACAAGCCTAAGTTCATTTTGCGAAGCGACTTTGCGAATGCTACTTTTCAGAGTATGGGCTCCGTGCCAAGTGATTACTGTAGTCCCCTTTCTCGCTGCCTGAATCACCCGTCGCAGCTCACAGGGAAAGGCTTGGCTGGGATCCATGTAGTTTGACCATAACCACATTGACTTTTCAAATCTCCTGCGCTCTACAAAAAATAACACCAATATGGACCGAAGTGGAATTATGGGTAAGACAATACCCATAATATTGTCTTACCATGAAGACTTTTTTAATTCCAAAGCTTAATACAGTACTTTTTTTTTCTTCTACAGTAGTGTCTAATACTGTTTTTGTAGCTCTTATTTTATTTAAACTGGACATATCATGCTTAATTGAGACTTACACATAATTTTAGGTACCTGGGCATTGATACGGTTTTAATAATGTCTCTGTAAGGTAAACAGTCAACAGAAGCCAGAATTGTGAGAATTCGGCCTGAACATGTGTAAAAACTTAGAAAGTAAGATCTGGTTTATAAAATCTCTGGATTACTGCATTAGTGAATGGTAAATGGTCTGAATTTACATAGCGCTTTTCCACCTACATTAGGCCCTCAAAGCGCTTTACAGCAAGGATCCACTCACCCATTCACACTCTCATTCATCCACCAATGTACGCAGACACTGGAGGCAAGGTGGTGAAGTGTCTTGCTCAAGGACACGACAACCATGTGCACTTTCCATCAACGGCCATCATTACAACATTCACTTTCAATTGTCATCTTTGCTCAACAGATAACTGTGTATTTCACTCTATTTTATGCAAGAGATCATCCCTCCAAATTGGTCGTATCAATGGGATCACCTGAAATGGGCGAGGTTAGGTAATTTACCTGTGAGTAAGTGAGTAAGTGCTTTATTTGTCATTGTACAATTGTGTAGATCAGGTGTTGGGTTAGTCCTGAGCCGCTGCGACTGAGCGCGCCGCCATTGTGCGCCAACCTGACCAGCAGGGAAACTAGAGCACCCGGAGGAAACCTGGCTGGCCTTCAGTGCTCTTCTGAAATAGTGCACCGACCACTGGTTTGTCCCCGTTTCAGACGTGGTGTCCTGCACTGGTCAAGGTCCTCCTCATCCTCTTCCTCCTGCGCCGCCTCCTCTCTCTCTTTCTCTCCTTCTTGCCTTTTGTTAAGCCTCCACTGTGCTGGGGCTGTGGGGGGCTCTTAGTGCCTCTTCAGTGTTTCAGAAGAAGAAATCTTGGGGTTGGTAGCTGTTTGTTTACTTTTAATAAAAAGTTGTTTCCGTCATGGCCAGCAAGGACTCTCCGCAGCAAAAATCCACAGAATCTCACAAAAACACACCAAAGATCCACCAAACATCCTGCAAAACAATGTGAAACACAGAAACTGCAAATACAATTGCCGCTTGTTTCAGGAACAGCCAGTTCAAACCTCACCCAGTGCTTCCTTTTTGTGAACTAAACCATTTGCTTTCATCAGGGCGATAGTTATGAAAAGGGCGTAATGTCCTCACTGCCATTTACACTGTGAATGTTGACATAAATATTTGCCTGAGGGAGTAGTGTCATGAGGCAGCAGCGCGTCAAACATACGAGATTAGCCCAAAGCTGCAGCTCTAAAGAGTTCGGCACAGTTTGTTCTCATGCAGCTCATCACACAATATTTTCCGCTACAGTCATTTGAGATTTAAAAAGAAGAGAGATTTATAGAAGTAAGAAGAAAAAGAACAACAACATAATAATAAGTAAAGGCACCTACGCTGGCAGCTCACTACAGGGCATTGAGGATGGGTCAAATGCAGAGAGTGAATTTCCCTACGGGGATTAATAAAGTATACCTTAACCTTAACCTTAAATATATGTGGTGTTCCAAGTCCTACCACCATCCTATCATGCAAAATAGTCTCTTTTTTTGCTTCTTACCATGTTACAACTTCCCCTCTTCAAAAATAGACCAAGCATCTCACTTCATTCACCAGTTTGGAGAAATCCAGACCAACCATGTCTCACTGTCTTATCATTATGTAGAAAAGTATAATGCAGTGGTACCCAAAAGAACGTTTTTAATCCTCAGGTATTCAGGATAAGTCTGTAACCCATTACTGGACTTAGTTTAAGAAGCTGTCGTTTCATTGATTTGTTAGCATGCCAGTGGCTAAAAATAGTGGCTTGAATTCTGTTCATTCCAGGGTAATTCCCTTTGCTGCCAGCAGAGGCTGCACAACACAAGTAGTGAGATTCTAAGAGAGCAGTCTTCAGTCATCAAGTCCATACAGAGATTTTTAATTTAATCTTTATTTGACCTTTATTTAACCAGGAACGTCCCGACTAAGAATCTCTTTGTCAGGGGAGTCCTGGCCCTATATATATATATATATATATTATTTATTGGTTTATTTGGTCGGGCAGTGCATGTTAATGAACATACATCATGCATGTAAACAAGCCACACCGGATTGTAGCCTTGGACTAATTTCCATCCGTCGTCCCCATGTGCACTCTCAAAAACACTCTCATTCATCCTGGCCTATTGTACATGTTTTAGGGGAACCGAAGTACCTGAAAGAAATCTACACAGAGAACATGCAAACTCCACACAGAAAGGCGGGAATCGAACCCGGGACCTTCGAGCTGTGAACACAAGCTCTACCCGCTGTGGTACCGTGTCGTGAGGGGACCTATTGTACATATTTTTTTCCAGGGGGGAAACCTACGCAGACACAACTAGAACATGCAAACTCCACATATTTCAGTGCTGAGGTGCAGGTCCAAAGGCCATAATTACACTCTAAAAACTGACCCACTGATGTTTTTGGTTTTCTGTCAGAGAACAGAATGATGCAAAACAAGAGGAGCAGTGAGCTGTGAAAGTCACCCAGAACACCCTAAAGTAATTTTTTGATAATAACCAGACAGACACCGGGATGTGAGGCTGCTGATCGCAGGTGGGCGGCCACACTCGCGCTGTCAGGATGCATTTGGGTATTTGTATGTAAATGGGTGCAGCAGAGGAGTCAGTGTCTCTTTGGGCGCATAATAAAACACTCGCCCCATAGCTTTTTCCACTAGTTTATGTAAAAGGACCTATTATACATGATACGGATTTAAGAGAAGAGAAGATAGAGAAATTCACTTGTCAGCTCTCAAGAAACATAAAAACACACCGGAAATGTGCATCAAGTAATAGTAACTAGAGGAATGATCTAAAGACATATCTGTTATGGACTGATAAGGTCAGAGTGATGCTAGATAAAATTGTCCTGAAACACCACCTGAAGAAGCATTCTGTAAGAACTGGCAGGAGGTTTGGGAATCCAGTTTCAACCTGAAATGGTCCAACTAACGTAACAACTTTTTATGAGAAAAATATTTATTTCAATTCAATGCAACAGTAATAATAATAATTATTATTATAAAACAACTTTGTCAAGATTAAGAATTCACATTACCATCAAAGATAAGGCCCCAGATTTGGTTAAAGATAACATTAACATTATATGTGATTTTTTTCAGGAGTACAATATGACAAAAGTTCATTCTACTCGTGTTGCTTTGTTGGGGGAGCTTGGTTTTTCCAAGATAAAAGTATGCATGTTTTGCCATTGCCAGCAGGGTCAATTTCTGTTCATACTGATTTGGGGCAATTCTACATAATGGTTTTTGTGTCTCCTATTGTTGGGAACGTTACATTAAAAAAGTTATAGTTATAGTTACTCACTACTTGTTCCAAAAAGTAACTGAGTTAGTAACTGAATTACTCTATAATAAAGTAATTTGTTACCAGGGAAAGTAACTATTTGCGTTGCTGTTAAAAAAAAAAAGTTGCTACATGTCAAAGAATTTGGATTTTTTTGAGCAGTTTTCACAAGTCAGTTGAAATGAGTAGAACAGACAGTCTGTACTATCACATCACAGATGTTCATAGTAACTGATTGAACTGAATAGGGGGTAGAGTGGGGGGCCTCTGTGACTGAATGGTATTGACCAGTATTTGCGTCGCTGTTTTATTAATGTAGGAATACGGCCGTATTCACAGAGAATGAGGAGGAACAGGAGTAAAAGAAACATGTGCTAACGCGGTCAACAATCAGGGCAGACTTTACGCACAGGCATGAAGTCTCTCCGTTCATTCATCAGGCAAAACGTAAAACAATCATCAGCAAATATACGTTTAGATGCCTAACAGAAAGTTAGCGGCCCCGTCTCCTTTTTGGAGCAGAGAGCACGATGCAACACTCTGCACTGACACAGTCAGATGGCCGCGATCGGTCCTGCAGACAAAGGTGCAGGCTGCACAGCTGTCCCTGTCCTGGAGAGGCAGAGGACACTGAATGATGTGAGCCCCAAGGGGCATCAAGAGACTCTGCCCCCTGCTCTCCCTGCTCTCCCTGCTCTCCCGTTTTCCTGCAACAAGAAATACCGCTGTGGTGAGCTGACACCGGAGCGCTTTTTCAGTCGAATTGTAACATGCCACTTTGTTTTCCCAGTAATGATAACGGCATTGTAACGATGGAGAGAGTAATTAATTAGATTACTCTGTTACCGAAAAGGTAGCACTGTTAGCAGCACCGGAATACTTAAACCCTGTTATTCCCAACACTGCTCCCAACAGAGCAAGGCTGAGATCAACTGTGTTTTTGAAAAGGTTTAGCTTTGAAAATACTTCACTCCAATAGGCATTTAATTTACTGAACATCCTAAACATATGAAAGACGTCAGCACCATCTACATCACATCTTTGGCAGCAAGATGAAGTGTTATGAAACTGACACAGTTTACGAGGGGAATAATAAGTACGATTTAACAGATTAAGCTGAATTAGTCTATGTCTGGTATTTGAAAGGATGGTTTGAGAATCTCTGAAAATTTTCTCCCATTCTTCCGGTGTAAATACTTTTCCCAGTTGTCCTTTTGGATTAAATAATCGTGATTAGATCATTGATAAACAATAATAACGACCTGCCCACTCAGTGCCCCTCCTCCATCTTGCTGGCCCCAAAGTCAGAGTAGAGCTTTATGTCCATTACTGATCCAGCCATGAGCCCATTCATCAGTCCTTCCCATCTGATCTCAACAGTCCATAAACCTTTGAAAGATCTGTCTTTACATCATTCCTGACCCAGTGTAAAACATTTTAGCTCATGTGTTTCGATCAATAGTGGTCAGGTTTTCATCACATCTCTGAGCACTGAACACCTTGTACTTCTGGACACTTCAGGTCGGTTATAGTTGCTGAAAATGACAGCACTGGTAGATAATGGAATCCTGATGGCCTTGTGTTTTTTTTTTTTGTCATCTCACTTCTTACGACCCTGTTGGCTATGGGCAATAAGGCCTTTTATGGTTCTGTGGTACGACCCAATATGTTTGGATATTTCAAGAAGGCTGCATCCCTCTGAGCAGCTATTAACGATTTGGGATGTTTTCAGACGTTTTTTTCCCTTCCCTTCCCTTTTGGTGAGGGAACATGGCTGATAATAATTCTGCACTTTATTCAGCCTTTAACCACACCTACTTTACAAACACCGACATCACCTGGGCGCTACAATCCGAGAGCCTTTAAGTTTTACACCATTTGAAGTTTGATAATGTGGAGGAAAAAATAACAATATGGTCAAAAATGAATGTGTGTAATAATTCTGCATGCAGTGTAGAACAGAGGTTCTCAAATGGTCTGACCTTGTACCCCTCCATGTACCCAGCCTGGTCATGACACTCTGTGACCTACTAGTCATATCATTATATTACATTGTCTCTGTTAAGCCAGGGGTACACTACACAGTTACTTGTCTGGGGAAATTCTTAAAAGCACTGTATCTGTTTTTTGGAACATTTTTGTTTTGTCCTCCTTTAGTATATATTAGTATATTGTAAACACTGTCCATCTAATTACAAAGAATTTGCATCAATTTCATGAACTCTCAAGCTAGTTTTCTTGCATTTCTGTGACCCTGCAAATTGTGAACAGTACCTATAAACTTGTCCCTATAAAGAATCGGGATAGTACAAAAACGTTACAAAAGTTAGGAATGAGTTTGGGTCACAACTAACATATTCATTTAGCGGCTTCCTCTTTCATTGTTTGCAATAAAATAAAATCAGCCCAAAATCTGTCCAGTGTGTCATTAACAAGGTTCAGTTCGGTTTATTTTAGCTCCAGTCACAGAAATCATTCACGTTTTTCATGAGTAAGTAATGCGAGACCAAAGCAGGCGGCTTCTATGCATATTTACCATGCTAAAGTTACCATTTAACCATTATTATTGCAGAAATGGAAAATATATTGAAAGAAAAAGTCACAAACGACAGAGCCCAGGCACGAGTGGGTCTACATTTGACTTTAAGTGTACTTTTCCGTGGAGGTAAACACCGCTAGCATGAGGGCACTCGGTAAGACAAACTTTAGTAGCTACATTTCTCTCTTTGAACCGTGGCACAGTGGAGATGAGTGCAGTCTCACAATTTTCTACCACATCTCGTAATGTGACATCTAAAAATCCAATAAGACAACAAGAAACAATCGTGTTCACTGAGCTCGAGACCTTTGCAGAACCAGACTCTTTCCACAGCTGTGAAAATGGCTCTGGAACATTTTGGATTATTTTGAGTGACAGCAGATTGCAGAGCATGGATTGTGCAAAACTGTGTGAGGCAAATGTCACACCAGATTGCACGGGATAAGCAAAGTCAGTAATTCACTATTTTTCAGGACTTTTTCCGGAAATGATGGTATAATGAACTGAATGGTGACAACAATCCCTTAATGCATTGGTGATGCGAGCGCTAACGATCAGATGTGTTCATGTGAGCTCTGCTTTAGCGAGACATGTATTTCTTACCACGCGGCGCTAACGTTGCCATGACAATGGGGCAGTGCTTCCGGTTCACGTCTGTAACGCCATAGTTTTTCTCTTTTATACTTTTACCAGGGACTGGAGTTGAAAATTAGCACTAGCTATAAACTCTTTTTGCATAGCATCAGTTACAAGCTTGTTTGTACTATGTTGAATTGCAATGTCCCTGTCAAATAAATGAATAAATAATAATAAAATGGATAAAAAACTGCATTTTGCTCAGAGTAATGCTTTGATAGCATACTATTGCTATAGCTTAAAGCAGTACTAAGTAACTCATGCCCCTAGAGGCCATAAGCGCCACTGCAGGTGTCGTAGCATGTTGCGTTTTTTTACTCATTATATGTTCATGAGAGTAAATACTACGCTGACAGAAAAGACAAAGGGACAGAGGGATATTGTACATCCAATTACACAATGGAAATATATATTTTTTCACTCAAACCTGGCTGTAAATACTGTTTAAGTGGCGCTAGCCCACAGTTAGGTTTGCCTGTTAGCCTGTTAGCTTCTTCTTTCTGATTCCATTAGTGTGTATTGGTTGCTCCGACCCGGAGGCAGTGAAGTTGCAACTGTGGTTTTCTGGCCAGACACCAGGGGGAGATGAAAGACCCCCCAATCATCCCATTAACACTTGTATTACCCCCAGAGGGACTATGGAAAGGATTAAATAAGGTAAACAAGTCACTTAGTACTGCTTTAAATGTGGATACAAATATATTGGTACAATTACGTTTCGAATCGATGTTGCCCTTATTTATGCTTTAACCAGTTTTTTAAAGCCGCATTTATATGCAGGTTAAATCTTTCAAAACTCCGACATGTCGATTTGCACGGGACTAAAATTACCTGAGGACCTCCGGGTTTGTAGAATTACCCTGATTTTGACCTTCTAAATCACTGGCATGGCAGATTCGCACGGGAATAGAAACCCAGAGGAGGTCAGGAATTTACTTTTTACCTGAGGTCCTTTGGTAATTCTAATCTCGTGCAAATAGGGCTTTTGAGTTTACCCCAATGACAAATGAGAGCAGTGTTGACCTTACATTTTTGTTGAATGCAGCTGGACAATGTTTTGTGATTAACTAGGGGTGCAGAAATCTGAGGATATGAGTCAGATGGTGACGGTGCAAGTTTTAGTCAAAATGTCTTAATATTTAAGCTTGTGGCGCGTGTCAGACGTGTGTACGTGCACCTAAACAGAGCGCATGTGTGTCATCATCACTTGCCGCTAAACTGGAGGCCGCACCGTGAGATAGCTGAACCGTTACACCCCTATGATTAACCAAGGGGAGTCACCAACTTTGGACATGTATCGGTTTACTGCAGAATCATTTAAAGTTACTGAACCTTTGAATCTTTGTCAGATGCAAAACCTCGATGTCATTGCGATATATCGGGCAACATGGATATTGAGTCAGTCATGGGAGCAAGTAAGAGCATCACAATGTACGTAGAACAACTATTTCCAAGACTTGATTTCATGACCACCCTGCATTAAAGTGGAATGATCCTTTTCTATATGCAGACGCCATCGCCGCTAAATAAATAAAGGTGCTATATTTCACAGCGAGTCTTATCAACATCTGCCTTGCTGTTTCGCATTAATTTGTGTCCTGCTGTTGACCCCAGAGCTAGTTCACAGCACAGCACTCATCGCCACAGGGCAGTGAACACATCACAGCATCTCCTGAGGACTCTGAACACACTGTGCAGGTTTGATCAGCCCCAGTGCAGCAGCGGGGAGCCTGACTGGGGCACTGCTTTTAAGCTGCTACTGATAATTCAACAGCGTGGCCACTGTACGGACGAGGAGGTTCATTATTTGAATTTAGGATGTTTCGCCCCTAACTATGTTGTACCCTTGTTATTTTGTCAAAAACAAACTTATTCCTGTTCTCTTTGGTTGTTTCTTCTTCTGCTGCTGAAGCACGGCAGTCTGTACTTCCTGGGTTGCATCACGTCATTGGAAGCTGTCCTTGATTTGTCACACAGTGGTGAACGTCAAGATTTTTAGCTCATTTTCTCCCTTCACATGTCAGAGTTTAATGTCAGAGTATAAAAAAGGATGAAACTAACCCTTTACAATGTCTATTTTATAGGGGTGTGTATTACCTAGTCTCTGGCGATACGATACGTATCCCGATACATATGTCTCAATGCGATACGATACGATATATCCTGATATTGATATATTACTCACAAGTCCCAGCTGAAAACCTACCTTTTTACTTCAGCTTTTAACTTTTGATTAACTTGCATTGATTCATTGTCTTCTGTTGGTTTTGGGCTGTATATGGTTCCATTTATTTATTGTACTGATTTTATTTTAATCTATTTGTATCACCTAGTTATGTTTTTTATATGATGTGTGTACTGCACTTTGGTCAACCCTGTTGTTTTTAAAGTGCATTATAAATAAAGCTGGATTGGATTGGATTGAAGCATTGACAATTATTGCAATTTTGTTTTACTACTTTAAAAACAACTAATCAGTAAACTAGAACACCTTCATTAGATTTGTATCAAATACATTGTGTCTGTCTGTGTATGGTGAATATTTAACTTTAAACAGAAACTTTCTTGAAAGCCGAGTAAATGAAACCAACTAAACTGGGGGTGGGGATAGCCTTCAGTTGGAGCGATCAGTAATAACAGAACTGAGTCTGTTTCATCCATTAAAATATACGATCACTCAGACGGGGCATTTAAACCCTCGTCTTTATTTGAGCAGTTAACATTTTTTCTTCCTTCAATGTTTCACAATCATACAGTTAATGGAAGCTCAAAGGGAGTAGACTGAAGCAAACGCTTATAAGTGCCTACCCCTTGTTCATGTAAAATTACATTTGCAGTTAATAATGATACAGTTATACATTGCTTTTACATTTTTATCAAACAGTAAACAATCCTTCCTGAGTATTTTGTATTAGTTTCAAAACTATATACTTGTACATGTTTGTGAGTTAACTTTTATCCTACTGTAGCTATACTTGTCAATATACAATCAGCAGCCTTAGTTTACAATTTGCAGCACTGGCAAATAAAGAGGTTTTAGCATTTCACATTTGACAAATAATAATAATAACTAATGGTTAATGTCAGTGATCATAACAATTATAACAATTATCCTTCTTGTCATTATCAATGGATGAATATTCGTTTTCATATTATATAGGCATGTTAGACATTTTGTATTCTACCATCTTGCCTTGTTGTCATTACTATCCACTATTTATTATCGTTATTATGAAAATGGTATGCCCAAACTGTAAACCCTTTCTAGTGTGTTGCGTTAAAAAGCCAGAGTGTATAGTGGCCTGTTGAAAGTGGGTGGACGCCCTCAATCAACAAGTCCCCACCCAGCTGCCCTGAGACTTGGTGGATGATGTTTACCTCCTGTACCGTGTGATGCATTAAGAAGACGAGGCTTTATGTGCCTGTTGAGAGGGGGGGACCCCTCGCCAACAGATCCATGTCTCGCCTACCCCAAGTTACCATTGTATGATTTCAGTAGTTATAGAAATGACAACGGAGCAACAGCAACAGTTAAATTTATTTCTTCTATAATTTGGACAAACTTGATGGTGCCCAATTGAAATCTTACAATTAGAACTTGATTTAACTTGCGATTAATCGTCAAAAATATTTAAAAAAAAATATATGTATATTCATTGTAATGACTTTAAGGTTACATTTTGTCATATGTTGCAAGAACCATTTCCGTATATTTCCTTTTAAATTGTTTGATATTATCACATTATCCTTGATTTCCACTGGCAACTTATTCCATAATCTTATTCCAGATACCGAGACAGAAAAGCTTTTTCTTGTTGTCTGTATAAATACAGACTTGAAGGACATTTTATTTCTTAGTTCATAAACACCTTCATTTTCACTAAAAAGCCTTTGAATATTTCCTGGTAACAATTTATTCTTGGCTTTAAACACCACTTGTAATGTTTGAGAGGAGACTAAATCTGAAAATTTGAGTAATCTTGACTTAAGAAACAAAGGGTTGGTATGATCTAAATAACTTGCTTTATGCACATTGCTCTCTTTTGAAGTATAACTAATGACTGCAGATTAGTTTTATAATTATTTCCCCATACTTCTGTGCAGTAAGTGAGATATGGCTACTCCACAACTAGCGTCACTCTGTGTAGGTCATTTGTGCATTAGATCGGGGCCTGCTGTATTTAGTTTCCCCTTGGCTTCTTTTCATCAATAAAATGCTACGAAGATAAATCCATTTTGCAGTGTGTTGTGGTAAACAAACAACACACCAAATCACAGGACAGTAAAACATGTTGAGTGGTCTCAAGCTGACCACACTGACACATCTCCTGTTTCTCTAACTCTCACGTTATTCTATTGTTACTCGAGCGGGAGTAAAATTGCAAGACCAAAGAGAAGCTGCAATGAATATTTCCCCCAAAATAGATGTTTAAATATTGATACAAACACTTTTTGGATCGATACAAGAATCGCGCGACGTAATATCGCGATATATCGGCAAATCGATATTTCAACACCAAGCCGGAGATTTTCAAGAAGTAACTGCCACATCATGCTGCAAAAGACGGTTTCCCACGCGGATTCATCCACAAATATATTTTGTAATCCTGTAATCCAAATATGGTAATTTCCTTTTTGGGAGACAGCTGCCGCTAAAGACTGGAGAAATGTACACGTTACAAAACTTTAGGACCGGTTTTCTCAAAATTAGGCTTTTGTTCCACTCTAGCAACAACATCTCCACTTAAGTGCCTCCAACAAACTCCAAACGTTCCGCTTATTAAAAAACTAAACAAGACTCAAAATTTCTTCTGAAAAGATATTTGTAACTATATATCAACAAAATAAAACCATAAATCTAATCCTAAGTCTATTCATTATTTGGATTTTGTTCCTAAAAATATCAGCAATTTTGGCCATTTAATTTTTTCATATATTAAAACAAAGTTACTACTAATACGCATTTGACCTTTCAGTGACCCAGCGGTTGTATGGGTGGTTAGCTTAGCGCCTTTACTTTCCATCCCGCTGACTCCTATGATGCTTCAGGATCCATTTTATTTCAGTTTTTAGCTTTTCTAGTATGTTTTTGGAATGGAATGTAACCATGGATACGGTTCAATCGGCAGTGAAAACCTAAAAAATCGAATTGATCCTGGAGCGTCCTACAGGCCATCGGGGTGGAAAGAAAACGAGCTACGCTAAACACCCACGCATCCACTGGGTCACTGAAAGGTCAAATACGTATTGTTATCAACTTTATTTTACATAAAAAGTTGCAAAGTGTACCTTTAAGCCTCCACTTTAACATGATAGATGTGGTAAAACAGGCCAACTGTCTGATTTAGCAGCTAGTCTCACTTGGAACCAAAGCCGGTTCCCTCTATGTCAGGGGCATTTCGTCCCACTGGCGCAGCCACGAAACTGGGAGCTGGCATATAGTAAACTCCGATCTGTCCTCTCTTTTGATTCAGCGCCGCTGTCATTCCTCCCAGTCACACGGGCTGGGCCGACCTGCACCAGCCCAGCCCGTGTTCTCTGCGTATCTGAATGTATCTGTGCCTGTGTGCCGCTCTCATTCATCAGCCCGCTTTTATCTTTTATTGAATGAGCCAGTGTATTTTACCCAACTCTTAGTGAGTAAACAGGGAATATATATTGACTTAATGTTTATCATTCATGAACGCATTGGGACCCGTGTTGGGAACGTTACTTTAAAAAGTAATTAGTTATAGTTACTCACTACTTGTTCCAGTAAGTCAGACCTGTTCCCGGTGCATGTTGGTCTCCGCCAGGGCTGCCCTTTGTCACCGGTTCTGTTCATTATCTTTATGGACAGAATTTCTAGGCGCAGCCAGGGGCCGGAGGGTGTCCTGTTTGGGAACCTCAGGATCTCATCTCTGCTGTTTGCAAATGATGTTGTTCTGTTGGCTTCATCAAATCAGGACCTTCAGCGCGCACTGGGGCGGTTTGCAGCCGAGTGTAAAGCGGCCGGGATGAGGATCAGCACCTCCAAATCCGAGGCCATGGTTCTCCACCGGAAAAAAGGTGGCTTCCCCTCTTCAGGTCGGTGGAGAGTCCTTGCCCCAAGTGGAGGAGTTCAAGTATCTCGGGGTCTTGTTCACGAGTGAGGGACGGATGGAGCGTGAGATCGATAGACGGATCGGTGCGGCGTCAGCAGTGATGTGGTCACTGTATCGGACTGTTGTGGTGAAGAAGGAGCTGAGTCGGGGGCAAAGCTCTCGATTTACCGATCGATCTACGTTCCCACCCTCACCTATGGTCATGAGATCTGGGTAATGACCGAGAGGACAAGATCGCGGATACAAGCACGATGTAACACTCTGCACAGACAGACAGTCAGATGTGCGCGTACAAAGGTAGGCTACAGGTCGTGCAGTTGCCCCTGTCCTGGAGGCAGAAGACACTGAATGGGCATCAACAAAGGCAGCGTGAGTAGAGACTCCGCCCCCTACTCTCCCATGCTCCTGCAGCAAGAAATACAGCTGCGGTGAGCTGACACCGTGGTGCTTCATTCAGCCAAATTGTAATGTGCCACTTTGTTTACCCAGTAACGATAACGGCGTTATTCCAAACACTGATTGGGACTGGAGGCTCTCGCTCAAATGACGCTCGAATTGATGTCAGGAGGAGGAGCGCAAACTTCAATCCAACGAAAAGTCACACGTCGATATAAAACACGTCTTCAAAGGTACTGGCAAAGGAGTTTTCTGCTTATAGCGATCTATGGAGCATATTGGGATTTAAGCCGTAAATTTACGCCCATGGTTTTGAGTGTGTGTGTCCATCTGAGTAGGTAAAATATGTAAAACAAATCTCTATGGGGCTAATTATTTTGTGTGTTGGAGCGGACAGTGGCTGAGTGCTGCCCTAGGCCAAGTCTATGAAGCACACTGCTCCATGAACTGCTCTTTGTAATAATATGTATTAATGTGTATGTGTGCATTGCTCAACTCCAGGTCAGATTGATTTTTTTTCTGTGTTTGTTTAGCAAAGCCCGTACGGCAGTAAGGTCCTATAATATTTATAATTCAGGATTCATGGCCACTTAAAGGGACTATGCATAGGTTTAACCACAAATACATATATACAAATTTAAAATGTCTTCCTCTTACATGCTCCAGCAATGCCCTGGTGAGTAGAATGAGCCCTGGCCTTTTCACCGCGATTGCCTCTACATGCCTGTAAAGTCACTTGAATAGTCTATGCTCGGGTTGAACAAGCAAACAGCGTAATAACCTCATGCGTGTATTATTACACAATGCAGCTCTACAAGTTTTTGAAAAAGAGATGGACTAAATATGAAGTGCAGTGAAACAAAAGACAACAAGGTAAAAAGCTCAAAAAGCCTGAACGTGATGATTTGTGGCTGTATAATGAGAGCCGAATCTCTGCGACCTGTTCATTTAAAAGACTGTCCAGAAAACTCACGCTGACTCAACTTGCTGAGAGGTTAGGCATTTTGATTGAAATGATTAATGCTTACAGTGGGATTCACTTTCACCTTTGAACACTTTCAGTCAACAATTAAGTGAAAAGAGACTATACAACTGCCTTACCGAGTCATTTACACGCAAAGACCTTTCACTTGTGGATTCCTGCTCGGTTTGTGTGCTGGTTCTTGAGTTTCAAAAATGAGACTCCAAACGGTTCACGTCAAAGTACAAAAAAGTACAGCAGCAAAGCAGTTCCCCAACACTTCGGAGGGGGCTGAGCGGGACTTTTTCAAATGCGAAGTGCCGATGGTCCTGGTAACGCTGTTCTCCAGGCCGAACAGCTGTATCGGGGAACATCGATACGCACTCCTGTAGTTTGGACCTCGATAAACATGTTCTTTCTTTAGAGAAGGGCAAGAGAATCTTATTTGCATAGCACTTTCCAT
Source organism: Neogobius melanostomus (assembly GCA_007210695.1). Classification (NCBI taxonomy): domain Eukaryota; kingdom Metazoa; phylum Chordata; class Actinopteri; order Gobiiformes; family Gobiidae; genus Neogobius; species Neogobius melanostomus. The sequence continues at coordinate 1,418,931 of VHKM01000542.1, read as the reverse complement.
TTTCATAGTATTATACATTTTCCTCTCCGCCCACACACACATTTACCGTTCTCCTCGCACTTCCACTCCCGTCCTTGTACATCCAAACCAATTTTCCACAGATAACAGCGCACTCAGGAGCTCGCCTGTACGGCACACAACCCATTTCCCCCGCCATCACTCACACACAGGTCCTAACACCTCCCCTGACCTCTACAGTCGCATAGAAAAGCTAATGTGAGAGGAGTGGAGTCCTGAGATGGCCGACCTGTCTGCATCAAAGCGCTAATGTACAAAACAAGACTTGCCGCGGACAGGCAAGGACGCCAATAGCCCTCGAAGAGGTAACATGAGTTAATGGTTTGCTTTTTAAATTGTACATAATGAACACTAGCTGTGCTTCATATGCTGCAAATTCTCTTCCTGATAGAAAGCTCATTCAGTGACCCTACGAAAATGATTTGTCTTCAGTTGTGGCATCATTTTTTTCTTTTACCTACTTTTGAATTTGCGTTTTTCAATGGCAGCAGGTTGACAAGCTGCAACCCCTCTTATCATCCAAAATCTACTTTTTGTGGAGCTTTAAGCCGGGTGTATTTAGCCGTCTGTGACAAACAATCACTTGTGAGGAAATCTTAGGTCGTAGCTCAAAATCGCGGGTTTTCGGTCGTACAGTGAGACAAGTACAAAGAACCGCTGGACGAGCTGCGACGTCGGGCAGAGTCTGATATTTCTCAGAGTGAGCCTCCTGTCGAGACCAGGGTCTCTGTCAAGCGTCTCGTCAACAAAATAAAACATCAGCACACGCCGCACTGCCACCAGATTCATAAACAACACAAGCCAGGCATAACAGGACCACATTTGACTTTCCCTGCACTTTTCCGTGGAAATAACCGTCGCTAACATGTGGCGCTTGCCTCAGCTAAACACACGAGGTGTCTGCTCCTGAAACTGCAGAGATTAAACTTCGGTCGTAGCTAAGAATCTCTCTTTGAACCATCTCACAGTGGAGACGAGTGCAGGCTCACGATTTTACAATCACAGTATAACATCTAATTATTTTATAAAACAAAGAAATCGTGCCATGTACACAGGGCATTAAACCATGTTGTTGAAAACAGACCTAGTCATGCTGTTGGGTGAAAGTGTCTTCTTACTAAGTTATTCCCACTGTTTCCCACAGAGGGGGCTCCAGGCAAACTCCACACCAGCCCTGGCCTCTGCATTTTGTAGCCACTAACCTTTACAAAAACACTAGGTCCCATGTGCGTGATTTGTCCACTGGTGACATCAAATAAAAAATTAAAAAAGTTTGAAAGAGGACTGAGAAATAGTATGTGATTCTTCGGCCAGTAACAATGTTCACAGAGACCTGTCTTGGCCAGGTCATGTCTGTTAATGAGAATGGGTACATTAGAGCTGCATTAGGAGTAACCAGCTTTGTTTTGGACCGTCTAATACTCCATGGTTAAAGTGATCTGACCAGACGCTCCGGCTTTGACAGAAAGAAAGCAGGAGGCTGCTCGACAGGCGACGACAGTAATGTTCCATACACAACAGTCACTGCCATCGAGGAGCATGCACTGATGATGCCCTCTCCCACAGGAGCTCCGGTGGCCTTGGACAAGACACACTTAAAGTTGTTTAAGACCTAAAGGGGATTTTTATCAAGAAACAATCTAAATAACTTTAAATGCAAATGCCTAATTTAAAAAGGTGTTGTAGAAGTTGGACCTGGATCACACTGTAATTGAGCTGATGATCAGACGGATGCCGACGACTTGAGAGAAAGGCAACAAGCTCACGAGTTGAGTGAACTTTTTACTACTGTTGTGCATAATTTCCTCGTCTTCCTTTCCTTTGTCTCACTGCTGGAGGATTCGGTCTGATCTTGTGCTTTAGGTTCAGACGCGCTCACGTCGCTGCATTAAAAGTGCACGATAATAACCGCTGATTTCTGTTCAGAACCAGAGGAGCAGAGTCTGACTTTATAACATCAGTCTACAGTAACTCACTCCTTTTCAGGTTAAAACAGTCAGGGCCCGATCTTGTGTTTCAAAACGCAGACTATAGCGTAACATTTTGCACTTAGTAGGAGCGCACTTTGTGATCTTGCCACTCCAGACTTAGTGCATTTAAAGGACTATTCAAACTCCACAAGACGCGAGAACTCTGCACCCAGAGCTGTGAGAACAAAATGATGTCATTTTGTTCTCACAGCTCCTGTTCGGCAGCTCTTGCTGACACTTCGGTTCAGCAGAACTTTGTTCAGCAGGGCTGCGAGAACTCTCGCTGTGATTGGCTGGATTTTTAGTGGGCGGGGTTAATTTGGCGGAACCGGGAAGCGAGAATCCAATGTTTACTTCCTAACACCGGTGCGGTAAACGGGAGACAACATGGATAGTTTTGTAATCCTTCACTTCGCTGAAGGATTACAAGAACACACAAATGGCAAAAAATGTCTGTCGAGAAACACGCGGACGTTTTGGGCAAGGACGAAGAGGAAAGCAGAAGAACCTGGCGCTACCTGCGTGAAAGAAGCGAGTGATAAAAAATAGTGGTCAGGCTCGTGGACAGAGGGATACCAAGCAGACCCCTTCATCAAACACAGGGAAACGTCAACCAGCATGTTCAATGAAGGTTCTTGGACGGACAACGCCTGCACTGAGAGGCTACACAGACGTCAAACAACATGATTTTACCCAGTGAAACGGAGGTAAGCTTTTAACGTTAACGTTTTCTAATGTAATATAGCAGCGTATATCTTCAAAGTCAATCTTGAAAATGTTTGCAATACCGTGACTGATAAATTTTATAATAGTTTGAACTCAAATGGCTCGTTTTATTTCTGTAATTCCTTGATTGTTTTGGCTGAAAAAGGGGGCGTGGCAGTTCGGCAGCAGCACGTCTTGTGGAGTATGAAATGTCAGAGCCCAGACGAACTTTGTTCTCGTTCTTTTTGCCTCAAGAACAAGAACAAAATTCTCGCGTCTTGTGGAGTCTGAATAGGCCTTAAGTGTGAAGTACTGCGGTGGAGCCACACTTTTTCCTCCAACCGGATCAGGTTATTTTGATCTTTATAAAAGCACAAAAGAAAAGGACCAAGAAACCAAAACGGCACCAAAATCACACAACATTATCAATAACATCAAGCTGCTCAAGTGATTCAAAACAAATGTCAATAATAGTGACTTTTCAGCAGCCTTACCTTGAGCCCCCCACACTCGGCGGCAGATCCCTCGTCCACTCCGGTGATGTAAATCCCCAAAGCGTACTCCGCTCCTCCTCGGATCATCAGGCCCAGACTGCGCCCATCGTCCAGCACTAAGTTCACCTGTTCGCCAACAGACCAATAAACATTACTATTACTACACAGCGGGGTTGGAAGAATAAACACCAGGCAGAAAAACAAACGAAATGACACCGTGAAGTTGGCGCTATTAGATCAAATCTGAGGGCAAGTGTCGTTTTGTCAGCGTAAAATATTTTGTCAAAGCAATTTAAGGGGAAAAAACAACTCCTTGCGCTGTTTGCCTGTAGATATAAAACACTTTTATCAATGTCTAACGCGAAACAGTCTAAATCAGGATATTTCTATTTATCTGTTAATATAAGTGAGGTACAATACACTCAAATCATTTTCATTCAGAACAGAACCCTCATTGTTCAAGTCAGGTCAAATGTATTTGAAGAGCAAGTGCTGTGGAGGCCACGTATAAACATTAACAATGACTTCAACAGAACACAAAAATGACCAAATTTAGTAGATTTAGAAAGGGTTAGAACATCTAGGACTTTTTGGTTTATATTCAATTTAAGGCCAAAGGAAATAAGTAAGTTTTGACTTGGGGGCCGACCACTGAAAAGGCCCGGTCATCTCTGAACACAAGCCTGGACTTGGGGACAGTCGAGAGGAGCTGGTCTGCAGACCTAAAGGCCCGAGGCGGGGAGGCACATTTTTGGTGGCCCTTGGGCTTCTTGCTGAACTGGCACATCACCAGAGATGGTCCTTTTCATTTTAAGTTCAATAATTCTAACCTGAACTAACATTTTATTGTGAGACAGATCTGGCATGAATCTGTTCATCTGCCATCTAGGATTAGCAATTGTGCATATCCAGATCTTAAAGGAGCTATACCCATGTTTTTTTCTAGTTATGGAATGAAATTTGTTTTGTATAGTATAAGAGACTAAAGTAAAACAAATTTCAGTTTACAATATTATTTTAAACTCAGACATTTGTGGGGAAAACGCTGTAGATCTAATTATAAAGCCTATATCAATTTCATGAACTTGCAGGTTAGTTTTCAAGCATTTTTGTAAAAGTGACCCTGAAAAGTGACCCTTGCAAGTTGTGAAATGTACCTTTAAACATGCCCCTGTGAAGAATTGGGATGCTACAAATATGTTAGGAAGATTAGGGATGAGTTTGTACCTCATGATTTAGTGGTTTCCTCTTTCATCGTTTGAAATGAAAAAAATCAGTAATATTATGGCCTTTAAATTGTATTGACAGGTGAGTTTACAGCTGATATTGAAGACTTTGAATTTAAAATTAACAACACTGTAGTAAAAAAAAAAAAAATCTCTATTAAATGAATGTAACCAATACTTTTCTAATTCTGTAAGGGAGATAACTGAACTGTTTGAGCCACCTGAGAAAATAACTAGACCCATTGATCCTTCCCAGCCTGTGTTTAAATTGTGGGAAATAACAGAGCCGGAGGTAGACAACATCATTGATCACTTCAGAGTTCCAAGGCAAAGGATACTTATGGGCTAGATAACATTCTTTGAAATTAGAAAGAATTAATACTTATCACCTTAATTTATTTGGTGATAAGTTAAATGTAGCCAACTACCGACCAATTAGAATCCTTCCAGTGGTCTTCAAGGTTGCTGAGAGGTGGGTTGCTAGAATTATAAATGAACATCTGAGGGCCACTCCCCCTTGCATTCTATGAAATTTGGGTTCCGCACCAATTATTTAAATCACTCCACTGAATTTGCCAACAGTTTGCTTGTAGAAAAAGTAAATTGGACAATAATGCTTGTGTGTTGGTGCTGTGTATTTAGATCTAAAAAAAAAAAACATTTGACACTGTCAATCATGACATTTTATTATCTAAGTTGACATATTTCAACTTCTCTTCAAATGCCATTCAATAGATAAAATCTTATTTGGACTCAAGGAAACAGTGTGTTAACATTAACAAATTATCTTTTCTAGATGTCCCTGTTGGTGTGCCTCAAGGGTCAATACTTGGCCCCTTATTATTTTCTTTATATAAATGACCTTCCAAACACTTGTGTTGATGTTGAATTTCAAATGTATGCTGATGACGCAGTCATCTACACAAGTGCAAAAAGTATTCAAGAGGCTTCTGCCATCCTGACCTCCGTTATGGCCCTGTAAATAAATGGCTTTTTATATCCTGTCTGCTACTCAATACTAAAAAAAAAAAGTTTGTATGATGTTCACCAAAAAGTCTCACAACATAAAACAATCTGGGAATGTCCCACATTTCCTATGTTTAAAACGAAACTCAAAGTGTGGCTTAAAGCAAAGTCATGTGACCATTACGTGGCACTTCTTTTACTTTCTTGTACTTATTCATGTCTGTCACATTGTTTGTTATAATTTCTGTATTTCTGTATCTGCCTATGGGGACTACAGATGTAAATTAGTCCTGTAGCTATAATCCGGCATGTTTACGTCTGCTTTTGTTGTTTCAATGCAGATGTTCAATAATGTGCATTGTCCCTATCAAATAAATAAATAAATGACATATTCCAGTGTGATACCTCATTTGAAAGCTAAGACTTTCTAGTTTCTAAAGCTAGGTATAAGATCTGTGTGAGTGAAACACAACTTTGCCGAACCAACTGGGGCCCGACTGATATGGATTTTTGGGATCCGATATGAAGTGATTGGGCCGATAGCCGATATTTTAAGTTACTTAATTTGATGTAGTTTTAATAATCTCTCAAATAGCCTATAGTTTCAATCGCAGAGGTCGACCGATGTAGGTTTTTCTAAAGCCGAAAAAACGATATGCACCGCTGTTAGTCTCATCTTTAATCCTGTGTATGATGTGTCAGTGTTGAACTGTGACTGCAGGGGGCGCTGTATGAGGGGCGTAGGGTTGATATATTCAGGACATTCATGTTTAGTAGGTACTTCAGAGGGAGTTCATTTGAAAGACAAAAATCAGCAGAGTCCCAAAACAAAAAACAAAACAATAAGTCTCTATCTCTTATGGTTCCGAAATGATACACAAAAGTCTACAACATAAACTATATAAAACACGTGTCCAAACTTGTGCCCGAAAATCCACCAAAAAATAACCAGAAGAAGTCGACACAAATATTTTTTTAGTTTTGTTTTGCGTCCTGAGATGAGTTGCCCGATTGCTACAATCACGACCCTGCTGTTACCCCGCTGTAAATTGTGTGTCGCAGCCGGTATAATCAAATGTCAGTGCTCTGAAATCAAAATATGAAACGTGCAATCAAAAAATGTGTTTTCAGATTTCTGCGGCGGTCGGTTCGTTGATAAACATGTTATTTGCTCGAGTGCCAGCGTTTTTATGAGGGGACCGAGCCTTCGCCAGCGCTGCCCCCACCCTTTGGAACTCACTCCAAAACTTCAAATCATTACTGAAAACTTACCCGTTCAAACTTGCTTTCCCTTAAATTTCTTCTATTATTTATTAAGTGCTATACAAGTTTGATGTATTATTCATCATCATCAAACTTTCATTATGAGGTCCAATTAAAAAAAAAGCATACATAAAAGGTTTTAGAACAGACTGCGTTGCTTCATGTGATCGCCCACTGCTCCAGGCGGGATGACCCAACGGTGCTCTGCTTTTTGCAGGCGTTCACCCACATCCTGATCACCATCTAAAGGTGCGTTCAGACCAAACGTGCGTCCACGCCCCATCCGCCTCTAGTTGGACGCCAAACATTGCCGCTTCACACTCGCGAGAAACGCCTGTTTGCTGGCCCCCTCACACACACACACACACACACACACACACACACACACACACACACACACACACACACACACGCTATGGGGCCGTCAAATGCTATGAGGAAATGGCCCAGATGGTATGGGGCGCTGTCCCTTGTGCGCCGACTATATATTTTTTTTAAAATTCTCTCTATCATATTGGCGCTAGTGATGGGTCTTATGGCTCTTTGATGCTTTTTTTTTTTTTTAAGAAACTAAATACCCACTGAATTGACTTTATTTTAACAAAAATGTCACTATTTCACACAATATAACATCGATATTTCCCTCTATGGAGTTTCTTATGACAAAAAAACAATCACACGGCCCGATTAAGCTTCTGTTGCTTCATTCCCGTAACTTTTCCTCATCTCCCTCTCTCTCCCTCGCGCAAGAGGGGAGAAAACAACGCAAGTGAAAGAGGTGTTTATTATTTCATTAGGTCTTTTATTTCTCAAACGTGTTGCCTTATGCTCACTTTGAGCTCCTCGTGGGGGGTGGAGATGACCGGGGCGGACTGAGGAGGAGGCAGTGTGCGGTAATGTCGCTGCCGTTCGGAGGCGGCCAAGAGCGGAGTGGAGCTGAGTGAACAAGTGGAAGATGTGAGTGACGGGGCTCCTGTAGCCGCCTCGTCACTCACGGACCCTGCGCGCCTTTTTCTCTCCTATGGCCCAGGAGAGTGCTGGCGCTGGGAGCGTTCGGGTGCGCCGTTTCCCCAGAGCCACGCTCTGAAACCGTTTCCCCGCAGGCACCCCTTGCATTCACAAACGGTCCCTCTGCCAATCCTACAGTCCTCTCTGCGCCCCACTCCAGCAGTGACTTTTGTTTCGCAAAATAAGCATGCACAATTAAAGTGACGCCCCTCCCCTAAGAGGAATTTAAAAAAAATACTTGCGAACCTGTTCATATCGTTCACTGTAAAGACTCGTTCAAAAGAGCCGGATCGTTCACGACCGACACACATAGACTGTTAAAAAGAACACATCACTATTGGCGCCCCTATGAAAGGCATATATTGCGTATGCCCTTTTTGTGCCACTGCTGCAGGTAACAGGTGACGCTTGTGCTCACTATTTGAGCCCAGTCCCTGATTGGTTAACAAGGCGTAAATGAACGCACGTGTAGATTGTGATTACTTGAGTGCATGAAGCAGTGGGCGTGGCATCCCTGCTCGTGTACCGCGCTGTTCTCACTGGCTTTGACGCGCGTTAATCCTCATCCGCTCACATTTGCTACGCTTCATACGCGCGGACGGCTTTGCTAACATTTCGAAGCGCGTCGAAACACGTCTACATAGGGTTAACATGGAAGTTGGAGGTGTGCTCGCGTTTGGTCTGTACGCACCTTTACACTTTTGGTTGGTTGGAAAATGCGGAGAGGGATTCATCAGATTCGCCGAGGCACGTTTAAAACTCTGAATTTGATCTGACTTTGCTTCGTGCACATGTCGCTCACCCTGTCACATCTTGCGCTTTGGCAGATTGCTTTTGCCACACAGCACAGCAAAGTGGATTCATCTCCGTAGCATTTATTACAGCAGTAAAACGAAACCGGGTGGGAACTAAACACTTGTTAAACCTGTGTTGTGGTAGTGAAGTGACGGAGACTTCTGCCTTGCTAACTTAGCCGTGGGTTTACACGCTGCGTGTTAATCTTGACATCCCTAGAACCAAGCGATCACATATTTTAATAGAGGGTTACGTTTCTTGGCGGGGATAAATAATAAAAATAAAAATAAATTGTTATTATTGACACTCTTAGGTTAAAGAAAGGTTAAAGTTGAGGGTGAACAGTGAAATGGATGGGCATAAAATCAAATCTAGTCCATCAGAGGGAGGAATGAGGGGGAGATTCTATACTACAAAGCAAATCAAAAGTCCTATTCGCACAGAATAAGAATTATCTAGGGATCGTCATGCTTTCTGGGTTAATTTGTCATCTATTTTAGTCTTTTACATTGAACAATTTGACCGTTGTTGGTTGGAAATGTATAAGTGGTAGTGATGTTAACTCTGGGCTGTCTCTAAAGCGCAGCTGCATGTGGAATGCCGCATGGCTTTGCATTTCACCTTTTTAAACTGCCTTTTACTGCTGCTAAGGCCGACATGATCCACGCTAACGTCACAGCTGAGAGCGCTTTGACTTGGATATATACAGAAGGACAGAGAGGACAGAGAGGTGTGGTGTGTGAGGGTAAGCCACAGAGCGGGGCTCGGCAGAATCAAAGACACACGACTGAACTGAATATTGCCCCGTGTGTTCCTTAAACATAAGTTGAGGAAATGCAAATAATCAGCTCCAATTTGCATTTCTAAAAGTGAAATATGAGCCTTGATATTGATGAGCAGAGGATGCTCTGAATAACTCATCCTCCTTTGAGACTTTAAACACATGTTCATGTCAAATTTGTCCTCTAAATAATACGATTTTTTTTTTCTTAAAAGAAAGAAAAAATGTAATGAGAGGTTAATTAATGACGGATAAAAACAGCTCATGATGGATTTTTTATGTCCTGGTTCATAAAAATGACGTGGAGAAATCATCATTACAAGACCACTGGTTTAAACTCTCTAATGCAGCCTCCATTCTTTATACAACGGGCAATAAAGTGTGTACAATTTCAGCCAAAACTGAATGTGTTCTGATACTTTTGATGAACGTATGCAGCAAAAATAGTCAAGAAATTTAGATTCAAAACCAGTAGGAATCTAAATGTGTGTGTGTTTTTTTTAAAGATATTCCATAACTTTTCATCAAGTACCATCAAGTCGACACACCCATATGCTAGTGACAGCAAATTATTATTGACAGCAGACTCCAAATGACATGAGCGAGGATATAATTGCATCTCCAGATCAAACCCGAAGGAATCAGCAAAGCCGTACGCCTATTGATTTCCATCCAACTCATTCATTTCTTATCTAATGAAAGCATTACCGGGAGAGACTCCGGCATAATAACACTAATAACAGTGTGGCTGACCTCTCCATAATCAGAATGTTCTACCGCTCAGACAGCCGCTTCAGCGCAGCAGCGTGTGTGGCCTCAGAGCGAGCTGTAGGAGGGCAGTCGCACCAGCAGGGGGCTAATGAGGCGCGCCGTGCATCGCTTCAAACATCTGGAACTCGAACTTAGAAGTGAAATGTTCTGCCATCTGCTTTGTAAACATATCCATTTATTTCAACACGAGACACTGCAGGTGAAGAGAGTTTGATTTAGAGATTCATGTTGCCGTAGATTACTGACGACGATGGTGACGAAGAAGAGGAAGAAAAAGAAGAAGAAAAAGAGGGAGAAGAAGAGGTAGGGTAAGAAGAGGAGGGTGGAAGGGGAGGAGAAGGGGTGGGGAAGAAGTAGAAGAAGAGGAAGAAGAAGCAGGGGAAGAACAGGAAGAAGAAAAGTAGTAGGGGACGAAGAGAGAGAGGAAGAGGAAGAAGAAGAAGTGGAGAAAGAAGTAGGAGAAGAAGAAAAGGATGAAGAACAAAGGGAAGAAGGAAGTAGGAGAAGAGGAAGAGAAGATGGAGAGGAAAAAGAAGACATAGAAAGAGGAAGAAGAGAAGGAAGGAGAGGAAGAAATCAAGTGTTTGACAAAGCAAGTTATTCGTGGGGAAAAAGCTGTAAAATTGCCTTGATTTTGGCTGCGTCAAAGCTAAGTAAACCTGAATAGGATATTGGAAAAATCCTTTAATCCAAGACTGGAAAATGTAGTGTCTTGGAGCTAAGAGTAGATGTTGTAGCCACAATGTGAGAAAAATGCATTTTAAGAAAATGGGCTTTGAACTTACAATCTCCCGTATTACAGAAAGCGCTTCAGTATGATAAATTTACACTTAAAAGAGCAAACAGTCCCAAAGTTTGAAAATAACGAGTTTTGCCTGCAGTGTCTCCCCTTTAATGACGCAAAGTGGAAAGAGAGATTACGACACCGTGTGTACGCAACATAAATTCACTTTAAAACAACCGGCTAACAGCAGATAAACAGGATACATTTCCAGATTTCTTTCATTTAATGTTTTCAGATTCAAGATTTCACATTTTACTGTTTCTTAGTTTCCAGGTGAAAGCACATGTTTAAGTCCAAAAGATGAAAACTGAAGACATAAAAAAGTTGCCTGCGGTGTCTCACCTTTTCGTTGCTGTCGTCTTATCTCAGAAAATTGTTTATCAAAAATGGATCCCCAGCTCGTCCTCCGGCGGAAATTACAACATCGGGGGGTGGGGGTGGGGGGGCTTTCATATGCAATTTTCAATTCGACCGGTGTCATTTACCATAATTACCTACCGCTGGTGTCAATCACGCAAATGTGCGCACTTGCATATTATTATTCATCTGTGTGTGGAAGGTGATGGGTGGAATAATTCAAACAAACCAGAGGAAGACGCAGGCCAATGAGTGACGTGCAATTAATGTTTTATTGAACAGACGAACCTTTCGGCTCCATGGAGGTTAGACGAGCTTGTGTCACTGTATCCATCAATAAACGATCAATGTTTTCTGTTTGACATCCACCGCTAGGGCTAACGCTACGGTCGTCGTTTCATTAGTAATGAAGCCTAGGCGTTAATTCAGCCTGGTAGACAAACCCCAGCGTCATTAACCTCCAGCCAACGATCGATCCTGAGAGGGCCACACCTCCACCTCAGCCATCAGCGTAAGAGCCGCACCTCCGTAGCAGCCAATCATTGCCCTCGGTCCCGCTTTTAAGCCCCAGCAATCATGGTCCGTTCGCTTCCCAGCTGCGCTGCGACCCACCTCCACCCCATCTCCGCCTCTTTCATCAACGGCTTCTCCCTGCTGCATCCGTCACGGGTCTCCATACCACCACCAGTGTCCAGGCTCCGGGGGAAGACATCCCTAACTCCAAGCTGTTCATCTACACTGACTATACATCGATGTCTACCGCCGGGGTCTGATCGCCAAAACTAATACTCATGTCATTAAATCTCCCTAATCGCTGCTTTTGTCTGTGTGAGTCTATCCAGGTTGAATTGCTTTAGTCTTGTGGATGTTGTGGATGATCTGAACAACTAATTGTGACCCGTCGCGAGAACGAGGGACACAGGAAGAAGAGTATTTTTTAGAAAATTGGTGATTTTCGCTTTTTTGCAAATTCTTTTAGTTGAGATCACGAAGAATCCTCCCTATGTTTGAGAACACAGTTTTGGTATATTTAAAAGCGTACAATTTTAGGTAGAAATCTCCATGTTTTTCCTTCAGATTCTGGGGTGTGCATTTGCATACTGGTAAGCGGCTTTTGTCTCCTTCTCTTTGCCCCCGACCCCGGACCAAATGTCTATTAATGTGAATAATGAAGCATGGGGAAGATGAAATTATCTCCACAAGGCATGACGTTGTAGATGAGACATTCCCGTAAAATGTCCCTCCCAAAAAAAAATCATGTTTAAGTTCCATCATTTACATTTTTAACATGAATGTGAAAAAGGCCAGAGCAAAAGTCTGAGCACCCTGCACAGTTAATACCTCGAAGCCCCCAAATATGGCATGTATCATAGCTTTAAACGCTTTTCTAGGAGGCCGAGAGGCTTTCAATTCTTGTTTGAGGGATTTTAGCCCTTTCTTCCTCAGAAAACTCTTCCAGTACTGAGAGATTTCTTGGCTGTCTGTCACGCACTGCTCTTTGGAGGTTTATCCACAGATCTTCAATGATATTCAGGTCAGGAGACGGTGAAGGCCACAGCAAAACCGTCAGGCTGCACCTCTTGATTTTATCCATTGTGGATTTTCAAGTGTGGGTACGGTCAATACCTGTTTGCAGAAGCCATTTGCTTTGTAACTTCAGCTTTTCCACAGATGGTGTTACATGTTCCTTCATAATTTGTTGGAAATTATATCAATCCATTCATCGTTCTACCTATGAAATCCCTGTGCCACTGGCTCCAATACAAGCCCAAAGGATGATGGACCCTCCCCCAGGGTAAACAGTGAAATCTGTACCCATCCTTCTACAAACAAAACTTTGCTCATTCTGGCCCAAATGTTCTACAGTGGGATGCAAAAGTTTAGACAATTTAGACAAGCCTCATGCTTTTTGGAGACAAACAAGTAGAGGTTAAAATGGAACGTTTTGGCTGAAATTAGGAAAGTTCCTGGGTGCCTCAACTTCCCATACCCTACAGCAGGGGTTCCCAAACTGTGGTACACGGGGGTATGCAGGACGCCCCCGGGGGTACGCAAAGAAAATAAAAGTTTAGTACAATCTGATCGATACTGACACGTTAAAACCGCTGCACGGGGAGCGCGCTTATACTGGCGAAAGAGTCCCTATAGAGTTCTATATTCAGACGTGGATGAGCTTGTTCTGGACCTAAACATGTTCACTCCAGAACCGAACCTCAAGAGCCGCTTTGGACCCGAGTGCGTAAAACTCTGCGGAGGCCGAGAGCGCGGCTGAGGCTGCGTCAGCCCTCGCTACAACAGCAGCGCCAAAGTTCGATGGAGTTGCATTTTCTGTAATATCTGTCAGGAGCCTGTGCGCCGTCAGACTGACGGTGACTTCGATTTGCAACAGGAGTTTTCCTCTCGTTCTGATCCGAGGGGAGAAGCGAGGGGAGAAGGAGAAGCGTCTGTGGCCCCTCCTCTGCCAATAAACCCGTGGCTTAAATTTACGAGCTGATGTGCGGTGGCTCGCGCATAGATGGTTATGTCCTGCATATACATTATCTCCGCTGTTACAAAAGCTTAAACCAGCACATTTGAGTCTGTACCGGTGGTTTGACAGTACGACTGAGTGAGACGCAGAGGAGGCGGGGCCAGAGCGCAGAGTCCAAACCAGAGTCTGAAGTTCAGAATGAGTGACAAAAGCAGCAGAGTCCTGGTCACTGGGACAAAGCAAAACACTCAGCTTTATCCATTCACACTAACAGCCTTGTTTCCAAAATAATCAAAAACTGGCATTTCCATTACACTTGTTTGTATTTACATATTCTTAATAGCCTTAATCACCCAGACAAGCAAAAACATATTGAATGTGGAAAACGTGCTTGAGTTCACTGTAATAATGGAGGAAATAAACATAATATTACATGTGATATTCCCAGTGTTTTCAATCGCGTCAAACTAGGGGGTACGCGACTCGCCACCTAAAGCTTCAGGGGGTACACGACTCCAAAAAGTTTGGGAACCACTGCCCTACAGTATACCATTCCAGTACAGGGAGAGGTTTACGTTTTACTCAGTTAATTGTAAAGAAGCGTGCAAAGAAAGAAAGTAGATTTACCAACATGGAAGAGAAAGCACTACAGTGATAATTAGCCAGCAGCGCATCTCCATCAAGGCGACCATACACAGCTTCACAGACAGCAAGGAATTTTAGCCAAAAAGAAGAGATATTCTGAGAGAAGTGTGAAAGAGGGCATTCTTAAGAAACAAAGAAAACTCGGCATTAGGTTCAACTTGTCCTTTGTTTACACTAGCGTTCTCTGTCACAAGTCAAGACCACGATTTCAAAGGCACTATCATACTATTTAGTCTGGGACCCAACTAAAGACGGTTATCGAGCAGACACCTGGCTCAGTGTGAACAGGAGCGTTGATACTAAAACTCACATTCGCTTTTCAGAAGATGGGTAATTGGATTAACTTCATCCCCATATTTGGCCCGGCATCATGGATTTTCTCTCGACAGTTGTTATTAATGTAAATTTGGAAGAGTAGGAGGATGACAGTCCACGAAGATAATATGTATATGCTCAAAGAACTAACAGATGCCGTTTCAGAGTTCAAAACACACATATTCAATCATGTAGGGTGTAGGAAAAATGAAACAAAATAAAACAAGCCCTTATGCCCTCCGCGCACTCTTCCATTGTTAGATGGTTTGAGCAGCGTTGGAATAATATGTCTCCTTCATTATCATCAAAGATCAAGTGGTGTGCTTAAAGGAACAGGCCACCGTGTTTACATACTGAGATACAGTGCCTTGCGAAAGTACAAATACACCTTGAACGTTTGCACATTTTGTCATGTTTACAGCCCTAAACGTAAAGATTTTATTTTGATTTTTTTACGGAAAGTTCACACACAAGTAACAGACAACTGTGAAGTGAAAGCAAAATGATACATGATTCTGTTATTTAAAAAAAAAAAAAAAAAGTAAATAATAAAAGTGAAAAGTGGGGCATGCATAAGTATTCATACAGCATTTTCGGAGTGCATTAAATTACCTCTATAACCATTAAATAGAGGCCCCCTGTGTGTAATCTACTCTCAGTATAATTCCAGCTGTTCTGTGAGGGCCTCAGAGCTATGGTCAGAGTGTATTGGTCACTAAGCAACATCATGAAGGCCAAGGAGCACAGAGGTCAGGGATAAAGCTGTGGAGAAGTTTAAAGCAGCGTTAAGTTATACAAAGATTTCCCAAGATTTGAACATCTCACGGAGCACTGTTCAATCCATCATTCGGAAATGGAGAGAGTATAGCACCACTGCAAACTTACCAAGACACGGCCGTCCACCTAAACTAACAGACCGAACAAGGAGAGCACTGGTCAGAAATGCAACCAAGTGCCCCAAGATAACTCTGGAGGAGCTGCGACGTACTGCAGCTGAGCTGGGGGAATCTGTACATGGGACAACTGTAAGTCGTGCTCTACACAAATCTGGCCTTCATGGACGAGTGGCAAGAAGAAAGCCATTATTGAAAGGAGGCCATAAGAAATCCCGTTTGAAGTTTGCTAGAAGTCATATGGAGGACACAGCTGCCATGTGGAAGAAGGTGCTTTGGTCAGATGAGACAAAAATTAAACTTTTTGACCCAAATGCAAAACGTTATGTACGGCGCAAACCTAACACTGCTCATCGTCCTGAGTGCACCATCCCCAGTGTCAAATATGGTGGGGGGAGCATCATGCTATGGGGCTGCTTTTCCTCAGCGGGGACTGGGAAGATTGTAAGAATAGTTGGGAAGATGGATGAAGCCAAATACAGAGACATTTTGGAGGAAAACCTGCTGGAGTCAGCAAGAGAATTGAGGCAGGGGCGGAGATTCACCTTCCAGCAGGACAATGACCCTAAACACAAAGCTAAATCTACAATGGAATGGTTTAAAAACAAACATATTAATGTGTTAGAATGGCCCAGTCAAAGTCCTGACCTAAATCCTATTGAAAATTTGTGGAAAAACCTGCTGCTGTTCACAAACGCTCTCCTTCTAATTTGACAGAGCTTGAGTTGTTTTGTAAAGAGGAATGGGCTAAAATGTCAGTCTCTAGATGTGCAAACCTTGTAGAGTCATACCCCAGAAGACTTGCGGCTGTTACTGCAGCAAAAGGGGTTCCACAAAGTATTAATTCATGCAGTATGAATACTTATGCACGCCCGGCATTTCGGTTTTCTATTTTTTGAAAAATAACAGAATCATGTATCGTTTTGCTTTCACTTCACAGTTGTCTGTTACTTGTGTGTGAACTTTCAGTAAAAAATTCTAAATAAAATCTTTACGTTTAGGGCTGTAAACATAAAATGTGCAAACGTTCAAGGTGTATTAGAACTTTCACAAGGCACTGTATTTATGCTCACATCACATCCACAAGACAGAAGATTTTGAAAAAGTCACATCACGATCACAAGAGTATAAGGAGCAGATAACCCTAACTATGGTCGGAATGGGGGTATCATATAGTGTCAGATTGGGGGGACGTCGCAATGGAGGGTTGTCGGAATGATGTTTCAGTTAGGAGGGTTGTCGGAATAAGGGGTAGACGCCGGGCCCGTGAGCATGTTGATGCATCGCGCAACACTGAATCAAAGTCAGTCCATAAACATTGACACTGTAGCCCAGTTTCATGTTTAAATCACCAATGAGGTTTACGCAATGTGATAAAGCAATTCAAGGTATGATTGAACAATCATACCATACGGCGCAAAACACAGCACAAAGCTACTGACTGGTGCATTTTAGGGTAAATTCTTTCCAGAAATCTCAATTCTCATTTCAAAATGGTGACATGGATATGAGGCCATCTGGTTTCCCCAGTCTGTGCACGTCTGGAGTAGATCAGATACTGGAGTGCTAGTTCAGAGCTGTGCATATGAGGGAGATAAACAAAATTGCTTGGGCCGTATGTTCATCCGTCGAAGAAATTGGATAGATATGGCACGTTCCCAGACTTGCCAGACTAGAACAATAAAATAAGAATCATTTCTGGCCTTTTGGCTTGTAAAGAGCGGAGGTTTAGAATGTACAGTCTTATACTTGACGCTATATAGAAGCAAGGCAAGGCATCTTTCTTTAGAGAGCAAAGTAACTCAAAGTGTTACAGAACAAGAATGGACACAAGAAGCTACATAAAGTTACACTTAGATACAGAGATAGTGAATTTGAGACCTTGACCTTTTGAAACAGTTGTAACGCTGTATATGAATAGCGCTCTCGATTGGTCAGTCTGAAGAACGGTGTCTCATAGAATACATGGGAAATGAACCAAATCCAAACACCAAACGATTGATACGAGAGTCAACTAGCGAGCTCGGACATAAGCACTGTAACATCGCTAGCAGATTTATGAAGCCACAGACTAAACGATTCTGATAAAGGAAAGACATGAGGCAAAATGCGATTTAGATTCAAAAACAAACAAAAAAACGTGCCAGATAATGGACCACATCATTCTTTCGTTCTTTCAAACATATTTGCTACTCACTCAATTTGAGGTTTTGGAAGCGGCAATCTGTAGATCACTGGCATAAATATGAGATAAAATATATTAAAAGTCATTTTATGTTTTTATCTAAAATGTTGCAATCAGTGCAATATTTAAACATGTTATTGTGATAATTATGTATACTCTTTGTTTTCAGGTGAACGTTTATACTGTATATTCAGAGACCAGTTTGGCCCAAAACCTGAAAACTGAGAAAGTTTAGTTTTGCCTGTAGTGTCTCCCCTTAATATATATTAATTAATATATGCATGAATAGCATGAAATCATGCATGAAATCATGCATGATTTCATGATGTATTCATGCATGACGATGTCATGACTCATCATGAGTTAACTGACTTCATGTTAACATGACTTCATGCATGAATTATTTATGTAACTACTGTAATGAATTCATGAGAAAATCGTGTTAATATATCATGATCTTAGAATCATGATGAATTCACTAAAACAAAGATTTTTTAACAAAAACATTAACTAATCATAATTATGAAGTTTATGCATGAATATCATGATTTTTTTTAGGAAAATTAGTTTGCAAGATATACCTTAATATACCACTTAATGCTGTAATGAACTCATCATTAGCTAATCCTTAGTTCATTCATAATTTCATGATGATTGCGTCCCCTAAACTAAACACTTTTATGCTTTGGACAACCAGTTGTAATTAGAGGTCGTTGGCCGATATTTGGGTATTTTACAATAATGGCCGATAGACACTTCCTCTTTTTGCATTGGAAAGAGCTCAGTCAAGGTCTTAAAATGAGCCCTCCCACATCTTCCTCGGCCTCAGGGGAGCGGAGAAATATTGCAGTGAAAATGAGTCACAAGTTTGTACTGTACACCTATTTTACATCTTTTATGTTGTAGACTTTTATGTATCATTTTGGAACCATAAGACAGAGATTTAACATTTTTAGACATATTTTTAAAATTGGCCAAAAATATTGCCGGTACATATCGGAATCAGCCATAGAAAAACCCATTTCAATTGACCTCTATTTGTAATATAAGCAATAGGCAGTGTTTAGGTTGAAGTATTGGAAATTAAATGGACCACATAACAGAAATCATTTAAACCCATAATGCATTGTGTTATAAATTATAATGTCTTTGATGTTTGTGTTTGTTTTGTCCAATAAATACCTTGATTTTTGTCCAAAGCATAAAAGTGCATCACTTTAGTAAAGGGGACGCAATCATCATGAATTTATGAATGAACTAAGGATTAGCTAATGACGAGTTCATTACAGCTGTAAATGTTGTATTAAGGTATATCTTGCAAACACATTTTCTTAAAAATCATGATGAATCATGATATTCATGCATAAACTTCAGAATTATGATTAGTTAATGTTTTTGTTAAAAATCTAAATGTTTTAGTGAATTCATCATGATTCATCAAGATTATGATATACAGTGGGGAAAAAAGTATTTGGTCAGTTTCCAATAGACTTTCTATTGGATTTTGGCCAAATACTTTTTTTCCCCACTGTATTCACAAGATTTTCTCATGAATTCATTACAGTAGTTACATAATGAATTCATGCATGAAGTCGTCTATGAAAGAACATGAAGTCATGGTAACTCATGATGAGTCATGACATCGTCATGCATGAATACATCATGAAGTCATGCATTAATTCATGCATGACTTCATGTAACCTTATTATAAAGTGTTACCAAAGACCCCTTTTTAAGAGATTGAGATTGCACAAGTATACGTTATTTTCTTTTATTGGTGTTTTCTTGACAATGATTATCAATTCAACAATTCCAATATAGACGATATATTGCCCACCTCTGTCTGAAACTAGACTAGATTATGTTCTGAAAGAAAGAAAAAGAATAAAAAAAGCAGTTCAACAATGAGTTAAATCTTTTCTACCCAGTTTCTGTCCGCCCCACAGCCTATTCATTGTCACCTGTAGATGAAATATTCACACAGTGCCTGCGCTCTGCCTAAAGCCGGCACCCTGCTTCACATTCTCCCTGTGCAGTCCATTCTGACAGCCCTCGTATTCCACAGCACGCTGGCCTGTCATCTTCCCCCATCCCTGCAGACCTGAGCCCACGGCCGCTGCATGCTGCTTCTCTGTGGCCAATAACCAGGGGCCCTGTGGAACATTCTGTCCATGCCTCCTGGAGCAAAAACAGGCTGCAGTCGCTAATGTGCGCTCATTTCATTAGTCACGTTTTGCCGATTTGAAAAACAATCTAAAGTTCTAAAAAATGGTTATCGTCGGCTGCTTGCGACCCATATCCACTCATCTTTCCCCCTCGATGTCCCTCCAGATGTCTAAAGTCAGGCACGGTTCCCACAGAAGTGTTACTCCGGGCTGTTAACGGGCAGTGCGGCGTGAAGAATGAGCCACTTATCCGTCTCGAGCCTGAAGCCGCAGACACACAGCAGACAGGAGCGCAGTCATAGAGGCTAACCAATGTTCCCGTCGCAAATGGGGTTATGCTTCACTTACAGTCAAAGAGGTCAGGGAGGTATTCTAAAAGTGCCATCGACTTAAAGTTATTGATACGACTAACTGGGATACGAAGGAACAGACTGTGTGTGTGATGCAGAATTGGCATTAGGTCGTGTCAATGGCGACTGATGATGAAAGAACTTTTGAACTTTAATGGGAGCAAAATCTTTGGTATCCTTGAGGGTTGGGCGATATGGACAAACAAGTATCATGCAATTTGATGGAATGTATCATGATCAGTGTTGGGAATAACGGCGAGCTAATAATGGTGTTACATTTTGGGTAACGGAGTAATCTAATTAATTACTCTCTCCATCGTTACAACACCGTTATCGTTACTGGGAAAACAAAGTGGCATGTTACAATTCGGCTGAATAAAGCGCTCCGGTGTCAGCTCACCACAGCGGTATTTCTTGCTGCAGGAGCATGGGAGAGCAGGGGACGGAGTCTTTACTCATGCTGCCTTTGTTGATGCCCCCACACTTCTAAACTCAACAAGACAGCGAGCAATGGCAAAGCGGAGCCACGGGTATCCTGCTGTTATTGCAGCAAAAGAGGCTTCCACAAAGTATTAAGTCATGCAGTATGAATACTTGTTTTCGGTTTTCTATTTTTTGTAAAATAACAGAATCATGTATCATTTTGCTTTCACTTCACAGTTGTCTGTTACTGGTGTGTGAACTTTCAGTAAAAATTCAAAATAAAATCTTTATGTTTAGGGTTGTAAATCCAAAATGTGCAAAAGTTCAAGGTGTAGTACTTTCGAGAGGCACTGTATTATATTCATACATTAAAGAGGGGGTATTATGCTTTTTTCAATCACATAGCACCAGTCTATAGCATACTACAATGATGACGTAACCTTCTGTTGGTCTGTATATGCAGTAAATTAAATAACTGCCTTGAATAAAATTGCTCTCTCAAAATGGCTGTACTGAACGTCTTGAAATAGGCCTCTGTCTCTTTAAGAAGCTTTCCGACACGCCCCCTTCAGCACACTGCTGTGGCATCTAAACAACACTACTGTGCGGGGAGGGGGCTCTGCTGAGCTGAGGAGCAGTGGTTGGTGGCTTGGCTGGTGACGAAAGGTCCAGAGGCGTCTCCAGGAGGTGGGGGCGTTCCTAGGAGGACTGAGGCATAGCTACACCTAAAATGGCTGCCGTCTAAGTTTTTACTGATTACTCAAAAAATATGTGAATGAGCCAAGGCAACACTCCAGGCATGTGTTTAATGAGGGAATGACATAATAACATGATATAAAGCTTGAAAAAGTCGATTTTACATAATACCCCCCCTTTTATAAAACAGCAACGCAAATACTGGTCAGTACCATTCAGTCACAGCCCCCCCCCCCCCCCCACACACACACACACACACTCTACCCCCTATACAGTTCAATCAGTTACTATGAACATCTTTGATGTGATAGTACAGACATCTTTCTGTCTGTCGACGTGCAATACATATCGAAAGTTATGTACAAACACCTGTATGTTCTACTCATTTCAACTGAAAAAAAAAAAATCAAAATTCTTTGGCAAATAGCAACTTTTTTTAACAGTAATAGTTAGTATTACTTTTTTAACCTGTTTGACACTGAAATACAATTTGCATAATAATTCTTAATGCAGTGTAAGTACGTGTGGGCAGGGCCTCAGAAAAACAAGTTCACTATGGCAGTCATTGCTCATACAGTTAACTCTTTGAACCATCACAAAGTGGGGAGGAGAGTTAACATTCGATTGCTTGCTACAGTATATGAGACCTAAAAATCTTATGAGACTGGGTTTACGGCCCTGACATTTTTTAAATCTAGATCCTCGTACATCGTATTTACCGCTGACAAAACCTTTAGTTACACTTCATGAACATTCTGTGCCATTTAAAAATATTATTGGCTCAGCGGCTCAATTGCTCCAGTCTCTAAATTCAAATGTGTGTTAACGTGGCAGTTTTATACACCATTCGTTTCAACTGGGTGTTTTCACAGTCTGCAAATACATGTAGCCACTGCCTTTTCCATTTATTAAAGCTATCTTTGAAGTTCACCTCAATATAACAACCTGCCGCGCTCCTCGCTGGTTATAAATGTAAATGGACCGCGCAGTCGAGCTATCAGCGCTTATCTCTTCACTTTCCAAATATTACAGTGTGCAATGTACTTTTGAGAAGCATCCAAGGGTTTGCTTTGGATTGAACCAGGTGTAAGTTAGGATCCAATAAAGGGGAGCCTTTTGAATCCTGGCTCCGGCTGGCACACATAATATCACTGTGCCTTTGCAATAGAGCGGATTAAGCCCAGTCTTTGGACAAAACGTTCACTTTGTGACTCAAGTGCCAAATCAGGCATACATTTTGCCAAGGACATAGTGAATAAAAAAAGCCTGTCGGCATCTCAAAAAGTTGCATTTTAGGCCTAGTCCACACATAGCAGGGCAAATCCACCCTCCGCCTAGAAAAAAACTGAGTCCACACAGCCTTGTTATTTTACAAACCGACAAATAAATAAATACATCAACAAACGTGTCCAAATGCCATTGTGCAGACTCTGGAGTGTCCTGAGATCAGCTCAATCATGTGGAGTCATTGGCCTCAGGCCTTTTTGTGACCTACAGTTAGAGAAATGATGGTGCTTATATTTTTTGTATTGTCAATGTTGCTGTAATCACTTGCAGTACTTTTATACATTTCCATATTCTCTATTATTTATTTAACTATGGGTCATGTGTTCGCGCATGTGCAGTGGTGTAGCAAGGGTACCAAGCGGCCCAAAGCAAGGATGTCGGTATGAACATAAGTTTCCCTCAGAACAAAAGGCTGAGGTTCTTTGGGTCATGATGAGTGTTACAATAACCTTGTTTCACTATTAAAAAACATAATCTGGCGGAGCAATGAGTAAGAAGTCTGTCCACTGCTCATTATAATTTAACATTAGGGAACCATGACTCACTAAAGCCTGCAGCAGGATGGGGATCAACAGCGCCATGGTGTGTTGGTGGAGAAATGGTTTAATTGCAGCACCAAAGTCATTAGGAAGATTGTGAATATCAAGCGTTTGATGCAAACTTATAAATAATGCACTACTTTGTGGTGGCCCTTAACTGTTGGGGGCCAATGGCAAGCTACGCCTCTGCGCATGTGCCCTTCATAAAGATTAAATGAATTGACCACTTACACTGTGAACCGAAGCGCGAGAGAGCTGAACCGTTACACCCCAAGTGGAGAGTGAATGCAAAATGCATGAAATGGTGGAGACTTTGAGATTTGAGCACTAAACTAAGACTAAAATGTGTTTTCAGGTTTGTTTCAGAATTTTGAATGTAAGCAAACAACACTGCCATGCTATCAACTCTAATCTGCCAATAATAATAAAGTTGATGATGCATTTTGGGGACCAGCTTTGCCAACAGTTGTTTTCTTGTTCACTCCGCAGCACAGACCACTTAATGGCTTGATCCTAAGCGGCCGTCTCTGTGCCAAAATTAAAATGTCTGGTGCATACGTGGAGTCAGAATATGCTAATGTATCCATCGAACAACGCAACAGTGCTCCATATTTGGCTGTATCTCCTGAGGCAGGGCTCTGGCGTCTGGCCCTTCATGTCTGCGTTGTGTCAGTTTTCCATCTGAATTATAATAAAAGCGTTGGTGGGGTTTGGAGGAGAGCCAGCCCACACGCCCGCAGCTCAATGCGTCAATGTTATCTGGCATTAAAAGAGGACGTTTCATGCTAATATCGCAGGATTTCGAACACAATCAAAAGGCAGGTGTTTACGGCGAGACACTGGAGGTGAATAAAAGAAATGTATAAAAGATATCCATTTTGCTGTAGATTACTGACATAAATATGAGGAAAAATGTATGGCAAGTTTTCTTTGATTTAATAAAGAAAAAACATGGCCCAAATTGTTTATATTTTCAGTGACCAAATGTACATAGTGGATATCCAGGTTTAAATGTACGGTTATATTTTGGTGACATATTAGTTTGTTCAGAAAAGATTTTGGATAAAGCAAGCCATACGAGAAGAAAAAAAAAAATTCAAATCTCACCATGTTTTTGTTTTTTTCCCTACAATCCCAAAGAGTTTAACAATGTCCCATCAAACAAACAGTGAAACAGTGCAGTAATTAAAAACCTTATTGTGAAGATTAGGCAACTTATTTGTCTCCAGGTGAAGGTTTACATCTCAAGGCGAGACACAGCAGGTGAATGGGGGGGAAAAATGCAATGGGCTTGTTGCATGTTGGGGCTACGCTAGTTCCTCTGACCTGAAGTTGTGAGCGCTAGCACTTCCTGTCCATAACAATTTCCATTAACATGTTATCCCCCACCTGAACCAAGCACGTTTACTCCAGGCGAGAAGATTTTCATTTGTGTAAAGCCGAACTGGAGAAAATGTGCTTGGTTAAGGCGGGGTTTAAGAGGTTAAGATTAGCTTATAACCCGCTCGCATAAGCTTATTTTTAATCAATCAATCAATCTTTATTTATATAGCGCTTTTCATACATTTCATGTAACACAAAGTGCTTTACAGATTTAAAAACATTCTCTCACACCCACCTCCTCCCACAAATACAAACACATTGTCGCACTCACACTCTCCCCACCCACCTTCCCAGAGACACACCACACACTCAAGGTAAAACAATGGACACAATGGACATAAGGCTGAGGTAAGGCTGGGTACAGATATTAATGATTCTGTAGCGGACAGTGAGTTCCTGGTAGATGACTTACAACTTCCTGTAGGATGTAAATATTTCAGTGGAGTCCTGTGTTTATCAAGACTGTGAGAGAGTTTGTCTTGAAGCTAAAGGCTAAGATTCATTTCATGCGTTATACAAATAGAAATAGTGCCGCAAATGTTTACCAATCTGCATAAAAACAAAACTCTTGCCTATAGTTTTAATGTTATAACCCATGTTAGCGATTAGCTTCAAGACAAAACTATCTGACCTTTAAAAACACAGGCGTCTCCTCCACTGAACTATTTACATCCTACATCCTGTTATTTTCATTTCAAAATAAAATTAAAAAAATCAAAATCATTAGTTTGTTTTATTGTTTTCTTTATTTGAAAACAAAATTTGTAAATGAAAAAAAAAACAGAAATCTATAAAACTGGCATTTTTGCTCATTTATTTACGTGCTGTTTCTATATTTGACTAAACAGGTATCGGCGTAACCTGCTGTGGAGCTGTGCGTCAGGGCGCCTTAAGAGAGAAAAGTGCCCCCCTCCCAAAAAACCTGAAAACTGAAGAAAAAGACTTCATTTCACAGACACGGTAGCACATCACAGCGAGTCTGCCCTCTGTATTTTACACATCTGCGTCGACTGCGGCAAAGGAAAACCAAAACAAGCCTCCTCCTCTCTCCGGAGATTGCACCTGCGTGTTCTCTGTGACATTTAGCCCAACGTGAGGCAGTTTAATTATGGCCCTCGTCTCCGCTCTGTCCGCTTTCATTGGCAGCTCACGGAGGATCTGACAGAGGCGGGAACACCTGCTAAAGCTAATCATATACTACAAAGCATGAGACCTCGGGAGTAATAATGCAGCGGTGAGAAACATGGCTGTACTGAGACGGCAGAGGTGGGGCTTTAGGATGAAACCAGGACTAAAGAAGGCAGTAGGGACGAGCTCGATTTGTGGTAGAAGCAGGTAGGTTGAAATCACGATTATTTGTTGGCTTATTCATTTTTTGATGGGGTTTATGGAATAATTCAGAGGTGCCAAGGCAAATACTAGAGGAAAGAAGCTGCTAAAAGATGAACTACACCGTGTTCCAAATTATTATGCAAAGTGTATTTCAGTGTCATAAAGGTAAAAAAAACAAAAATTAAAAATGAAACTCATGGATGGTATTGTGTCTCAGGGCTCTTTGAATCACTGACATCAATCTTAGACGCCTGGGATGATTAGTTGTCAGGTAAGCCCAGTTAAAGGGACTATATGGAGTTTAAAAATGTTAAATTTAAGTATTTTCCTCCCCCTACATGTTCCAGCCATGTCCTAATGTGTAGAATCACCACACCTGCCTCTAAAATCCTGCACTGTCACTCAAAAGGTGTTACTTCGGGTCCAAAGTGCCGTCCTGCACGAGCTTAATATAGAAACTGCAGTTACGCGTAAGACCTGAGGTGGCAGTAGTGAGTATAAAAATGACCAACTTGCATCTAGTCTCTTTAAGGGGAAAAAACAGAGAAAAAAGGTGTTAGGTGCGGTGTGACTCGTAGCAGCAATTCACCAACGTTTTTTTTCCGGATCTACGTATGTATGCGAATGACATATAGTTCTCTAGCTCCTGGAAAAATGTGTCATACGGCCCAAACATGCGCCTTCTCTGTATCCAAGGATGAAATATGCTGACTGTCATTTGAGTATATAATTCAAATAAATGTTATGCTAACACCAGCTAAAGTTGTGCTAACAGCGGCTAAATGCTGTCATCGGCAAAATCACCTTTTGGTCCGGGGTTGAGCTCACTTGTACCTGTCTGACCTTTTTTCTGCCGGTAGAGACACTTACTGGGCTGGGTAGGAGCTGCCAGTGGAAATGGGTATACGTAAACAAATCCTTGACAGGGGAGGTGTCTGGGTGCCATGCCATTGGTCCAACAACGTCTCATTATTCCGAAAATTTACCATTGAGCGGAGGTGCCATTAGTCAGAAATGTTTAACCAGTTGTGTTGTGGATTAGAGAGCCATATACAACTATTGGCCCTAACCTTAAGGTCAGTGGACTCTTGCCTGACCTAATTTTATTTTTCAAACCCTACTCAATGGGACATTTTCGGAATAATGAGACGTTGGACTAATGGGCCGACCCTGGTGTCTGTGCCCTCACACCTCATCGCGCAATGTTTACATCATCAAGGTGTGCCATTTGTTGTCAAGTCTCATGTCGGGCAAAGAGTTAAAGCAGCTTCTTAAAGGGAGAGAAACAACAATCCCGGCAGCAAAAATAATGTGAGTTTTCTTTGAGTCTGAAAAAGACTTTAAAAAAAATGCTGTGTTGCTTTATACGTTTGAGCCTGGTAAATTTCTGTCTATGTAAGTATGTATGCGTGCACTTATTTAGAGTCCAATAATGTTTCAAAAATGTTTCTTTGAATACATTTTGTCACTCGATGGTCAGTCACTGCGGTGTTACATGTGTATTAGCTAGCTGCTTGTGGTTAGCGTACCGGTGGTGGTGACTGTATGTTGCAGTCACCACTCTGTGTTTTAAATGAAAGCTTCACTAAAAAAGAAGAGCAAGCCTTGTGTCTGGATATTTCTTTAATGGTTGCACAGGTGTTGTGAGTCGGGATGGATACTGAGACCCGGTATCATAATGGCCACGTGTGCCAGTCCCCCTGGACCGATAAGCTCCTGCCTTATTGGTCTTCTTAATGGGGTCGCTGAGTCGCCGCGTTAAGATAAGACTTTATTGATCTCACAATGGAGAAATTCACTTGTTACATCAGCTCTCAAGAAACACTCAGAGGGTGCAAAGTAGACGGGAAAATGTGAAATCAAGTACTAGTAACTAGAGGTATCTTAAAGAGGGGGTATTATACTTTTTTCAGTCACATAGCACCAGTCTATAGCACACTAGAATGATGATGCAAGCTTATGTTGGTCTGTAAATGCAGTAAATTAAAATAACTGCCTTGAATAAATTTGCTCTCACAAAATGGCTGTAGTGAACGTCTTGAAATAGGCCTCTGTCTCTTTAAGAAGCCCCGACCCTTTCTGACACGCCCCCTTCAGCACGCTGTATTGTGCCATCATCAACACACTACTGTTCTCCTCTCGTCTCCTCCACACACATTGAAACTACAATCGATTTTCGGTGCATTTTAATTTTACTGTTGGAAAGGAGCTACGCTTTATCACTTTGTGAACAATAGCCACACAGGATATGATTTGATTCTGCGTCTGACTCGGAAAGCGACTTTGGAGACGAACCTTTGAGAGTTCAGAGGCTCTGTGTCCACACCGAAGGAGCTCTTGCCTGAAAAATAACTTCTGTTTGGAAGCTATCTGCCCTATGGATCTTTAACTATACCCCCATGGTCTACACCAGGATCTCCCCAGGGACATTATCTGTGAAGGTGGACAATGGTTATTCGAGATTACCCCCGTTAGCATGTAACAATCGCCTACAGCTCATTGTTGATGAAAAGTCTGCAATAAACCACATCCTAAATCCTGCTTCAAGTAGTTGCCTGCTTTATTGACGTTGAGTGCATAATATTATGCTGCTTGTTTTCTATGAATCCTTCGGAGCTATCTGTTAGCTCCTCGCGGCTAATAGCTTGTTAGCTCCGGGAGAAAATCACTCGGCTACGACCCATTGTAGATGAAATTTGAGCAATAAACTTCAAAATCAACAATCCCGTCTCAGTGTGTGATCATTGTTAAACAGTTAATTGTGTAGATGGTGGTTTTATTGACTTTATTTGTGCATATTTCTCGTTTTCACGTGTTAGCTTTCTCCGGAGGGAATGCTATCAGGGCATCATCGAGGCCCAAACGCATTCCCAGCGCAGATCCCGTCATGGATATAAGTTTTCTTGTCACCGGTTTTAATCCTGGGTGTTGATGTAAAATAAACACTGATGTGTGTCTTTCTAAAAGTCTCAGAGCTGCTGTAGCTCCGGTTTACAACACATGAAGCTAATCCTCCATGATAACTGACTGTTTACATCTGCACTCGACATGCGGGGAGGGGGCTCTGCTGAGCTGAGGAGCAGTGGTTGGTGGCTTGGCTGGTGACAAAAGGTCCAGAGGCGTCTCCAGGAGGTGGGGGCGTTCCTAGGAGGACTGAGGCATAGCTACACCTAAAATGGCTGCCGTCTAAGTTTTTACTGATTACTCAAAAATATGTGAATGAGCCAAGGCAACACTCCAGGCATGTGTTTAATGAGGGAATGACATAATAACATGATGTAAAGCTTGAAAAGTTGATTTACATAATACCCCCCCTTTAAATACAATGAATAGAAAGCTTTAAAGGGCAAAGTATATAAAAAAATAACACACGCTCAAATAAGCACACAAAAAAGGCATTCCCATGGATGCATTCCCTGCATCGGATCTGTTCATCCTCGCTACCCCGCCCGAGAGCGCACAGTGCCGGACCATCTCTGCGTTGTGCCTCCCTCTGCAGCCGTGCTTACGGAAGCCATATTTAGGACACCTGTCTCACTGTGGATGAGCGAGACAGGTGGACGGGCCAAAATGTTCGATAATCGATTACCGTTAAAGTACTGAATCGATGAGATGTGTCTTAAAGGAACAGGCCACCGTTTTCCTTACTGAGATATGTTCTTACCTGAGCTTAGACGAGTTGATACGTACCTGTCTGGTCTTTGTGCTTGACCATGGAAGAGCGTGGTCGCTTCCAATTTCTCCCCGTTTGGAGCCATAGAAATATACTGGGAGAGGACAAATGCTAACAACATCTTTGGTCTTTTTGGGTGACTGAGGGCACGCACAAAGACCAGACAGGTACGCATTAACTCGTCTAACCTCAGGTAAGAACATATCACAGTATGGAAAAACGGTGGCCTGTTCCTTTAACAATACCCATCCCTAAATGTGAGGACAGCACAATCTTACTTTTCCAACACACACATTTGTTAAAAGTATGCCCCAAAGCAGATTTGCAAACCACAAAAATTAATAATATCTCTAAGCGAACATTACCAAAACAAGGCTAGGTTGTCAAAAGTATCATTTAACACTTAAATTCTTAATGTACACGTTTGTTCTTATTGTATAATGTATAAGATCTTTGAAAAACATGTGACCTAAGATATAAATGTTCATAATGACAGAAGAAAATAAACTACTACTACTATATCTTTCTTCCTGCAGCTCCACCGTTCCATATTTTGGCAACACCCGCCTTGCCAGAATAGAAGCACTGACCCCATAATTCCCTATGTCCACTCAATATATATAGGAGCTTTCAAATGCCAGCGGTGGACAACTTCTCCGAAGTTGGTCGTGGTAGAGCGGCTGAGAGGTTTTTGTCCATGGCAGGAGAGGGGCAGGAGCAGTTGTATTGAGCCCGGGGTCACCCAGAAGTCAGCCTGATTCAGCACTTTGTTCAAAGGGGTATGAATTGGAAAAAGCAACCAGCGAAACGAGTGACTCTGTTCCCTGTAAGGTTAATGGTATGATGCATTATCATTTCCATTCAGCTGTGTTAGTGAGAGAAAAGAGACCTTTGAATTTCTCTCACAGCATGTATTCGGATTTCTGCTTATTCAGGCTTTTCCGGCCTTACTATTGTTTTTCTTCTTTTTGTGTGTTTATCGCATAAAGTTGATATACGGTATTGTGTATATTTGTGGAGAGGCAACTTTTTTGAGAACCTCAACAATTATATTTGAAGTTTCAAGATTTGAAACCGTGTCTATACATTAGGGTTGTCAAAAATATGAATTCCTCTATACTAATTTGATACTAAAAGTGGTATCGATACTATATTCATTTGAGCAGGTATCAATACTTCCTGTCTTCTTTCTGTGTTTTTTTATGGTTTAGACGTGGTTTACCCTATATTTTTGTCTATTTTACTGTAGATTGCGTAATAGAATCAAATACAATATTTTTATAGTGGAAAAATACCTCTAAACCAAACAAACCTGTAGCTTTACTGGGATGTCTCCAGCTCGTCTCCATGGAGATGTTGACTAAAGGCAGCCAAATACAAGGTTTCAATAGGTCATCCAAATCCATTAAGTATTTTCTGTGTCTAGCTGGTAATTTTGTATTGCTGGCAACAGTAGAATCCAAAATGTTACGCAGTGTGCCTTTAAAGTGTATATGACAGGTTTAAATTGGTAATCAAACTATCTACTGATTATTTTTACAATTAAGGCGAGACACGGCAGGTGAAAGTATGATACATCGCTTCACAAAGATGACTTTCCTTCGCGCATTTATTCACAAATATTGACATATTTCACATCCGCGTGTCCTGCCAAGGGTCCCCGAGATGATGCGATAATCCAAATATGGTATTTTTCTTTCTGCGAGACGCCCGGTACGGAAGTGCAGAGAAATGTGCAGCACATTCGCATTGTCATTTTATTTCAGTGAAGCATCAAATGAATAGAGAAATGTTTGGCAGAAAAGTTATTTTTATTTTTATTTTAAGCTACTGACAGGAAGTGTCATAGTTAGAGGTAAAGTTCCATGGGATTGTTAAGTGAAGATGTCATTGCTCCACTTCTGGGTCCAATGGAACTTTAGCTCTATTCACTATAATGGGATTTTGCTGATTATAACCTGCTGTAGAGCCGACTACAAGGCTCTTTTTAAACATCTGATCACAGACATATTACATTTACTCTGGATTTTCTTTAGGAAGTCTTTTCTGACATTAAAGCTCTTCATGGTCTCGCCATGTTATATTTAACTGGGATGTTGACTGTACATCGCCCCAGCAGAGTTCTCCGGTCTGACTATCAAATGGTTCTGGACGTGCCCAGGTCCCGGTACAAACAGTGGGGTTGAAGTTCCTTCAGGGTTGTAGCGCCTAAACTGTGGAACAGCCTGCCCCTCTGTCTGTCTGTTCTCACAGATCAATCCCTTTTTAAATCCAGATTAAAGACACATCTTTTCAAACTAGCTTTTAAGACTTAGATAGCACTTACTTATGTCTAGTATGTAATGATTTTTTAAGTTGTTTTATCTTTCTGTGAAGCACTTTGGTCTTCCTTGTGTTGTTGTAAGGTGCTATATAATTAAACTTTGATTGATTGATTCATTAATTATAACATTATTTTTCCATACTCAATGAAGGCTTATTTAAAAAAATAAAATAAAAATCTTCATGTTGCCTGAAATGTTGAGATATATGATTCTAATTAGGTGTAAAACAGCTGTTGACCTTTTACATGTTATTTCAGCAGGAGATTCAGATGGTGTTGTTGTTGCTGTGTTTATCTATGGAACTGCCAACAGTTTAGACCCGGAAGTAGCTTATTATTATTGTGTGTGATGTCACACTTAACAGACGTATAGCAGTTTGACTCATTTCCCATTGACATAACATGGTCGGCACGGCAACAGTTTATAATAGTTTGCCTCTATCTGTGCCACTTCCTGTCAGTGTCCAATAAGGAAGTGAAACTATACACATCACAAAAATGGTCTGAAGAAAGCTGGGTCAAATTTTCAGCAAACTCTTAAAACAATTGTGTTAACTATATTTTAACAAAAAAAATGGGTGTAATGTGTCATATGCACTTTTAGTAAATCTTGCTCTAAGCCTGGTGGTACTTCACTCGAACAGTCTTTATTTGTATAGCACATTTCAAACATTAAAAAATGCAGTTCAAAGTCCCACAACAATTTGCAAGAGACACAAGTGGCTTTTATCTGTGTGGAGTTTGAAAGACTTCGTTGGAGCTTTGTAATCAGTGCAGAGATATTGGGGACATTTTGGCCCGGTACAGCTCAGACAGTGACAGATGCTGCCTCTCTGCTTTTAATTAAACCTGCTGAGGTATGAGGCGACTGCAGCTGTTGGAAAAAGCACTTTCAAACAATTGATACCGATATTGGGATGTTTCTAAATAAATCTCCTAAAATTGCCCGAGTCTTTAAGTACCTCAGATTAACTTGTCTCTCTGGGAAGGGATTAATCTCACAGTCGTGGCCTGGCACTTTTAGCTCATCAACACAGAACAATGGGGGTGATATTTCTGGCAAGGAGTCAAACATCTAACCTGGCAGATGTGTCAAAGTGACTTTAGATTGAGGAGCATTAAAGCCTCTTGCCTGAGAGGTCCAGCTGCTTTCCTGACGCATTTTGTTTTCTCATCGATAACATTCTTGGAGTTATGCTCGTTTCCTTCACACGTTTGC
This sequence comes from Neogobius melanostomus, assembly GCA_007210695.1. Taxonomy (NCBI): domain Eukaryota; kingdom Metazoa; phylum Chordata; class Actinopteri; order Gobiiformes; family Gobiidae; genus Neogobius; species Neogobius melanostomus. The sequence continues at coordinate 1,385,895 of VHKM01000542.1, read as the reverse complement.
AGCTTGTCTAGACTCCTCTTCACAATAAACCTTTCAACAATCTGCCTGTCTTCTGTCCCAAACATATTAGTTTGTGTCTGTTGTTAAGATGAGCTACCCCAGGGGTGGACCATGGTATTATTTCAAATTGTATTTGAATAGGACTTTAAAAGAAATGTAAATGTTAGTTATTTTTTCCTGTAAAAGGAGTGTTTTCACCTTACTTTAAACCCAAGACACTGGTAAATAGAACAACTAATAAATTAGTTTAGTTGAGTTTAGTTTGAAATAAGGGGTACTTTGAGTAGAAATTAAAGACTCAAGGGGTACGCGAGACAAAAAAGGTTGGGAACCACTAATTGACGACCTGGTCTGTGCTGTCAAGTACATTTTATATTTGTATTTATTTTATTTGTGAAGGGAGAATACATGAACATTGGACATGCAAATAATGTGAGATTATAGCCATCTCAGTCACTTTGGCAGATTGATGTAAAATCCGTTACCCGACACTGGCTACTAGTGATTCCTCGAGTTTACAAATCGCTGTAGGAGAAAGAGCCTTTAGCTCAAGCCCCGGTTTTATGGAATCAACTCAGCTCATGTTAAAGAAGCAGACAGTCTCTATAAAACGTACCTCTGAGAATTAGCTCATGACAAAGCCCTGACGCACAGCCTACAGCAGGCTGTCTACTGTAGGCTGTCTACAGCAAAGCTGCCTTAGGAGGAAAGCTGCACTCTTACTGCATATCCAGTACTTTGTCTTAATTATGAAACAGTATTTCTTTTATCTGAAGAGTGTTTATTACTTATTCTGTCCATGTCCATCTGCCCGGATGGAAAGCTGCTAATACTCCCAATCCCTCTATTGACTCCCGACCTATTTTCTGACTTTGTTTTAACATTGATTCTCCCGCCAGTCCCCTGTACTGTACGCCACTTGTGCCAGTGTCACAATATGCTGTCGAGCCAGGGCGAGAATTGTGGGTCGATAAATAAATCGATGGCATGGAGATGAGGACTGCAGCAGTCAGCGGTCTAAATGAGGCGACAGCTGCCACTGACTTGGACTAAACTGGGCTCCTCTGGCTCCCCTCCACACGGCTGCCATTACAGAGACCTGTTAATAAAGTGTGACACCGCTAAGTGCAGCATTCATCAAATACAATCAGACACACTAACGGTTCTGATCTGGGGTTTCTGCAGTTGGTCAGGTCGAGGTTCGGCAACACGATCAGCTGAACATCCGGTTATTTCCCTGACGACACGGGCACATCACATGATGACAATGCCAGGATTCAGCGGCTCATATTGTGAAAAAGCATGAGACATCATTCTCACACATGGATTGGCTACAGAGTCCAGTTTACTTATCAGTAGGGCAGCAATGTTTATTTTGGTAATCAAATATTGACATATTTCACATCCGTGTGTCCTGCCAAGGGTCCTCGAGATGACGCGATAATCCAAATATGGTATTTTTCTTTCTGTGAGACGCCCGCCGGTACGGAAGTGCCCTAAAGTTACAAAACTTTAGGACAGGTTTTCTCAAATTTAGGTTTTTGTTCCACTCATGAAACTAAACCCTACATACTAAAAAAAATTGAAACATTGGATCTTCACAATTGAGTTATCCGGTGGGAGGGGTGAACGCCTTTGAAACGATTGGATCTGATTTTCGCTAGCGTTTGGTCGTGACGTATGTAATGCGCCCGTGTTGAGTGAAGCAGCTATCATAACTCTATCATAACTCTATCATAACTCTATCATAACTCTATAGCTCTATCATAGCTCTATCATAACTCTATCATAACTCTATCTTAACTCTATCATAGCTCTATCATAACTCTATCATAACTCTATCATAACTCTATCATAGCTCTATCATAACTCTATCATAACTCTATCATAACTCTATCATAGCTCTATCATAACTCTATCATAACTCTATCATAACTCTATCATAATTCTATAGCTCTATCATAGCTCTATCATAACTCTATCATAACTCTATCATAACTCTATCATAGCTCTATCATAACTCTATCATAGCTCTATCATAGCTCTATCATAACTCTATCATAGCTCTATCATAGCTCTATCATAACTCTATCATACTCTATCATACTCTATCATAGCTCTATCATAGCTCTATCATAACTCTATCATAGCTCTATCATAGCTCTATCATAACTCTATCATAACTCTATCATAGCTCTATCATAACTCTATCATACTCTATCATAGCTCTATCATAACTCTATCATAACTCTATCATAACTCTATCATAACTCTATACTCTATCTAGCTCTATCATACTCTATCATAACTCTATCATAACTCTATCATAACTCTATCATAGCTCTATCATAACTCTATCATAACTCTATCATAACTCTATCATAGCTCTATCATAACTCTATCATAACTCTATCATAACTCTATCATAACTCTATCATAATTTATAGCTCTATCATACTCTATCATAACTCTATCATAACTCTATCATAGCTCTATCATAACTCTATCATAACTCTATCATAGCTCTATCATAGCTCTATCATAACTCTATCATACTCTATCATACTCTATCATAACTCTATCATAACTCTATCATAGCTCTATCATAGCTCTATCATAACTCTATCATAGCTCTATCATAGCTCTATCATAACTCTATCATACTCTATCATAGCTCTATCATAACTCTATCATAGCTCTATCATAGCTCTATCATAACTCTATCATAGCTCTATCATAGCTCTATCATAACTCTATCATAACTCTATCATAGCTCTATCATAGCTCTATCATAACTCTATCATAACCTCTATCATAACTCTATCATAGCTCTATCATAGCTCTATCATAGCTCTATCATAACTCTATCATAGCTCTATCATAGCTCTATCATAACTCTATCATAACTCTATCATAACTCTATCATAGCTCTATCATAACTCTATCATAACTCTATCATAACTCTATCATAGCTCTATCATAGCTCTATCATAGCTCTATCATAACTCTATCATAACTCTATCATAGCTCTATCATAACTCTATCATAACTCTATCATAACTCTATCATAGCTCTATCATAACTCTATCATAGCTCTATCATAACTCTTATCTCTATCATTTTATACTCTATCATAACTCTATCATAGCTCTATCATAACTCTATCATAACACTATCATAACTCTATCATAGCTCTATCATAACTCTATCCTCATAACTCTATCATACTCTATCATAACTCTATCATAGCTCTATCATAACTCTATCATAACTCTATCATAGCTCTATCATAACTCTATCATAACTCTATCATAGCTCTATCATAACTCTATCATAACTCTATCATAACTCTATATCATAGCTCTATCATAACTCTATCATAACTCTATCATAACTCTATCATAGCTCTATCATAACTCTATCATAACTCTATCATAGCTCTATCATAGCTCTATCATAACTCTATCATAGCTCTATCATAACTCTATCATAACTCTATAGCTCTATCATAGCTCTATCATAGCTCTATCATAGCTCTATCATAACTCTATCATAGCTCTATCATAACTCATCATAACTCTATAGCTCTATCATAGCTCTATCATAGCTCTATCATAACTCTATCATAACTCTATCATAACTCTATCATAACTTTATCATAACTCTATCATAACTCTATAGCTCTATCATAACTCTATCATAACTCTATAGCTCTATCATAACTCTATCATAACTATCATAACTCTATCATAGCTCTATCATAGCTCTATCATAGCTCTATCATAACTCTATCATAGCTCTATCATAACTCTATCATAGCTCTATCATAACTCTATCATAACTCTATCATAGCTATATCATAACTCTATCATAACTCTATCATAACTCTATCATAACTCTATCATAGCTCTATCATAGCTCTATCATAACTCTATCATAGCTCTATCATAGCTCTATCATAGCTCTATCATAGCTCTATCATAGCTCTATCATAGCTCTATCATAACTCTATCATAACTCTATCATAGCTCTATCATAGCTCTATCATAACTCTATCATAGCTCTATCATAGCTCTATCATAGCTCTATCATAACTCTATCATAACTCTATCATAGCTCTATCATAACTCTATCATAGCTCTATCATAACTCTATCATAGCTCTATCATAACACTATCATAACTCTATCATAACTCTATCATAACACTATCATAACTCTATCATAACTCTATCATAACTCTATCATAACTCTATCATAGCTCTATCATAACTCTATCATAACTCTATCATAGCTCTATCATAGCTCTATCATAGCTCTATCATAACTCTATCATAACTCTATCATAACTTTATCATAGCTCTATCATAGCTCTATCATAACTCTATCATAGCTCTATCATAACTCTATCCCTCTATCATAACTCTATCATAACACTATCATAACTCTATCATAGCTCTATCATAACTCTTGGGGAGCATTCCTTGCACATTCCAAGGCTTCAGTTATAACTTTGGATATTTGGGAGCACCGCCATTACCGAACTACAACCAGCAAATGCTTGACGTCACCTATAACACCCGCCTCCCCCGCTCACTGAATGGTTGGTTGAAATTCAACCGATGAAACGCAGCCACTGAGATCAAGCCCAGACGTACATGTGGGAAAAGATAATTGACCGGAGTTTACGGATGGCAAAGACCAGGCTAAGGAAACACCAGTATGTTTCTAAAAGGGTCTGCCTAAACAGACACGCTACCCATTACACATGGGAAAATGGAACAAAATGCATCACACCAACAAAAAGTCAGCGAATTTGGCTGAAATGCCTGAAACAAAATTCAAAATAAAAAGCTATGTAAAAAAAATAAAAAAATAAAAAATAAATACATTTATTTAAACAAATTCAGTTGTGAAATATATTTCCATTATATCTAAGAAGTGGGAAGTCACAATTTGCTTAATTTATTATTATTATAGCTCTCAGTCGTACAGGAGTTGTCCATCTTCAACTTCAGAGTACAACTTCAGAGTACAGAAGATGACTCAAGAACCTTCAAGTGTGATTTTCTCCACTTTTTGTCAAAAATTACCGTATTTGCCAATTAGAAAGTAATTGATAAACTTATAATAACATCTTTTTTTCTAAATGAAAGTAGAGACAAAGAGGGTCATTTACCAAGCATGTGCTAAGTGAGTAGCACATGCAAAAGTGGATCAGCAGCAGAGTGACAAATGCATTTTTTACTCACGCAGCATTGTCTCATTTACATATCAGATTTAGGCCCCTAATACTGTAATACATGTAAAATCAAATGGTAAACAAAGTGCCTATTTTATTTTTCAGCTTGATAAATGACCCCCTTAGAGCTTTGTTTTATAGCATGTGGTTATGCAAACATATTTCTCTTCTGTTGGACACTTGTAATTGTTCATTGTGAATTTAGTGTTTTTGTCTCGTGGAAGTTTAGAAACAGGGTTAGGCATAATAAGTATTAACTTCAGCCTAAACCTTTGCCCTCGTACTGTACATGGAATCATGTAATGACCGAATACTCGATTACTACTACTACACTGAAGATTGTTGGAAATGAGCAGAAATCTTGGCAGACTGGGCTTCTGAGGAAAGCCTGGCAGGCAAAGAGTTAATAATTACATATCCGTCTCCCACTGAGGCCCGGCTGATTAATACCTGCTCTAAGGCGTGTTTTCTGGACGAGCAGTCAAAGAGCAGACAGCTGACGGCCTGACAAGATCGAACAGCCTCTGATTACCTTTGAAATAATTAACCTTCCCTCGTCGTATAGAACGCTGATTAATTCATAGACTCGCGTCAGAACAAGAGGCTTCGAGGTAAACTGGTAAAAAGGCTTCGTTCACAAACTGGGTTAGACGTTTAATGTGCTTTTTCATGTGACAAATTATAAGAATGAACGCCTCAAGGAGAGATTTGTGCCGAAAAGAAAACGACAAGATACGATTGTGCTTGCCTTCGCCCTTAGGTTAGCTAACAGCATGACTTCTTGTGCTGCTAAAACTGCTTTTCAGATCTATTTGAAGAAACTGGGGTTCAGTAGATTTATGTTGTAATGGAAGAAATAGGGTTTATCTTTATACCCTAAAGGCCTGTTCATACTCCACAAGACGCAAGAACTTTGTTCTTGTTCTTGAGGCAAAAAGAACAAGAACAAAGTTCGTCTGGGCTCTGACATTTCATACTCCACAAGACGTGCTGCTGCCGAACTGCCACGCCCCCTTTTTCAGCAGCCAAACAATCAAGGAATTACAGAAATAAAACGAGCCATGTTGTCTCCCGTTTTCCGCACCGGTGTTAGGAAGTAAACATTGGATTCTCGCTTCCCGGTTCTGCCAAATTAACCCCGCCCACTAAACATCCAGCCAATCACAGCGAGAGTTCTCGCAGCCCTGCCGAACAAAGTTCTGCTCAGCTCAGGTGTCAAGAACAATGGGAAAGAGCAGCCGAACAGGAGCTCTGGCGTCTTATGGAGTATGAACAGGCCTTTAGAGAGCAGGCTCCACCAATCCAAGAACAGACATCTAAATACAATACCGCAATACATCTTACCTTCTTCTCGTCTCCGTCTTGCAGCAGCTGCATGTTGCTGCGGCGCTGGCTGTCGGTGTGCCTCAGGGTGGCGCTCTGGTGCTGGGGCAGGTCCGGAGGGGGCGAGACGCTGCGTCCGTGGGGGTCCACCCAGGTGTACACGTGGTTTGTGACGTACCCCCGGGGATACGCCCCACAGAGCGGACGGTCAGGTTCAGCTTCTTACTTCCCTTCAGCACCTAAAGGAGAGAGCAGAGAGGCGAGTCAGGAGGGTGATGCAACTATTTCATTTGTTTTATTAGAAGCCGTACCAAATGTTAGATAGTAGGGGTGTAACAATGCACCGTGCCATCGGACGATATGAACTGTACTAAAGTGACGATGCAAATTTTAGTTCAAATTTCTTAATATTTAAGCTCCGTGGCGCGTGTCAGACACATGTACGAGCACCTAAACAGAGCGCATGTGTGTCATCACTTACAGCTAAACTGGAGGCTGCAGGCAAAGTTACATCCTCCAAAAACAAATGAAATCTATGCTATGGTGGCGCAGACAAATGCATAAGATCCAATCTGGGTCCTAATCCACATCAAAAGGTTTGTTTCCAAAATGGACAAGCAGAATGTCGTCCAGGAACAGCCCAAACACAAGCCTCAAAGCAAATGCGCTGTAGTTTTAGCCAAAGTGAAACTGAAACGTGTCACATAACGAGCACATGGCCCACTGCGCTTTTTATTTTCTTGAACTTTTTTTTGTTTTGTTTTGTGAGCACAGAGGCACATTTTATTGTAAAGCAGCAGTGAACAATTAGAAAGCATTGTCTTGTGTATTTCTGAAATTACAAATACTGCCTAAAAATGAACATTTAGGCTATTTTATTTCAAAACTGACTTATTAGCCATTTATATCGCACTTGCACCGTGAACCGAACTGAACTGAACGATAGCTGAACCGCTACACACCTATTAGACAGTTAGACAAATTAAAGTACAAAAGTACAAAAGCCTTTTTTTTTTACCCCACATACCAAAAAGTAGGGTTAACGGCAGACAACTAATCTCTCAGCTTTGGTTCATAATCATAAAGAAAAAGAAAAATTCACATTTTGCATGGTTTCATCTTAGCAAGGTTACAAGTAGAACTTTAATATGCAACAAGAAGGAATGGGAGTGAGACAAAATATGTAGTAAACCTTTTATTGAAAACAACAGTTAAACTGAAGTAGTCTGTTTTGCATCTGATCAAACGTTTAGGGCCACATGCCTTTGAAAAGCCAAATCTGTGCAAAAATGTGGATTCAGTGTCATTTTCTGTCAGGTATTCCCACTGTCAGCCGACTGCAGCCCAATAATTAGTCTGGGAGATGATCTCAGTAACATCTGGCCGATTGAAGCTCCATTGTTCCACTGAATGTATAAAGCAGCTCAGGTCGTTATGGCGCCCCCTCTCTGTGGCGCGTAGAAAACATCTCAGGTGCATCTGCTTGTGATGTAACATTGGAAACCATCAGGACCATCAAGGTCACTTTTTTTCTTATCTTCCGCTTTTCAATGTCCCAAAGTCCAAAGTTGAAGACGTGTTTTGTTTTTGAAGCCCTTCAGTCGCAGATGCCTCTGATGGTTATTGAGCTGCAGTCGACTCCAGTAACGGTTTTCATTTGGGTCGAGGATCATCCAGCCAAGTCAAGAACTCTTCTAAACTAATGAGATGCTCTGTCTTTTGTTTAATGATTTTCTTCTCTTTGACTTTGATAATTTGCCTTTTTGGCGTGTGTGTGCCTCCAATCCAACATCCGTGTTGAACCATAGTGAGAAAATACTTTTTTTTAAATCATGAATATTTACATTATCCCCTCATTTAATATGCTGTTCTTTTGTTCCATGTTCTCTCTCATGTGTGTTGAGCTGTTTTACCTTTCAATGTATTATGTCTCCTTTACACCTTTATAAATATGCACTAAATCAATACAAAAAAAGTTTAAACCTCCATGCACTGATACAAGGAGAGTTTGCTGGATGAGGAAAAAGCGAATGAGATTGATTTTTCGAAGCAATTCTATTTACGCGCCACATTCACGAAAAAAACTTATTCCACAGGGGAAAGTCTCTAAATGTTACCGAGCTGATGCTTTGCCACCGACAACAAAGAGGAAGGATAACAAATAAGGAGCAGAGAGACGGAGAAAGGAAAGTACAGAGGGGACCGGTGTGTGTGTGTGTGTGTGTGTGTGTGGTGCGTTTCAGAAGCAGACGGCACTAAATTACCCACGAGCCTTTGGGGCCGAGGCAGTGACGAGCTATACAAACAGAGCAGCAGGCATGTTTGAAATGACAATACTGGAATAATAGAGACGGCTGATTTGTTCGTGGACAAAAAGCGGACACATCGATGCTCAGCTGAACACATGTTTCAATATCTTTAACTGTCATTAACATGTCATAACATAAACTTTTTGTTAGAGCGTCACAACACTACTGTGATGGTGCAATACCACAACAATAATAACACTGGTTTACAACAAATTTGGTGTCTAAGTTTTGTGAGCTGATTTAGGACAATGCTGAAGGGCTGATTACAAAATCATATTGGTTTTGCTCATATTTTGCCGAAGTCTTTACAAGGTCTTCCATCCTGGAGTTTGTCCATCCACATTTAGGGGGAGACTGGAGTTTGCCTGTGTTGGTGACAATGTATGAAAGCTATATACAGGCACGTTTATTATTTAATATGCAAGTTCACTTCTTAGGAATGCTAACATCTCTCAGAGTTGGTTTAACAGAACGACAGAAAGTAAAAATCATGTTCCTCATGGAATTCCTGGGTTTCAGGTGACATCACAACGTTCTAAAGGCCTATAATATTGTACAGGTGGGGAGCACGCTAAATGATTTTGTTTATGAGGATATTTTTGGTGTTGTGCAAAAAAATCATGGATCCAGTCAATGATATTAATGATTATTTCTGTAATTCATACATTTTCTTTTTAGATACTACTTGTGAAAGTGTAATGCAGTTTAGGAACAACCGGCTCCTGCCACCACATGGGAGTGTGACATCATCACATTCTAGAACCTGAAAACAAGTTCATGTTCTAGAATTCTATTTCAGTTGGAGCAGGTGGGTTGCAGGTTCTAGAATGTGATGATGTCACCGGACCCAGTGGGGGAGGAGTCAGTTTTTCCTATTAACAGCATTACACTTCCACAAGTCATAGCTCAAAAGAAAATGTATGAATTACAAAAATGATCATTAGTATCAGTCACTGGGTCCATGATCTCTCTGTACATGACCAAAAATGTCCTCAAAAGCAAAATAATTTTCCCTCCATATAATAGTATTGACCTTTAGAATGCTGTGATGTCACTTGCACCCAGCAATACAACTCTACGGGAGAGAAACCTTTTTTGAAAGAAATTGTCCAAATGTTCCCTGATCATTATTTGACATTGATTGGAGTCACAAACCTGCCACCTTATTCTTGTGACTAAAGGTCCTTTCTACTGGCCAACATACATGTTTTTTGAATAGTTGTCACCACTTTAGGACACCTTTATGAGGAAATAATTAGACCAAACTTCATGTGCTGGAAGAGATGACTTTGAACTTTTGTTGTCAGTTATTGTTTCATGTGAATTGGCGGAGGAATTTTAGAGAAATTAACAATAAACTAAGACTAGAAATCTGCATTTTGACAGTTACCATAGTTACCGCCATGGGACGTTCAGCTGCTCCTCCTCAATTTTAAACTACAGGCTCCTAAGAACGTGACCTATACACAGATTGGAAAATCCACTTAGCACAAAAACCTGACCTGATACAGAGGAATGGGTGTTGTTTTCAGATTCTGCTTTACAAAAATGTTCTAAATCAGTTTTTTAGACACCTCAGTATTTTTTTGTAACCCAGTGTAATTGTATATAGTGCACGCAGAATTGTAACAAAGAGTATCAGTCTTAACGGCAGCAAACGGAGCTTATCAGAAATGGTCAGATTGTGGGGTTTGTGGAATGAAGTTTACGAACTGAATCGTCTTGACCTCAAGGTATCGTGCTGAAGCAGCCTTTTAGAGCTTTATACTATTGCAATGCCGTTCCCTCGTGAAAAACAAACGAGTTGCATTATAAGCCGTGTTTGAACAAACTTTGAATCGTAAGTGGCAACAGTTTGTGGTGCTGTGGCTCCTGCTCATTTTCAGAGCACTTCTAATGGGAAGAAACTTTGAATCAAATTTTATCAATACAGTCATTCCCGTCGCTCGCTCTTTAATTCCAAAATGCCATCTTCGTGTATGCTTTATGCAAGAGACAAAAGTCATTCCTTATCACATGCTACAACAAATGTTATTTTGAGATTTTAAATCATATATGAAGCCTAGGAGTAAATTCAGTCTGGAAAACTAATTTCAGCATCACCTACCTCCAGCTAATGATTGCGCCTGCGAGGGTCACACCTCCACCTCAGCCTATCAGCACAGAGCCACACCCACGACGCAGCCAATCATCGCCCGCGGGCCCGCGTTTAAGCTCCAGCGTTCATGGCTCGTCAGCTTCCCAGCTCTGCTGCGACCCACCTCTACCCCTTCACCGCCTCTTCTGTCCATGGCTTCACCCTGCTACCCTTTATCGGTCTCCAATACCACCACCAGTGTCCAGGCTCCAGGTGAAGACTCTAACTTACCCATCCATACTAACTATAATCCGTATATCAACGTCTACTGCCGGGTCTGATCGACAAAATATTTATGTCAATAAATATTTCTCATCTCTGCTTTTGTCTCTGAGTTTATCCAGGTTGAATTAATCCGCACATTCCCACAACATTTCCCCTCTTTACCAGTGGATCGAAGCAGTGGTACAAAGCCACTGCAGTTTGGGCAAAAAATAACATGTTTCCTTTTCTTGAAACACCCACTCTGTTGTGATAGAAGAATGGGACAGAGTCTGGACCGGCTGTATTGTACATCCGGTATACAGAACCCACATGTTGGAAGAAAAGAGAATGCCTTTTGGAGACTGACTCTATATAACAACGGGAGAAAAAAATAATCACATAATAAAATAATGGGTGAAACGGCGACGCAGGTAAAAGGCTCACAGGCTTTTAGGAGTCCAGACTGTGTTATATAGACACACAGAGGCAGGACCAACAGCATATGACATCCACATCTTCCGCCTGTTCACTCAGCTCCACTCCGCTCCATGTCGCCTCTGGATGACAGACATATTGTGTAAAACAGGGACACTTTTGTTGAAATAAAGTTTGGAGCTATCCGGATGTTGATTGCATTCTCTTTCCAATCTGATTTGTGGAGCTAGATCCGGCCAGACTCTGACGGAGCTGAAAATAGTGTTGATTCGTATTTTTGTCGGGGCGGAACAGAGAAGGCGAGCCGACGACGGATGCCCTTGGAGCGGAGAGAGAGGATGTGGAGCGCTTCTTAACAATTAAAATTGCAGCGTATTTGCTGCGGAGTGCGGGACGAGGTGGAGCTGGGCAAACGCGGAGAATGTGGAATCTGTAACTCAACCGATTCGTTACTTAAAGAGGGGGTATTATGCTTTTTTCAATCACATAGCACCAGTCTATAGCATACTACAATGATGACGTAACCTTCTGTTGGTCTGTATATGCAGTAAATTAAAATAACTGCCTTGAATAAAATTGCTCTCTCAAAATGGCTGTACTGAACGTCTTGAAATAGGCCTCTGTCTCTTTAAGAAGCTTTCCGACACGCCCCCTTCAGCACACTGCTGTGGCATCTAAACAACACTACTGTGCGGGGAGGGGGCTCTGCTGAGCTGAGGAGCAGTGGTTGGTGGCTTGGCTGGTGACGAAAGGTCCAGAGGCGTCTCCAGGAGGTGGGGGCGTTCCTAGGAGGACTGAGGCATAGCTACACCTAAAATGGCTGCCGTCTAAGTTTTTACTGATTACTCAAAAATATGTGAATGAGCCAAGGCAACACTCCAGGCATGTGTTTAATGAGGGAATGACATAATAACATGATATAAAGCTTGAAAGAGTCGATTTTACATAATACCCCCCCTTTAATATTGGCATAACAATAATTTGCCGATACATAGTGCTACCCTAGAACACCAGCCTTTGACACGTCAGCCTGTTCACACCTGCTGAGCCAGATTGTGTGTTTCACCGAACATGCTCCGATCCTGCTGTGAGGTGGAAACGGGTCAACAGCTCGTCGTCAAATGAGTCAACAGCAGCTCACGCGTTTGAGAGAAGAAAGCGCTCGTGAAACTCCCCGGGGCTTTTTTTTGATATTCACTGATGAGGCGCTCAACTCGCGGTGGGATCCATTATGTAAAACAGAGCACAACAAAGCACCGACATATGCAAACAGTTGTAAGCCGGTTAACTGAGACAGAACTGGAGAGTATACAACCAGGAGATTGTACGGGAAATTAATCCGATTTTGAAAGGAACAAAGATTGGGTTCATTTCTCCATCTTGAGTAGCGAGGAGGTAAAGAGGATAGGTGCGAGGAGAGCGCCATCCACAGCAGCAAAACCACGAGCCTCCATTTCTTCCTCTTCATCACCACCACCACCGTGTTTTTTTCTGACACTCCCCCAACCAAACACACTGGTAATCTAAACCCCCCTAAAAATGGATGTCTAGGAACTTGGGCTATATCCACACAAAGACAAAACTGCCAGGCCTCATGTTATTATGTCATTCCCTCATTAAACACATGCCTGGAGTGTTGCCTTGGCTCATTCACATATTTTTGAGTAATCAGTAAAAACTTAGACGGCAGCCATTTTAGGTGTAGCTATGCCTCAGTCCTCCTAGGAACGCCCCCACCTCCTGGAGACGCCTCTGGACCTTTTGTCACCAGCCAAGCCACCAACCACTGCTCCTCAGCTCAGCAGAGCCCCCTCCCCGCACAGTAGTGTTGTTTAGATGCCACAGCAGTGTGCTGAAGGGGGCGTGTCGGAAAGCTTCTTAAAGAGACAGAGGCCTATTTCAAGACGTTCAGTACAGCCATTTTGAGAGAACAATTTTATTCAAGGCAGTTATTTTAATTTACTGCATATACAGACCAACAGAAGGTTACGTCATCATTGTAGTATGCTATACTGCCCTACAAAGGAAAAAAGCAGTAACTGCACTCTGGGTGAAACTGAGAAAAATGACTTTTTAGTTTTTTTGATGCCCTGTCAAAATGGTTTGATCTTTATAATTTATTTCTGTTTTATTTTGTAGCTTTTTATGGTAGAATTATTATGGGTATAAAACACAAACTCTAAATTTACTCTAGTCCCTAAAAATGCACTTACTGCACTTTTCCTTTGTATGAGCCTACATTCCACATATGGTTATACAAAGGAAATGTGCAGTATGTGCATGTTTGTTGTGTTAAAAGCTGTTTTTTTGCTTTCTGGTATTTTATTTATGTTAAATAATAAGTAATAAGTAATAAAAATAAGTAAATTATCATCTGCGTCAGTATTATCATAATTTGAGATGTAAAGTAGTTCATGTAAAGCATTACTTTCTTATGGTAAGGGGAATCCATAAACTGTATTAAGTGTATGTATATGTATATTAAGTACTTAATTTTTATAAGAACCCAAACAATTCTGACTTGAATCAAATTTATTCAACAAACAAATCTAATTTGAACTTAAATGTAAAACTTTCTACAAAACTATTATATAAAACGAAATATATCAAAATATTAAATGAACCATGATGTACGTTTTTACTTTGATTAAACCTTTCTTTCCATGGATAGTTCAGTTTTGTGGCCATTTCGACCATCATCTGGTCCTGTGACAGTGCCATAATCGCTTTTTTGAGCATTCGAAATACATCGCAGTGAAGGCTGATGAAGCCAAGACGGGTTGGCTGGAGAGGAGTCCTGGTTGCCACGGCAACCTTAGTGGAATGCGCAGTAACTGCGTTCCCCTTGGTTTATGTGTCAATTTTGTAGTTACTGCAAATTAAATTATGGATTTTCTCTAAAACTGAATAGTTTTGAAACAAACCACTTTGGTACAAGATAGTACAGATGAGAAGAAGTTCAAATCTGCTCTTAACTCAATTTTGACAAACTATGCAGTTACTGCCTTTTTCCTTTGTAGGGCAGTATAGACTGGTGCTATGTGATTGAAGAAAGCATAATACCCCCTCTTTAACAACAAACAAAGAGCAGAAACTGAAACAAGCCTTTACTCAAGTACCCCGTGCATGACGCAGGGATGCCGATCAACTTGACATTTAACAAAATATAGCTACTTTGAGGTTTACGGATCAGAATGCACTGCTTTGAGAATCCGCAATCTATCGCATTTAAACTTAACCTCATCCAAAGTTTGTCACCTCATTGTACGACTTCCGAAATGTGAGAGCGACTTCCTAAACAAGAAGCCACAATAAAGGCGTGGGCCAGGCAACCAAAGTCATGGTGATAACTGAACCAAACTCCTTAACGTAGGACCACGTTCTCCTGAGAAAACGGTCACTTTAACGGTCAAACCCAGCCTTTGTGGGATCTGCAGCCCATGTGTTGTCTGTCTGAGCTCATTAGCGTTATTGGAATCGCAGTACTGAAGTGGACTAACAAAGGGCACTTGTGGGTGGAGTGTTTCGGTCCAGTCAGACTGATGTTGGAGAGTAGTTCACAAGGAGCAGAATGAATGAAGGCAAATTGCATTGAAGAGGTCGGCCGATATGTTTTTTTTTCTCGGGTTGATGTAGATTTATGTGGATTATGATTGGCTGATGCTGATATGCACCACCGATATGTAAAATGTCTCGTCTTTAATCCCGTGTATTAGGGCTTGGCGATATGGCCAAAAAATAAAATCTCGATTTTTTTTACTCAGTTTGGACGATTACGATTTTAATCGATTTTTTTGGAAATAAACTTAAGTAAAAATAATACTTCCCGCACACTGCCAACCTTGCAAACATCGTTTATTAGGATTAGGTCAACGTTTCGGTCCTGAGACCTTCATTAGGCAAATTGGAAATAAACTTAAAAAGATCTCCTGATCTTTCATATGGAAAAAAAAAAAACCTGCCCAGAGTCTTCCACATTAATTTTTAGATTTCAAATATAGCCCACAATTTGGCCCAATAAAATGGTTATTTCTGTTTTAAATATTCCTTGTCTGCTCTCAAAAGTAAAACTTTTTAATAAGCCATGGAGTTTTCAAAAGCACTTTAGTTTTATCATCCTCATGAGCTCTGCTGTGATTGACAACCGTCTCCATGGAGACTCAAGGGGAAAGGGGCGGAGCTACATGATGCCGCTGCTGCTGTGTCTCCGCCCTGAGTGGGAGAAGGGCAGAGGATCAGACCGGAGGGAAAACTCCATCGCGCACAACGTAACACAACACACGGCCTTTGTAAAGCAGCAGAGATCGTTAGACAGTCACTGTCTAAGCGTCTTGTCTTCCAGGTTTGAAAAATACCCTCACAAAATACTTATATTTCTCACAAAAATGAGTACTCCATAGCGGTAGAGGTACAATATATCATATAAATGCCACTTCACCCTCCTTGCCTCCAGTGTCTGTGTACACTGTGAGTGAATGAGAGAGTGAATGGGTGACTGGTTCCTTGATGTAAAGTGCTTTGAGTGCCTAAAGCAGGTAGAAAGGTGGTATTATAGATGTGACCATTTACCATTTTTACTTAACTGCACGAATTAAGCAAAAGTTTTTGAAGAGGGAACATTAGGCTTAAAGCTAACAGAGAGGCCAATTTGAATGATGTATTGTATCGTATTATTTTGAGGAGAAAGATATTTTTAGAAGGCCTGTCTGAAACCGGAGCAGCAGCTCCTGAAAAGAACACAATCATCTCTCGGCTCTCTGTTGTTTTGAAGACAACAGGTAGAGCCTGATCACGCGAAGAAACATGATACAATATGGTTTCCAACAAGTCATTTACCTTTCACTATGCATCATCCACCTCAAACCCACAGTTGCAAGCCGGCATCAGTCCATATCATGTTATGTAGCAAAGCGATGGTAAAAATAGGCCTTTCCCCGTGTCTGTGTGAGCCCCAAAGTATTTTTACAGCAGCTCGTCCATCACACCCGCTCTCCACACGGACGTCCCGGCGCACACTGATATGCAGCATCGACTGCTCCCCTCTGCACAGCCCATATTTACTACTGCCCCCCAGGACTGGGACAGGCACCATCTTTCACTCAGGCTACTACATCAGCTGACCACCCGGGGGGCCAGGGACCACAGAGCGACCGGGGTTAAGAGTCAAGAGCTGAGAGACGTTGAGGTTCGAATGGAAACTCTGTATATGACTCACTCCTCAAGGCCACTGGGGCAGCCTGTTTGAGGTTTTTTGGTGCCTTGACTTTTCTTTTTGGTGCCTAGAGGAAACCCACCCAGAGTGCAGGGGACCCAGTAAACACAGCTTTACAGTAAAATTAGATACTTCGTTCCATGTAACAGTTTCAAAAGGATTCAAAAGGTTACATAAAAGGTTAGGGTTTATGCCTATGGGCACTCCTAAAGGGAATGGAGAAAGCAAAAAAGAAAGATCTGGCCAATAGGCAGAATATTTGTCCAAACTGCAGGTCGATGTACTTTCTTTGCACTATGACAGACGCATACTTTTACCCACCTATAAAAGTGAACAGATTTATTATTGGACACTAAAGTATATTGCCCTGTTAAGAAAATGACTCACCTTTTAGTTTATAATATATTTCAACCTCTTTTATGGCTTTTATGATGCAACGCCTTCGAGCGCCAACATTTGTTACTACAATCTCCTGTTGTGTCAAAGGATGTGTCCACAGCTGATACTACACTTTTTAACGTCACTTTTCCCATCGAGTTTTTGCGGTGTTTTCGCCATGTTTCTGTCACTTTTTTGTCGCACTTTCTGTGTTTTTTGTTGTCGTCGTGTTTTCTTCTCGTTTTTGTTGCTATTTAGACGCTTTTTTCAAGAAGCTTATGATGTGTGGAGAAAATGTGCTCAGTTCAGGTGGGGGTTAAGAGGTTATGGTACTGCAGTGATAGTAGGGGCTAAGCAATTTCTTCACACCACAAGAAGCTCCTCCTCCTGCAGGAACCTAGGTCTCGATCGGGAGATGGCGGCACTGCGGTCAATCCAGTGCTCCTGACCGTCGGCTTTCTGCTCAATCATAACAGGTCACAGGAAGGTTAATGATGTTTTAAAGCTCTTTGACGGCCGCTTGTTCTGGCTGCCAACGTGGAACCGTGATTTCACATTATCGTGTTTGAAACTGTTCAAAAATGTCCTCTCTCCGTTGGCAGCCACTTTTTGTCCACTACGAGCAGATCATATTTAAAGTCTCCATTAACAACATTTGGACTGGATAGTGTACTCCCGTCCCGCAGGCAGAGATGACCTTGGCACCTCGACTGCCTCACAGTGCACCCCATTACACCCACTACCTGCTCCAGCACAATGTCAACAAGTGCAGGAGTCCCAAAATAAGTGTTTAGAGCAATGCAGAAGCAGCAAAGGGTTTATTTAGCATTATCAAAGAAGTTTACAAAAGACTGCGACCCGGAAAACCATCTCTGACTGACCAGCTCAGTACGAGGCCAAATCCTCATGAAAGCTCACGCTCAGGTCTTTTTTGTTGTTGTCGTTGTACAGCAGCTAAAGTGGAGCTGCTTGTGGGGCGTTCAAAGGTGTAGGATATAAAACTACTTCAGCAGTAGTATTAGTGGGTGCTGCATATTCCGCCAGCTACTGTACCGCATAATAAACCAGAGTTTCTCTCCCCTCCCATATATTATTCCCACAATTTCAGACTCATAAACGAAAATGAGTATCTTTTTCAGTTTAATGTTAAAGGGGGGTATTATGTAAAATCGACTTTTTCAAGCTTTATATCATGTTATTATGTCATTCCCTCATTAAACACATGCCTGGAGTGTTGCCTTGGCTCATTCACATATTTTTGAGTAATCAGTAAAACTTAGACGGCAGCCATTTTAGGTGTAGCTATGCCTCAGTCCTCCTAGGAACGCCCCCACCTCCTGGAGACGCCTCTGGACCTTTCGTCACCAGCCAAGCCACCAACCACTGCTCCTCAGCTCAGCAGAGCCCCCTCCCGCACAGTAGTGTTGTTTAGATGCCACAGCAGTGTGCTGAAGGGGGCGTGTCGGAAAGCTTCTTAAAGAGACAGAGGCCTATTTCAAGACGTTCAGTACAGCCATTTTGAGAGAGCAATTTTATTCAAGGCAGTTATTTTAATTTACTGCATATACAGACCAACAGAGGTTACGTCATCATTGTAGTATGCTATAGACTGGTGCTATGTGATTGAAAAAGCATAATACCTCCTCTTTAACATATTTTTGATTCAAGTTGACCTCCTCCAGCCCCTCATTGTTTTGAATATCTAAACTGTACATGTCAAAGTGTACACTTACAATTATAGTTTAGCACAAATCGTGAGTATCTACAAAGATAATTGTGGCATAATTTTTATACGGTTGGAAAATGTGCTGCACACAAGGTAAATTAATTTTCCCATTTTCCCAAGAGACAACAATCAGGCGTAAAGTAGTTCCCCAATGAATGGAGTCACAAGCTGTCAATGCTGCTTGTTTTATGTAAATCCGGCCTGATATTTACATCAAAACCAGCTGTGAAGATGTTCCAATTAGACGCGGCTCAATACAATGACACGCCGGATCAAATGATCCTTTTCCTGACCCGTGCATCACTCCATGCAGCCCCATTCAGAGGATACTATGTGGCGTGTAGAGCATAGATTACTATAAGTTATTGCAGTTTAACGATTTGCTAACTGCAACCAATTTTCACTTGATTTCGATTTAGGTGTTGAGACGGGGACACACTTGCCTGATTTTGAGACGGGATGCGCAACCCAACAAGCCGTTCTCACTAACAAGTGATTGTCGTGACTTCGATCCTTATAGACCCTTTAACTGCTGACATCATCAGTGACATCAGCTGGAGGCAGGAAGTGATCAAGAGAAATAAGATTAAACTGAAACTAGCGATTATAAGTGTAAAACTACAACTGAAAATGTGGTCCTGTTGTGGCTTAAGGTGCAAGAACAAGAGGAATGACATTTGAGACGATAAAATAAGATTTATCTGATATTTCCAAAAACAGTTAGACATTTGTTTATCGTTACTATGACAACAGCTACAATGGAATAGATAGGAATCGAGCTTCCCGCCTCCAGCTAAGCCCGGAATGTAAAGGGTCTATATGAGCAGGGTCAGGGCGATTGTTAAACGATTTGTCCGGTCACTGTCATGTTTGATACTCTTGGCCTCATTTGCCAGTTGATAGACGCTATTGTGGAACAGCTCATCAGGCGACTCAGCGCCATCTCAGCTCCGCTCACAACCCGTACTGCAAACTCCACTGGCTACTGTAGCGCCATTGATTTCACCCGGTCATGTTTATTTGTGTCCCTCTCGCTGCCCTCTTTTCTTGCGTGGGCGAATTAGAGTCTGCTGCTGAGGACTGAGTGCCTGAAAGGTTCCTGTGTGAGTCTCTTTTTTTTTTTTTTTTTTTGAGTGGCTCGTTCAAAATCTTGTTATTTTAATTTAAATTTATAGTTAGCAATTAGTTTCAAGACAAAAACACTTACTGTGAAGAGCACGTAAGTTTCCTCAGGTGAATTCTTTGCTCCTGCAGCGATGTTTCATGATGCTGTGACTGTCCACCAGTAACTCACTGCCTGCCATGTAATCTTGAGCTATTTATATTTTAGACAAGACGCTGCTACTAACCCATAGGGAAATAACGGAGACAGGAAGAGCAAGTCACATGACACTCGTGTGCATATAACCTATCATTTTTAAACTGTTTCTTTTGGAGTCGCCCCTGGCCACCAGGGGGTGGTATTGCAGCAATGTCAGCTCCTGGACAGGAGGGCCAAAGAGAAGCATTTTCCTCACCCATTGGTTTGATCCAGTGTATGTTTTTCCTACCACTAAACCATGTGCACTTAGCCTGGCCTTAGCCATCCGTAACCTCCGGTCAATGATCATTTCCCTACATGTACGTCTGGGTCTGTTCTCAGTGGCTGCATTTCATCGGTTGAATTTCAACCTACCATTCAGCGAGCGGGGGAGGCGGGTGTTGCAGGTGACGTCAAGCATTTGATAGCTGCTTCACTCACTCAGGCGCATTACATGCTTCATGACCAAACGCTAGCGATCAGATCCAATCGTTTCAAACTTTAAAAAGGAGTTCACCCCGCCCACCTGAAAATGGAGCTCAACTGTGAAGCTCCAGACCCCCTGTACGAAATGAGTATGAGGGTATGGTAAGACCAGGCTAATGTGCACTAGGCTAGGGTGGGTGAATGGTGTGTGAGTGATGGTGGGCAGAGGGGCCTTTGTAGTTGTCTGAAAGACTTAGGTAAGCTAACATGGCTAACAGCAGCTAATGCTATTGATCAGCAGTCTGTGAAATCATCTCTTACAACTGCGCTATGCAGTGAAATACTGAATGGCATATACATTGCCTTTGTCAAAAAATCATCTTGTGTCTCATCCGAAAAATATAAGGTTAGCCCTCGGTTGACAGTTTATCAGCTTTGGCCCAAGGGGGAAGATGGTTCCAAAATGCTTGTACCAAGTGGAAATGTAACAAACAAAAAAAGATGGGCTCCATGCCAGAAAAGTGACTTATATTGAGAGGAGAATAGGTGGGAAGAATACTTTACATTTGTCAATGCAGATTCAGATACCGCACATCTACTATACAGACAATAATCTACAGCAGGGGTACCCAAACTTTTTGGCTGGGACCCCGAAAACGTACACGTAAACAACTCGGGACCCCCATTGTATAACATTATTGCCTCTTACACTACTTTAGAGAAGAAAAACATTTTCAAATCAAGTTAATATGTATTTAAAGTTAGCTTATTTTGAATATTTGAATGGATTTCACATGCTGTATGCTGTTTTACACTAAATAATATACTAAAACGGTAGCATTTTTTTTTTTTTTCATCCTGAAATCATCTGGGGATCCCCACCCAAGGCCTCGCGACCCCCGAGGGGTCCCGACCCCCACTTTGGGAACCACTGATCTACAGTATATATCACCTTGGCTCTCATTGTCTTCATTCGTTCATGTGACACAGACAAATACCGGCCATTATAACCAGTCCTTTATAATAAAACAGGTCACTGAAGTATGAAATAAGAAACGCTCCACTGCAAACATATACGATCACACAGGTCTAACCCACACTGGGAGGTGAGACGCTTCTTTAATGACTCTAGACAAGAGCAAGAGACAAACTGGTGATACCTGAACAAACATGCACATTTATGTAGATTAAATTTGGTCCTTAAAAGGTAGCAGATTTTCCTGGTCCATTACACACCTTTTGTCATAAGTCTCCTTGGCAATTGACCAAAAGTAAAGAAATTTGAAATGACACAGACAGTAAAAAAAAGAATTACTGCTGCACCACATTATATTATTTTATTGTTTTCAATAAAGGTCAGTTTTTTAATAATATAATTTCTGTAATATTTTAGTGTTTTAACAGCACACGGCAGAACATTCGAGGGTGAGGCTACACCTTTTTAAGGGTGCTTGAGCAACATATAGGCCTACACAAATCAATCTGCTGTACATCATGTTTTTGCAGCAAACATTTTCCCGCGCTCGCCACTTAGTGAACAGACTTTGCGTGGCGATGTGTGGTAAACATTTTTTTAAAAAGGGCAAAAGTGGGCGGGGTGGAATGGTGATTAAGGTCAATGGCTCATGGGACCATTGTCAGTGAGACGCACCCTATTGTCTGATATCACTTTTGATAGTTCTGATAAAAGCTTGAATCAACAGAACTAGGAGACAGAATGTTGTATTTTGATATGTAATCAGTCCGTCCAGGATTTCGCTATGTTGTGATCACGACGCAAACGCAATATCAGTAAACTCCGCAAAATCAGTGCAGCATTGCAACTCTTCCAAAAGCCCGCAACTTTCCCGCAACTATTCCAATAATCCGCAATTTCTTTTGCAACTATTCCTGAACACTGCAACTTCTGCAAAACTAGTTTCTGATCAGATAAATCCATTTTACTTGTTATATTTGCAGGTAGGAAGTGGTGTCCACTGTCAAGCGCCTCCGCGGGTTTAAGTCATTCAGACTGAAGCAGAGCTCAGTGAGGACATTCGTATCTACTCCCCACCTCCTCTCTCTCACTCGTCTGGGTCAGACTTTACAGTGAGCACCGCTGTGTCCTCCTCTGTCCGAGTTCCGCTTCTCTGCTACTGGACCTTTATTTGACGATAGGCTTTTATCTGATTAAATGAACAGCGTGTGCATTTAGATCGCTTCTTTGGGAGTCACTGCTGTTGAACCAGAGCTCAACGTTGAGGTGTGAAATAACCTGTTACCTGCCACTTTAGGGTTAGGGTTATTTATACCCGAATCTCAAACCCTATTGACTGGGGAGCTTACAGTGTGATACCTCATTTGAAAGCCAAGACCTTCTAGTTTATAAAACTATGTGTGAGATATGTGTGAGAGAAATACAACTTACATTACATTTGCCGTTTCTAACCCTAATCATAACTCTGACTAGGATTACTTAACCCTAACCCTTGCCCCTGATCAGGGGGAAGGCAGGTATCAGGTTAAACAGACATTCCTCCTATGGTCTCTTTTAGTCTCCTTTTTATCAGGATTGTGTGGACAGGGTTGTGAGAACCCCATAGTCCCCAAGTTTACATCACAACGATTGGAAAAATGTCCTACGAAAGCTGGCATTTTAGCCCGTAACAATCACAAAAATGGCCCGCAGAATATACTAAAAGAGGATCAAACTGCCGATAAGTTTTGGGAACATAAATATTTTTTATTTGGGTCGCGGCTCGTCCTGTGAGGTTAGAAGTAGTCATGGAGACAGTGATATGGAGGCTATACACTGACTTTCATCTTCTTTCGTTTTCATCCTAAACAGACCCCTCAATGTCCTACACCTGCATGTCCTCTGTTGGAGCTTCATCATTTTAATCCAAAACAAAAGATAAAGAAATGAGTGCTAAATTAACATTATCTAAACCTTTTTACTGTTGTGCGCAGTTCTCAAAGGCACGGAACTTAGAGCTACAGAGAGGTACAAATGTTTTCCAGCAGATACAGCTATTTTCTGCTTGATAAAGAGAGAGCAGCAATTACACAATATTATTTTGTCTGATCAATGTCCCAAAACGTCCTCTCCGTTGGCAGCCAGTCTGGTGTTCCTCTCGGGTGATTTTTGTCCACTGCAGCCCGGTTATTAGCAGATAATATTCAGACTGTTATGGTCTAATACACATCTCCTTTTATGGGGACCGTTCCGGGTGCGTCCTTGTCCTCTCCTATGCTCCCTAACGCCTCTGTCCCCTCACTTGTCTCCTTGGTGTCCTTGTCCTCTCCAATGCTCCCTAACTCCTCTGTCCCCTCACTTGTCTCCTTGGTGTCCTTGTCCTCTCCTATGCTCCCTAACTCCTCTGTCCCTCACTTGTCTCCTTGGTGTCTGTCAGCTTGTGTCGCGAGCTAAATCATCTTGACAGTCAGGCAACGCTAAATCTAATCACGCACGGTGACATTCGCGTACAGTGGACAGTCTGGAGTATACAAAGGGAAGTGGCATTTGGCGAAAGACATGGTAGCCCGGGAAGGACAATCTTCAACAGTTATTGACAAAGGCAACTCGGTCCACTTGAAGCGCAGTCTGGTCAGGAAACTTCAGCTACAGTAATACAAACGGAACGGAGAACCAACATGACCAAATGGACTTCAAATCATAAGAGACACAAAAATATGCATCTAACCCTAGTGCGAAAACGAGACGACAAAGGCAGTGTAGATGAAAGAACTATTGCTAACTGTGGTTCTCAAACTGTGGCATGTGTTTCACTGTTGGGACTTGGGCCATCTGCCGTTTTGTTGTTGTTCTTTTTTTCACTTTAATTAGAGGTTAATTCGTTTTTTTTTGCATCTTAGTTTTCATGTCAGAGTATCCCGTTCGATGCTTATTTTTATGACGTTTTGTCGCTAGCGAGGCGGAGATAACCCGAAAGTAGCGACAACATCGCTTCTCAAAGCTGTCTTCCCCTGCGCATTCATCCACAAATATTGACATGTTTTACATCCACGTGTCCTCCGAAGGCTTCCCTAGATGACGCTGTTAGAGGATAACATTAAGTTGCTATTTATCATACTGGGTCAAGCTGTACAGTCGTACTATCTCTGTCGTAGCCTTGACTGTGGTGCTCAGGCGCCCACTCTCAGCCTCTGAATGATTTGCTTGCATATCAGTATGACGCTCGACAGGGTATTCATCCCTCTTCTGTGGAAGCATAGACAGACTTGGATGGTAGAACTAACGCAATGTCTCGAGTTCATGTCTCCGGGTCCCATAACGATGGTATATAAACTTCTCCTGCATAAGACATCCTGACTGCTGCTTATTTTTCATCTATCCTCTCGAACACCATTGTTATTTCTCTAACAGACGCTATAATCCAAATAGTCAAATAGTTTCTGGGAGCCACCCATACAAAAGACCAGAGGAATGTTCTCGCACACACGCAGTCGTTACAAAACTTCAGGGCCACGTTGCTCAAAATGAGGATTTTGTTCCACTCAGCACTTTAGTTACTCCGACAGACTCCAAACTTTACAGTCATAGACTGTTTACAGTGTAATGTCCCATTACAAAACTGATCCTTGATCCTCACTTTTTTGTCGCGTTGTCGATGGGTTTTTGTCACATATTTGAAGCTTCTTTTTTCCCCCCGTATTTTTCATATTGTTCATCGTGTTTTTGTTGCTCTTGTCACTCTTTTCTCACTGATTGCTTTTCTGGCAGGCTTTTGTCACTCTTTTGTTGCGTTTCGTCACTTTTTCGTCACCTTTTTGATGTTTTTCTGTCATATTTTTTGGGCGTTTTTGTCACTCTTTTGTTACTTCTTTGTTGCATCTTTTGTAACTTTTTTGTTGTGTGTTTGTCGTTATTTGTCAAATGTTTGTTGCATTTTCATCCATGTTATTTTGGCACTATTTTCCAGAAGCTTTTAGATTTGTGTAAAGCCAACAGGAGAAAATGTCCTTGGTTCAGATGGGGTTAAGAGGTTAAAGTGCATATGACTCAGACACAATTTCTGCTAAAACATAGTTAACACAATTATATTTAAGATTTTGCGGAGGGGAAAAATACCCAGCATTCTTCAGTTTGACCATTTTTGTGATGTTTATAGTTTCACTTCCCTATTGGATACTGACAGGAAGTGACATGGATAGAGCCAAACTATTTTAAACTGTTGCTGTGCCGTCCAAGTTATGTCAATGGGAAATGAGTCAAACTGTTATGGAACTATACCTCTATCTATATCACTTCCTGTCAGTAACTTACACATTCTAATAAAAATAACTTTTCTGCCCAACATTTCTTCATTAAAATTGCTGCTTCACTGAAATGAAATGTTCATCAAAACACTGAAAAGAAAAGCAATATATTTGGACCCAGGCTTTCACACAAAAAGCTTAAACAGTTTGCGAGGAGATTTCCACTGTTTTTACTCAAAAGTTAGGATTTTTGGCATGTCCCTAACAAGTAATTCCAAAAGTTCATATTGCTGTTGGCTAAACTAAAACCTGCCCACTCACTTCAGCCCAGCCCAAACAGCAGCAGGGGACTGACAGGTTTGTGAAGTTACAAATCTTGTGCCAATAAAGCCCACAGCGCACGGTAAACATTCTGGGTTTCCTGCTGATCCATTTTATTGGCCCCTTCATCTATGGAGGACCGTGGCTGCCAAAACGATAAATATATAAATATATATATATATATATATATATATATATATATATATTATATATATATATATATATAAAATAAAGATCAAATTTGCAAAGAAATGCATGCATTTATTATAAGTGCATTTATTTATTTATATATTTATATATGTAATTATTTTTGTATTTATTTTTGTATTTATTTATTTATTTTGTATTCATTTATTTATTTCTGTATTTATTTCTGTATTTCTCTTAATGTATGCAAATCATGGGGTGGGTCTGGATGTCGCTGCTGTAAGGTCATTGGTTAATCTTTCTCCATGCACACAGATTGATTTCAGACGCCTTGTCCAGCATAGACACTGCCAAACATTGACAGTGGCACAGATAGTAGAGCAGGTCATCTTGTGACTGGAGGATCGGCAGTTCGAATCCCTGCATAAAATGATTTATCACACACAAATAAAGAAAAGTCTAAAAATAAAGTCTAAAGTCTAAAATCATCCATATGGATGATTTTTCACAGCAGATTGTTCAGTAGAAGCAAAAAACGGCAATCTCCATTATATATGTTATTATGGGCTGTTGAACCACTTTGCTCCTCTCCATGTCTTTGTATCTTCATTTAGTAAAAAAACTATGTTCATAATTCAGCATTGTTAAGTTTTTGAATAATTGGGAAAAGTTTATATTATTCTCCCTTTGTTTTCCCCCTAAATACTTTAAAACATGACCATATATGGGCGATTCCAGAGATGCCGTCTGTTTCTATTCACCTTATTCCGCCCCGCACACTTTTGCCTCTTTTTGCTTTGTCTCGGCACTTCCATTGTCCTGACACTTCCGGTCGAGCGCGAAGCCCGTTCATTTAAACTGAGAAAACGCTCAAATCTGATGTTTAGTAGATTGATTTGTGTAAAATGTCCAATGTTCATTTGCACAAGTCAACACTGCACCGTTTCTCAGCGCGGCCGAAAATCGGCTTTGTTTTTGTGTAGTAACTGATTTTATCTGGACTTCTCCGGTCCCATGTTAACTGATAGGAGAAAAGGGCGGGCACAAATCATGGCGGCGCCCACGCGAACCTGCGGAATAAGGTGAATAGATACAGACTGCATCACTGGAATCGCCCATATATGGTCATGTTTAAAAACAGTTAAGGGGGGAAACAATTTGGAGAAAAATCTAAACTTTCTCTAATTATTTAAAACTACTTTAAGAATGCAAAATTATTGATATAGTTTTCTACCCAATAAAGGCACAAAGACATGGGGAAGAGCAAAGTGGTTCAACAATACATAAATATATGAAAACGGAGAATGCTAACATGATGCTTCAAGTTAGCATTGTGCTAATGCTAACGCTAGCTATGACTGCCGTTTTTTTGTTGCTTCTACTGAACAATCTGCTGTGAATAAACATCCATATAGACCCGATTTAGACTTGACTTTATTTATGTGTGATAATAAGTTTATATTTCACTATGAAATGGCTAAAAAGAAAATTGTGTTTCCCAAAAGATTCTGTTTTCCCCCTCGGTGAAGCTACGCCCCCATCTATGACGTGATGCCGTCTGTATAGAATAGGTGTTCATGTTCTAGAATTTGATGATGTCATAATCTCAGACAGAGAGCAGAGAAACAGTTTTTAAAAGCAATCTTGGTCAAGAAAATTGACAAATGTTCCTGTTCTCTTGCATATGTTTCGCTCTGGAAATGTAGTTGATGCCACGGTCACCAGGTCGCTGGTAGCTGCGAGTCTTGTTTCCAGGCAACAACTATGAAGCGTGTCCCACACACGTTATTTCCTCTTCATGCCAAAGGTGAGTAAGCTGTTTCGAATGTTGTGACGTCACATGAACGCAACTCACCGGGGAAAATCCTTAGTAAAATCTTAAATATAATTTGTGTCGACTATGTTTTCGCACAAATCGTGTCTAATGTGTCATATGCACTTTAACCTACTCAACTCAGTCCAGTCGACGATGTAAACTTCACTATGATGAAGATGAACAAACTGCTCGACTAAACTGAACCGACCTTCTCTTCTGTGTAAAACCTTCCCAGCTAATGTTGTATTGGCCCCTTGTCCAGCAGTGAATATTTATGCAGGGACTGACTCCTACAGCTGCCAACACCATGGCCCTCGTAAAAACTTCTCTGTGTTCATAAAGCAGCAATAAATAAAAGTACAAAGGGCTTTTAACTGTCAATACACATCCATGAGAGTGGTCTGGCACAGTCCCAGTTTAGACCTTGTGCAGTGCTGGCTCAGAGATAAATTAGCTAACATTAGCTAGTCTGGGTGTAGTCATGGTTTAGAGATAACCTAGTTCTGGTTTAGACCTGGTGTTGCTGTCCTAAGATGCACCGATGCAATACTGGAAAAAATACAGCATCTCTTCCAAATATCTGGCCCTAAACAGTGAACACTTTAAAAACAACTTTCACAAACTTAATCGAGCAGCCATTTTAGGTGTAGCTATGCCTCAGTCCTCCTAGGAACGCCCCCACCTCCTGGAGACGCCTCTGGACCTTTTGTCACCAGCCAAGCCACCAACCACTGCTCCTCAGCTCAGCAGAGCCCCCTCCCCGCACAGTGTTGTTGTTTAGATGCCACAGCAGTGTGCTGAAGGGGGCGTGTCGGAAAGCTTCTTAAAGAGACAGAGGCCTATTTCAAGACGTTCAGTACAGCCATTTTGAGAGAGCAATTTTATTCAAGGCAGTTATTTTAATTTACTGCATATACAGACCAACAGAGGTAACGTCATCATTGTAGTATGCTATAGACTGGTGCTATGTGATTGAAAAAAGCATAATACCCCCTCTTTAACAGTTTTTCATAAACTAAAGTATTTGTAATGCACAAGTTGTAATGATCAGATCACTAATAGCCTGTCATGTAGTTAAGGATATTTAGTGTGGAAAGTCCAGTGATCCTTGTTTAATGTTTCAGCATTAGTTTATTAATATATTAATATATAATTGATCTGTAACATCTCGTTTGTGAGATCATTGAATTATTATCTTTTCATGCATTGAAGAACATAGGAATATTCTTTTTTTCCACTCACAGCAGCTACTGTTAAGTCTCTTGGTATCGGTTGATATCGGCAGATGCTCAAACTCATGTATCATTTTCTCCTCTTAGTCCTAGTTTAGACCTGCTTTTATCCCACTTTAGATCTGGCAAAGTCGTTGAAAACATGTAATCCAAGTTCATTCCTGTTATGAACCTAGTATTAAGCCCTTGCCAAAACCGTGTGTAGTTCCGATCCACCAAAAAAAAAGATTCTACATAGACAATAGTGCAATGTTTCTGGGAGCTCTCCGGTGCTAAATCCAGTCCCACTCGAGCTGTGCAGTGAGAGGGAGGGGAGGTGCTGAATCAGCCTCCTCTGGTCCTCGGGTCGGCTGTCCGCTCACATCAGCACTAAGAAGATGAACAGGCCTCTGATGGGGCTCCTGGCACAGACAGGCGCTTGTTTATGATCCTGACTCCAGAGTAATGCACTTTTGGATACAGAAGATAGATATGAGCCAGGTAGACGTGAAAGCCTCGAGCGTTTAAGCATTTACAATTATGATAATGCATTGATCTAACCGTATAAAGCAGAAGATATATAAAGTGCATATGACAGGTTATCAGGTTTTTATAATTCTTCTTGATTTGGTGGGATAATACCTGTGTTAAGGAAAATATCAGTTACACCCATAAAATATCAGCTTGTGGAGAAAGTATGATTAAAAAGTCAAAACTGTGGTTAATATAAGAGAAAAATGTCCTTAGCAACGTCTTAGCAACAGTAGAACGCTCTTCAGTGCTGACGTAGAAGAAGGTAGGTGCAATACAAATACAGCAGATGGCGCTCTTTTTTGTAGGTATTTGACAGTCTTTTTTCTTATATTCTTGATCAGATTTTATGATTAGTTATATTTATATTAAACTGCATTGGTAATTTACTTCAATAAATGTAAGTTATTGTGTGTGTGGAGTCAGCCATTTGTTAAATGCACTTCTGGTGCAGTTTTCTTCAGCTCAGGTGTAGCTCGTTTTATTTTATAATGTTTATACAATTCTTTGCATTCATTAAAGGTTTGCTTATTTAGAAATGCAGCTTATTTAGTTTCTTTTTAATATATTTATAAGAAGTTGGTTCCACGCAGGAAATAAGCTCCTCCTTCACTTTGCGACACCTGCATCAAACAAAAACAGCCACCATGCTGACAGGACACACGTGCATCAGCATTTTGAGGAACAGCGGAATAACAGGAGTTTATCTGTGCACACAAGGACTTTATTTTGCCCATGGGACGATTACGCTTTTCCATATCTATACCAGGATGGATATTTTAGCTGCGTGTGGAGCAGTGGCTGGCCTACCCAGTGGCTAAGGAGCCGATGTTTTCCAAAACTTGGACATTATTTATGGGATACTT
Organism: Neogobius melanostomus; assembly: GCA_007210695.1. Lineage (NCBI taxonomy): Eukaryota > Metazoa > Chordata > Actinopteri > Gobiiformes > Gobiidae > Neogobius > Neogobius melanostomus. The sequence continues at coordinate 1,355,114 of VHKM01000542.1, read as the reverse complement.
TGAGGACTATTGAAGGCTTTCACACACTGGAAGAGCGATGTCTGCGTTTGGTGAGTACTGTAACTTTTTGTTTTTCTGCATGTTTAGTGAATCAACAGTTGGCTATAAGCTACTGCTGCTTTGTGGTGGTTAGCGTCTTAGCTTCTTAACTTCTTAGGGCTGGCGTTAACTGTGCGATTTACTTTTGTCTAAGATGTTTAGATGTCACTTGACACAAGTGGGGTTTGTAAAATCGTGAGCTGCTCTGTCTACAGTGTGCGATGGTTCAAGGAGAGAATTGTGGCTACGACCGATGGTTGTCAATATCAGGCTACAGACTAGTGTTGCCACCTGTCCCGGTTTTACCTGATTGTCCTTCTTTTTAATGGTCTGTCCCGGGGAAATAAAATATTCTCCCGGGACACTACTACAGCGCAGTCCTCCACCGTCTCTCTCTCTTCTCCGCTGATCGCCCCACACAGAGCAGCTCCCTGCTCTGATTGGCCAGAGCTCAAAGAGAGCGAGGCTGACATTGGCTGTTCTGGCGCACGTCCCGCCTCCTCCCCTCGCTCTTTGGCCGTGCGCACGTGCGTCCGCTTCTATGACTCAGCGTGGCTCTGTTTGTTTTTACCGCGGGGAAGAGAGACTGTACTATCGAAAACGCGAGGACACATATGCGTCAGTAATCAGGCACAGAACATATATGGAGGAGTTTACAGGAGCTAGCTCTCCCCACGTGGGTAACATTAGCATCTCAATATAACAACGCATTTTCACCTCATTCTACAGTATGTATTTTTGAATTAATCTGTGCAATGATATTCTTGTTAGAGATAAACAATTTAGAGCAGTTGAATGAAGAGTGAAGTTTCTAATACTTCACTCTTGTACTTGTAATTGAGTAAAATGTCAGCCATGTAATTGTACTTTTACGTAAGTACAAATTTTCTGTCCTCTTTCCACCACTGGACATTAACCACAAAGTAAATACTTAAAGCAAACCAATATAGCTCCATCACAAGGTTATGTCCAATTTCGCTTTAGAAGGGTCATTTTTGTCTTGGTTAGGTGTGAAGGGCGCCACTGCTTGTAAGCAAAATGGTTGATTGGGTTGCCGAAATGTCCAGGTTTTCTGTCAGACATAGGTGGCAACCCTACTACAGACGTGTGGCCGCATGCTAACGGATGCTAGCGGTGTTTTTATTTCCAGAGTAAAGTCCTGCTGTTTATGGCAGGGTCACGGTACAGATCCACGTGAGATTTCATTCTACACACTTGATCTGATGGATCGGTTTGTGTTTGTGAGCCTTTGTTCTGTAAGCCGTGAAGGTGTCGTCTCCTGGTGTTAGCTTTGGCTTCTGTGTGCTACAGTGTAGAGGCCAAGTTTATCATCAGCGACTGTCATTTTACATCTCTACCGTGAGCGAATTGCTCTCCTGTTAATGCAAAGCACAACATAAAGTGGTGTGACGTAAACAAACTAATCCTGAATGAATCTGCTAGCAGCGGCGGGCTAGTTAAAGCGTCTTTGAGTGTCCAGAAAAGCGCTATATAAAACTGATGCATTATTATTATTATTATTAGTTAGCTTTAGCCTGCTAGCTTCTTTGCGTTATCAGCACTGATCTCCATTCATTGCATCAAGACCTTTTTAAATATCAGAGCTCAACATTCGTTCTTATCTTTGGTCCTTAGCCTGTCACATTTTGTCCCAGGTTTATGGTGATATAGTTGTGGTCGCTAAATGTTTGTGTGAGAGAGACAGTTTGCAGTTTATTTGGACACATTCTACGTCACTTCCGGTGCTCCATGGCTAATGCGGAAGTGTTTTTCTTTTCAAAAATAAAAAGGTATTTTTGTTGCCAGATTTAGGGATTTTAACATGAACCTTGAATGTAATTGTGTTAACTACGTATTTGTGAAAATGTAGTCTAATGTGTCATATGCACTTTAGGACTTTCTGAATTGCTTCATGTTTTCATGAAGGTGCAACAAAAAATTGTTTCTGTTTTAAATATGCCTTGTCAGCTCTCAAAAGTAAAACTTGTAATTTTTGTTTTACTTTTATCGTCCTCTTGCCTTGAGCTCTGCTGTGATTGACAGCCGTATCTATGGAGAACAGAGGATCAGACCGGGGGACTGTGGAAACCAAACTGTTTTAGCTGAAGAAAACTTCATTGCGCACTCTTAAACTCAACACGCGGCCTTTGTGAAGGTTCTTCGTCAGAAAGTCGCTGGGTTCTCCACTGATGTCATTTCCAAAAACAGTCGCTGCAGAGCGCACTGAAACGCTGCTAAATTGGTCGCACGGGAGGGGGACATGGAGTGACGGACCCGACTTTACAATATAGTCATTTTCCACATCGACTGTTTTTAAATGGAGTTAATGCTTGTTGATTAAGTTCAGGAGCAGGACCACGCCTCAATCAATCAACCTCTGCATAACAACCAATCCTGCATTCACCTCACCACGCCTCTAAATAACCATGAGCCTATATATACGCACCGGACCAAGCCTTCATTCCTGTCTGTTCGAAACTGTCGACCCCACCCTCCCTCCCTCTACATCTGTTTAATTTTCAGCGCTGATTCTCCTGCTTCAAGGGGGGTCCTGAAGAGACGGAGCCACCACCCACAGTCTCGCCCAGTTCACTCTACACTTCTAAACACAATTAAATTCTTTAATTGCACTTTGTTGTTGTGGCGTGGTCCTTGCTAGTGAAAAGCATGAATTTATCAAATTCATGTAGTTTATCACCCAGCCCTATCCTAACGTATGCTAGTCCGGGAGACTTTTCAGAGTCCGTTAGCATTAGCCACCAAACATCACAAATTATGAACAATCCAGATGTTTTCAGCTGTTGTCAACCATCGACGACATTCAGGTCAAAGCATCGTTAGAAATCATTAATGAATGTGCAGACCTTTAGCTACACATTAGCGTCTGAAAGCGTCCTCTGAGCTAAATGCTAACTCAAATTCAGTGAAGTTTCTACTATATGTGGAGTCAGATACACATCCAATGGCCACTAAACGTCATCTTTATAACATGTTAATGATAAAGAAACCACCGAAATTACATAAATGCCATGAAAAGGATAAAACATAGCTCCCCATACATTTGTATAGCGCCTGTCTTCCCGATTCATGTGTATGGGGATGGAACGTTCAGTTTAAATCGGATCCGGGATTCGACAACTAACAAAATGTTCGCATTTGTAGGAACAGACTCCGATAGCTAAAAGCATTTCTGTGATTTCTTTTCTCTGATATACCACTGCGCAAATAGTGTCTGTGTCTGGTTGATCATTAGAAGCACGTTTGGTATCGCAAGTTTGAGTTATTCAAATTTAGCAGCCGTTTACATCTTTGTGTATAGCAAATCCTGGAACGTTTCGCAGTGTGGCTTTTACACTGTCACGTTTGGTCATTTCTTGGCAGTCAACATTATCTTATCATTCCCTACACGACTCTCATGCAACATTCTTTAGTCCATACTCCATTTTTGGTCCACAGTTTGAAATTGCAAATAGTTTCACAGGCTGTCCACTCGCTCTTTCTCCTCATATCAAAGCAGCCTTTCTCTGGCCTCAGTCGCGGGAGGTAGAGTGGGCCTGAAATCCCAGTAGGTAGCTGTTGCAGACATGACTGGTCTTTTATCAGTGAAAAGGAAAACAAAACGTGAACCGTGCTGGACATGTAGCAGTAGTTTTCAATCGAAAACTCTGCAGGTGACCCTCTGGGACTATGCTGTGTGCTGTAATACCCGTATCAACAGAGAGAACTGTGCACGTGTTGATCTTTTGGTGTGCTGCAATGGCCTGCTGGTTTGTCTGGCCAGCCCTCCACTCCTGCTTTCTGTATGTGTTCAAAAGCAGGACCGTCTGGAACTTTGCTGAAAATCCAATCAAATCTCGAAAAATGTCATATCGATCCAATCTCAGGCCACATTGCACAAACACAAATAACCACAGGTAACAATAGTGTATCTGTGTATGCTTAATCTTTTCTATAGTGTTTTCTTCTTGTTGCCGTCTATCGAAAGTTGATAGATAAAGTTGGGTAATCGGGAGAGTCAGGATGTTTCCACGCCGGCCGCTGCACTTTTGGGCCACTAGAAAAATATTGATTAAGAACACTCTCAAAGTTTGGCTTCAAATGGCCTATGGGCTATTGTTTAGACACATTTCAGAGACATTGATTAAGTTCCACAAACTTTTTGTGTGTGCGTAAATCTATCAAATAATGACGATGAAATATTGATATCAGAAAGAACAAAAATGCAACTTTGGCATCGCACATCTCTGCAACAGGGAGATTTTAGCCAGCCGCTAAACCACAGTGATGTGCAAAAGCCACGTTGAGAAAAAGACAGGCATTAGGTTGGATAAGCAAAATCTGGATAAATAAGCTATTCCTCCTGCAGATGTGTCAACCCTGATTTTATGTAGCAACCCCATGATATGAATGATATTGCGTTTGATTGTTTGTCCAGGCCTTATAACTTGCCTGAAAGCTGAATTCATGTGTTTTTTGTGAGCTCATAATTCTCAGTTGTTTGAATCCTCCCCACAGCAACAACAAGCACTTTTAGCAATATATTTTTATGAACAGAACGATTAAAAACATAATCTATGCTACCAACCACACACTCACACAACATTGTGCCAGTGAACACAACAGATAGGGCTGCACCTGTGGGAGCCAGGATTCGAACTGGCAACCTCTCGGTTATTGGACGACCCGCTCTACCATCTGAGCCATTGTGTTAAGCCTTGAAAGTGATTGGCTAAACCGAGACACGCTTCATCCAATCAGCAGCAAATGCCCACTAAGACTGCGTCCTCTTCTGGGATGATTTAAACAGGAGCTATTCCAGATTGATATTATTGTGCTAATGTTATTTGCACTGTAACATAGATCTGCCTCTTGTCAGGTTATGGTAGTTAACCAGGAGAGATAAACCTGCAACTTTATGTCGCACTCACTGACTGAATTTAGCTCTGGTCCAAAGCCTAAAACTCCTGAGCAGAAATGAGATTCCAACATGCCACTGGTGTGAGGTTGGCCTACACCTGTGTACGGTCCAACTGGGAGTGAATAGAACACCCTGCAGGTCTTCAGCTGACTGATGCTATAGCCGGATGTAGTGGCTTTTAGTAGAAATACTCTGCACCCTGTGTCCACCCTTCTGTGTGCTGTGCTATAGACAAACCCTGCAGGTGTAATTCCACAGAGACCGAGCTAAACCTTGGAAAGCCTCATGAATGATGCTGTGCGTGGTTTTATAGACACAGAAAAACAACTCCGCTGGGGCCTCCCTGTACTCTGCTGCGTGGTTGGTCTGCAGAACACCATGCTGTTAACCTCCGGAATGGTAAGTGGTTTATAAAAGTTGATCAAAGCAATCCTGCAGGGAGGACTATACTCCTTGGTCTGCAGAAAAAGTAATCATTGAACTCTGTGTTGTTGGTCCGAAAACAGAATCTAAAAACCCTGCAGGTGTTCGTCTTGGACTATGTTCATTCAGGCCGGTTACAATGGAAAAGCACGTGTTTAGTTTGACTTCAGAGCAAAACTATTCCACTCTGTTTTTGGTATGGATTAAAAGATACATATTTTAACACATTTGACTCTTATTTGTGCAATGGCATTTTTTAGACGTGCAGATGAATCAAATGTAGGCCTGGGGCGGTAACCGGATTACCGCCATACCGTGGTCACGTGATGCACACCGCGGGTCTTGTTTATTTAGGATACATGTGCAGCAGCAGCGCAACAAGAGGCGGAAAAAAACACAGCAGCATATGAAATAATGCAAGTCTATGAGCCCGTTGTCAAAATCTGTGTACTCCACTTTTCTTTGCATTTTACTGCAGTTTGAAACAAGGGGCTATGGTGAATATAATAGTCACTTAAAGCTGATCTAGCTGTGCGCATGGTTCTTGGTTCTCATCAACAGGTAAACAAACGTCTGTTTACCTACACACACATTTAACTTTTTGAATAGTGAAAGTAGCCTATATTTCACACAGACTTTTTTTTTAAACTTTTCATCTCAAGTTACGGATTATGGTGTTTGTTTCTGGCGTGGTTAGGGTTCTTGCAGTGGTTTTCTGAGTGATTCACGCACGTCTGAGGAATCCTGCACTGCCTTTGTTTATTCTGCGCACTGAAAATGTCCGTTTGCACCTATCTCATGTCCCCGCCCCCACCCTACGTACCCAGGAAGAGCACAGGCCAGCCTGCTCTCACACTGCTCACTCAAGAAAACTAACACAATTCAGAGCTGCTGGAATACACATGCACTAACATTTTCGCTGCAGTTGTGCAAACGTTTACCAGCCAAGTTTCATTTCTGGATCACTCAAATGTCAAGGAGAAGCCCATTTTCAAGTTTCCAAGCCATGGCACAAGGGGAGATAAGTCAGAGTTTGTCTGTAATGTGCGTTGAAAGGCTAAAAGCACTAGTAACTACTTTTCATAATATAAATACGCTAACCCTGACTGTAACACTAACATTTCATTCACTTTCGTAGCGGCTGATTGTGCGACAGTTTTTGCTGGTTTAGTTGGGTTTGGGAGAGACAGTTTAGCCTTGACGCAATGTTTGGTAACAATTATTGTGACGTTTGCTTAAGGGCAGGTCTGAATCAATTCAGCGAGCTCTGGGCAGGAAATAAATCACTTGTTTCGATTCCCAAGTTGTTTTAATTCAATATTGCCTCTTGCAATGTTTAAAATGTTAAATAATGTTGTGTGCGTGTCTCTCTTTTTGTCTTTTTCTCTCTCATAAGTGCTAAAAGGCCACAGCGCAAACTAATTCATACGAGATTTGTGCCACTAATGTAATGTACAGTTCCTAATGACAAATCAGGAGCTGTAAAATACTGGATCATGTGCCAATTTTAAGAGGTATATGTTCCATGTGCAAAAAAAACAACAACTTGTATTTTCTTTTTCTCATTCCAGGCCAATTCAAACACCCTCCTCACTCCCAAACCAACCGAAAGAATATTCATGAGTTGTGTCCATTTTAAATTGAGAAGGAAAAAAAAAAAATTGTGTTGCCCTTTGAAAGACCCCACCTCATCTCCTCTCCTCGCCAGTCTTCCTGTGGTGCTCAGTTGTGCAGAAAATGAACTCCACCGGCTACAGCACATCAGGCTAAACACCCCGCGTCCATGTGTTCCTCGAAAGCAAGACCATCCGACTAATGCCTCCTCCGCAACATGGACTTGCCAATGAGTCATTATCATGCTGTTAGCTAAAAAGAGTGGCTTGCCTCTTTATTTTAAATCATGCATTTATCCTCCTGTTGCCAGAGAAGGCTAACATACGAGACCCTAACAGAGCGATCAATCCATATCAACGCTGAGGTGCCCAAAAGCGGGTTCAGTTGTGTTTGTTGTAGAGATATAAATATCGTCAACTGCACTGGGTCGATTGAGTTGAGGACATTCTACTTCTACTGTTTCTTGAGGAGCTTCTTCTCACTCTCGTAGTAAACGCACTAAAACGTTTAGTGCCTCCTGTTGGGCGAGCATCCACACTGCCCAGGCCACTTACCAGGTACAAGTTTGAACCTTGCCCAGGCCGTGGCCAAAGCGCACTGAACTGATACTAACGTGAATTATGATTGTGAACAGACTGCTGGGCTCTGATTGGCCAGAGGAGTCAGGACCGCGCTCACTAAAATAATATTATTATTTCACAACATCATATCTCCGTTGAAAAAGGTGATTTTGCCAATAGTAGCATTCACAATAAGCTGGTGTTAGCATAACAGCTGCATGTAGCCTACCTTCATAGTTTGTCTTTTAGCTGCTTCTTACATGTAGTATCTGCCTTGGCACCTTTGAATAATTCCATAAACCCCATCAAAAGGCAGCATTTGTCTACATTGTTCTCATTGCGGCTCACAAAAGTTGTCATCGTAGTTCTGTTTTTCCTTCAGTTATGTGTATTCTAGCATGCACATCCGTGGGAGCGCCGCCTATAACAACTGCAGCATTATTAAGTGGAAACCCTCATATGTACTGGTTAGAGTAGATGCATGAGAAGCCGAGTACTTCAACCAAGTCACGCTGAATACAAGCGTGCTATATGGAACCACGGCAAAAACGTGTCTGAGGCTACCCACGGGGTTTAAAGGTACATTATGCACACAAAAAAGTCCTTATTTGTGCGTAATTTACCTTCTTATGACCCAGTGGCTATATGAGTGGTCAGCATGGCGCCTTTACGTTCTATCACGGTGGTCTCTACAATGCCCAGGATCAGCTGTTTTAAAGGTTTACTTGTGAGATGGTCCGTCAGCAGTGAAAACCGACCAAACAACTGATCCTGGAGCACTGCACTTTCGCTGCAGTTGTGCAAACATTTACCAGCCGAGTTTCATTTCTGGATCATTCAAATGTCTCCATGAGGAAAATGTCAAGCTTCCAAGCCATGGCACAAGGGGAGATAAGTCAGAGTTTGTCTGTGGTACTTTGCACTGAAATGCTCTTATTTGCGCATGGGCCAGCTCCAGTCGACTGAAGACCCCCCTCCACGTAACACAATCAAGGATGAGAGAAATATAATTTCAAATCATTCACAAATGGCACCTTTGAGTAATTCCATAAACCCCATCAAAAGGCAGCATTTGTCTACATTGTTCTCATTGCGGCTCACAAAAGTTGTCATCGCCGTTCTGTTTTTCCTTCAGTTATGTGTATTCTAGCATGCACATCCATGGGAGCGCCGCCTATAACAACTGCAGCATTATTAAGTGGAAACCCTCATATGTACTGGTTAGAGTAGATACGTGAGAAGCCGAGTACTTCAACCAAGTCACGCTGAATACAAGCGTGCTATATGGAAGTGAAAACCGACCATACAGCTGATTCTGGAGCATCACAGAGGCCACTGTGATGGAAAAAAAAAAAAAGTGGTGCTAACCACTCATACAGCTGCTCGGCCACTATAAAGTCAAATGTGAACTAATAAATAAATAAACATTAAATATTACATAATGCTCCTTTCAGGTAGGTCTGTGCTTTTTATGGTTAATCCAACAGGAGGCATTGGTCCATGTGGGCGTGTGTCCCAAAGACTTCTGTTTGAAGTCCTCCGTTATCTCCAGTGATCATTGACAACATCTTCACTAATAATATGCAGTTCACAAATGTCAGCGGTCTAATGGTTTGTGATATAACGGATCATCTGCCCGTATTCACGGTGTATGATGATAATGAGTTAGATCAAAAATCACCTCAAAATATTTCTATAAACGCGCAAGAACTGAGGATTCAATTTACTCACTTTATAGTGACTTAATAAAACAAGATTGGAACGAGGTATATAACAAGAACGATGTAGAAAATGCTTACGATACTTTCATGGAAATTTTTAGTACAGCATACAATAAGAACTGTCCTATTCAGCAATTCTGTAAAAACAGAAAAACGACAAAATGTCCGTGGCTAACCAAGGGTTTACAAAATGCTTGTAAGAAAAAAACACTCTATATAGACAATTCATTAGACTAAGAACAGAGGATTCTGAAAGTAGATATAAAACATATAAAAATAAACTGACCAATATATTAAGGAAGGCTAAGAAACTATATTATACCAATCTATTATATACAAACAAGAACAACATGAAAGGGGTATGGGGAATACTAAACACTATAATCAAGGGTAATGCAAAAATAATTCATATCCAAACTATTTCACTGATGGGATCAATGACAACCATAATATGAACGATATTGTGGAAAGTTTTAATAGTTTTTTTGTAAATGTTGGACCGGATCTGGCAGCAGAGATTCCGGAGTGTAGTAACAACGAAATGGAGTCATTGATAGACATTAATTCAAAACTATGTTTTTGTCTGGAGTAACTGAAACAGAAATAATAGATGTCATTAACGGGTGTAAGAACAAAGCGTCTACAGACTGTTTTGATATAGATATGACACTAGTTAAACAAATTATACATAGTATCGTGAAACCATTAACCTACATATGCAACTTATCGTTTCAAACAGGAACATTTCCAAATAAAATGAAAATTGCAAAAGTTATACCTATACATAAAAATGGGAACAAACACATCTTCACTAACTACAGACCTGTCTCTCTGCTCCCCCAGTTTTCCAAAATCTTAGAGAAACTTTATAACAGTAGAATGGATAATTTCATAGATAAGCATAAACTAATTAATGAAGGTCAGTACGGGTTTCGAGCAGCAAGGTCAACTTCAATGGCCATCATTGATGCAATAGAAGAGATTACTAATAGCTTAGAGGGAAAGAAACATGCAGCTGGAATATTCATTGACTTGAAAAAAGCATTTGATACACTAAATCATTCTATATTATTAAAAAATTAGACAGATATGGCATAAGGGGAGTGGCTTTGAGCTGGATCCAAAGCTATTTAACTGGGAGACAACAGTATGTGAAGATGGGGGAGTTTACATCAGGTTATTTGGACATTGGTTGTGGGTCCCACAGGGATCTGTCTTAGGCCCAAAGTTGTTTAATTTATATATTAATGACATTTTTAATGTGTCTAAATTATTAAAATTAGTGATTTCGCAGATGACACAAACGTCTTCTATTCCAATGACAATTATAGTAATTTAGTAACTAACATAAACTGTGAACTAGGGAAATTAAAAACATGGATGGACATTAATAAATTGTCCCTCAACCTAAATAAAACAAAAGTAATGTTTTTCGGTAATTATAATGGAAAACCAGACTCAGTAAACATAGACGGTGTAGTTTTAGATACAGTATCAGAAATTAAATTCTTAGGAGTCATCATTGACAGTAAATTAAGCTGGAAACCACACATAAGACACATACAAGGTAAAGTCTCCAAAAGTATCTCAATCATTAACAAAGCAAAGTTTTTCTTAAATTACAATGCATTATTTTTGTTATATAGTTCATTAGTTTTGCCATATCTAAACTACTGTGTAGACGTTTGGGGCAATAACTATAAAAGCTCATTACACCCCTTTGTTATACTCCAAAAACGGGCTGTAAGAATTATACATAAAGTAGGATATTATGATCACACTAATATATTATTTCTGCAGTCTAAACTGTTAAAATGCATGATTTAGTTGATTTCTCTACTGCCCAACTTTTGTTTAAAGCCAACAAAAATGTGCTACCTGCAAGGATACAAATGCTTTTTGCACGCACAGAAGGGGGATATAACCTGAGGGGGTGTGATAACTTTAAGACTCAAGCAGTGTCTTCCACTAGGAAAGTATGTTTGTCTGTATGTGGCGTTAAACTCTGGAACAAATTGGGGGCAGAATATAAACAATGTCCAAATATTCATCATTTCAAATCAAGATATAAAAAATGGTATGGTCAAAGTACCAGAAGGAGGAAATGGGTACTTGATTGCTAATGGGTGTCACAAAGTGCTGTATACTTTAAAGGTCAGATCTAACTAATAATGAAGTATATTGTGGTTGTTACTATTATACTATTGCAGTTGTTATTGCCATTGTTATTGCTATTGCTGTTGTGTTGTTATCATCACTATTTAAACTTTAAATGTAACAGTCTAGGATTAATACCTAACAATCTGTGGATTATTCTTAGAATCCAACTCAATCGATTCAGACAGCAGTACTGCTATTGATGCTGATGGTAATATAAAGGAAATAAATTCTTAGAAGTAAAACATGCACATATCTATGTACTCCGCATTCAACATAACCCATAGTATAGGGCAGACATGTGGGGGCCGGCAGCTCGAGGAAACTCTCTTCTGGCAGCAGACTCCTAACATTGTCTCTTTTAATGCATAGTATAGGACACTTAACAAATGATGGTCCGGTTGCTCGGGGGCTGCTCCCTCTGGCAGCTGGTCCAGTCACAGAAAAGAAGAAAAAGAAAGAAAAGCCCCGAATCCCTTTTAACACATATCATTAAGACCATTCTTGTTATCATGAACATCAATCAGTCTGCGATTACTGTACCTTTCATGAATAAATGTGGAGTATTTTATGTATCATTCAAACACTTTGATACAGAGTAATGTTATATGGGTTGTAATGGTGATGGTGAATAACGGTAATGCCAACATGGTAATGAATTCTGTATGGGAGACAGAAATAATACACTGGTTGTAGCGTGTGAGATACTGTGAATGTTGACCTGGTATAATGCAGTGTCGCATTTGTTAATATGTAACCAACTCGGTTGATAGTTGTTTTGAAAAATGGTAAGAAATATGCACTGTTGTCAGTTATTGTTATTGAAGTTTATGAACAGGGGTGGGAGTCAATAAGCTCGTCTTCTTCCCACTCCTTTTCGAGCTGTAATGTAAATTATTTTTTCTTTTTTCTTTTATTATGTATATATATATTTCTGTTTTTTCTTTTCTTCTTTAGCTCGAAATAAAAATATTCAAATCAAATCATAACTGTCTTTGCATCCTCACATGTTGTTTTTGTAGCCCACATATCATCAACTCCTGGAAAAGGTTTATAACTGGGACCGACGCCGCGTATCTGTTTAAATGGACACCTGGCTGCACTCATTGAACGCTAACACCAGGGATAAGCTATCAGCTAATGCTAATGCCATGTTGTTCAGGCTCCGTATTCAATGTGTTTGCATTGGGCGTCAATTTGCCTGTGTTTCATACACTGGATGAAATGAATCTTGTCTAGTCACTCTGCCAGAAAAACTTAAGTCTAGACCACTGCGAGATATTTTGCAGTTTGATTCGATAGCAATAACTTGTGAATCCAATTACGAGCGATATCGTTTTTTGCAAATCCCCTTTTCTCATTCCTTAGCGTCCTCTTATCTTCCCCCGACTCTGGCCTGACAGAGCGGAGAGAAAACACGGAAAGCGAGAAAGGGAGAGGGAGCGCGAGCCAGGATCAAACATCCAGGACAAGAGGCTGTGCAGGTGGGTGCTTCTGATGGAACAGACTGAAGTACCTCCCAGCAACAATGACAGCCCACACAAACAAGAGAAAGTGGTGGGCAGCAGGGGAGGGGGGGGGATTGGCGATGTGTTCAAAGACACCCAGGAGGACAGGGAATGGGAGCTGACAGAGGCGCCGACGAGGACAGGGGAGAGGTGTAGGTGGTGTGTTCAAAGACACCTGGGAGAAAGGGAGATCGGTACTGGCAGAGGAGGCCCAGAGTGCGACAGTAATAGGTCTTCAGGGACACACAAGGACAGGCCCGTCTGAATTCTGTCCGACCGACTCACATGTAAAATATGAAAAACCTCCAAAGTATTCAGCTGCTTTCACCTGGATCTTCTGTCCTCAAATATTATTAGCGGTGGGCGATTATTTCTTTTTGGTTTCTAATTATCATTTTAACAAAATAACACATAATTTCAAAAAGGATGCTGCCAACCTTGGGATTTATTCATTCATGGTTTATTCACAAGCCCCGATGAAGACCGTGCCAGGTCGAAACGCGTTGGCGTCCCCTGTTCAATAAAGGACTTTTAACAACATCAGAGGGCCTCGGACGTTGCATTTTTCTGCTGTTTTTCGTCCTCGAAGAGCACCTGATTGTCTTTCATCAGAACCCACTGATGCACTCACCTGTGTATCTTCTGTGTACTCGCTGAACAAATTGCTGATTATACAACAATTAGCCACAGTATTAGCGCCACTCATGCACAATCCGATGAAAGACGATCAGGTGCTCTTCGAGGCCAGACAAGCGTTACATTGTTGCATTGGCAAAGGCTCAAAACCATTCAACAAATCATGTGCAAATGTTAATTTAGACAGATATGCACCGCGTTACAGCAGTAGAATGGCTTTCCCTGGCGATTAGAGTCTTAATTGCTGACAAATCTTATCGTATACAGTTCAGCGCATTTGAGATTAGCCTCTGGAATTGTGATGCAAACTCACTGCTAGGGCTGGGCGATATATCGATATTTAAGATATATCGATATATTTTTAAACGAGATATGGAAGTAGACCATATCGCGTATATCGGGATATTTCAAATTTAGATAAGCTGTTAAGTTAACAAAAAGAAATGGGTCATCTCAAGCTTATTTTAAAAAACGTTTATCTTAAACTGAACACTTTATTTTGTCATCTCTTTATATATAAATACTGCCCTCAGAAAAAGATTGACCGATTTTATTTCATAGGCTATTTTTGTCCAAGAATTTTATTTATTTAAATGTGCACCTTATGGAGCTTTGTTGTACAACGTTTATATTTACATTTTATAGTGAGTTTTCATTAAAACTACTCACATTTGGCTTTGAATTTGACTTAACATTTAATTTCACAGCTCTCACTTTGCGGAAAAAATATCGGGATATATATCGTATATCGATATTCAACTTAAATATATCGGGATATGACTTTTGGTCCATATCGCCCAGCCCTACTCACTGCAAAGTTGTCTGATAAGCAAGACTTTTTGTTAAGTCATAGACAACGGTTCTTGAGCGGTCATCTGCACTGTGTAGTTGAAATCTTTGAGATCTCACCTCTCACCCAGGAAGTTTCGTCAGCAACACTGATAATAAGCCACAGGAAGAATTTTAAAGACCAATGGCTAACTTGTACTACACTAACAATAGTTCATGTGACATCACATTCTAAAGGGCCTGTCGTTTCAAATTGGGGCGGTGGGCAGGTAAGAATTCCATGATGGTAACTATGGTAACTGTCGAAAATACTGATACTGATTTGATTTTTTATTTTGGCTTATGATTCACGTGAAACAAAAATGGTCTCAAAGTTTAGTGTCTTCTCTCTCAGCACGTATAAACTAAGGTCCAATAATTTTCTCTGAAAGGTGTATAAAAATATAAAGAGACAATATCCCAAAATATGTGCTTGATGTTGGCCAGTATACCTTCAGCCATATAAAAAAAAAATGTGATGGGTTTGTAAATCCAATCCAACATTTGTCAATAAATCTTTATGGAGATTACTTTCAACAACAGTATCTTTCTCATAGAGTTGTATAGTCCCTTGCCCATCTGACATTATAGCATCATCACATTCTAGAACGTGAACACAGCCTATTTCTATTCTAAAAGCTCTTCAAAAACCACTTATATTGTTTATTGATTCAAGCAATTGGTTGTAGCCTAATTCGCCTGAAGGTGGACAATGACCGTTTTTAATCATGGTTGAATAAAGGTTATAAAAAGTAAATGGTACATGTTCAGGTTAATGATGTGATACGCATACTGGAACCACTAAATGATTCTGAAACTAATTATTTGTGTTGCGGATGTCATTTATTATTTATGCCCTGTGTGTTGTTAAAGCGCTGTGCACTTTTATTGTGCATTTAATCGTCCCAACACCGATCTGTACGCAGTAAAAAGTGAACGGCCACTGGGAGGGACAATTGGGTATGAAGAGAGAGCCATTTCAGTCCACTGACCTAAACTTTAAAGTGAACCTGATTTGCTGCAAACTCAGTGTGGATCTGAAATAAACCAAAATAAATTGGTGCTACTTTTAGAGAGATGTTAAAAGTGTGTTAGAAATACTGTATATAAAGAGCAAAACTCTGCAGTGTGTCCTCTCAAAATGAACAAACTTTAAGGTGCCCGAAAGTATTACAACAAAAGCCTGAATAGTCAATGAGACGAAACACTGATTGGGGTTGTATGGCTTTAAACGCCTTCTTGGCTCCGTTTGATAGCCCCACGCTCCACTAAAAGTTTCATTGGCCTGATGTGGCCTGTGCTAAAACATTACTGATGGTCTGGAACCGCGTTAGCCTTTGTAGCGTTTATGACCAGGTTTTAGTCAAGACACTTTTACAGAATGATGTGTTGCGCTTTCTTCTTCAGCCAGACATTTGTCCAAAAAAAATTTACAATTGAACTCGCAATTAGCAAATAACGCAACATTTTAGGTGGTACAACATCCTTAAGTATCCCCATAGGTTATAGTGTCCTAACCAAGACAAGTGAAAGTTAATGTAGCATTTCCGAATCAGCGTAATGAAAGACACGCAGTGATCCGGTACCAAGAACAGAAATATATTCTTATGAACTACTTTGAGGCGAAAAAACACTCTTTCCTTTGGCTGTTCTTGAGCACAGCATGAGCAGTCTCAATATAGCACATAACATTCTGAATGACACTTACTCACAACTTATTACAGCACAATCAGCCTGAAAATCCATCAGGCACCACATGACCAAAGGCTGCGATTCAGCCAGAGTGTGCATCTGCGTCATTACAGTATCCAGATATAGGAAAATTACACACAAATGGGACAAATTATCTACTTTATTATGCGCAGAGAGTTCTGTGACGAAGGTGCTCTTTGGTAGCCTGGCAAACCAGCCTGACTTGATCTGTGTATGAGATACATGGGAAGACAGTCTGGGATTAAGCGTTTGAATTGGAAAATGCCTCTAGCCAAACCAGGACCAATCACAGATTTAAACAACTTTAAAGAGTACCTAAACGGGCGTGCCAAGCCTTTCCCCACCCACAAACAAAGTCAAAAATTGCAGTGAAAGAGGCGGTCTCTGAAGTTTGGGGTGACATGCGGGGGTGAGTGTGTGGGCCTTTGCATTGGCACAATCACAGCAGACTGATTACGTGGGAGGGACTTGGTTATAAACCACAGGTACAGGGGCAGGACAATGGGCAGCACCTGATGACGATGTGTGGAGCTGGTGCAGCTTATGACGTTCTGTGGAGGCCGTGGACACGTCTCCAGCCAATCAGGAAATTCTAATTTAGTAGCAGAGTTTACCCTGAAGGGGCGCAACCCATTCGTTTTCAGGTCAAAGTTTGGATTTAACACATGTTTGCGCTATAATGTCAGAATAATGTCAGAGACCAGTAGACAACACTATGAGACACCCATTGAGACAGGTTATCAGTAAAAAGAAACTTGATTTGGTGTTTAGTTGCTCTTTAATGCAGCAGTTTAGCTCTGCTTGGTAATGTACACTTGCTGCTTGTGATATCTTGCACTTACACATGTCTTGTTGACAGTATCGGACTCTGCTTGTGCAGACAGGTGACTGCTGTGGTGTGTGTGTGGTTGTTTAGGTGCAGGTGCAGACTGTCGTTGTATCCTTGGGCAAGACACTTCACCCAAAAAACTGGTCGGAGGAACCGTTGGCGCAGATGTGAGCGGCCTCGCTTCTGTCAGTCTACCCCAGGGGACACTGTAGCTTACCAAATCAGCATGGAGTGAATGAACCACCCTCCCTTTCATGTGTGAAGCGCTTTGGGTGTGACTTGTGTCATATGATTGCCTTCCTTAATATTATCTCAAATCTTACATTCTATTCACCTTATTCCGCCCCGCCACTTTTACCTCTTTTTTCTACGGATCGGCACTTCCATTGATTCTTCTGGTAGAGCGTCAAGTCCATTCATTAAGCGGAGAACAAGGGAAATGTTCGCCGCTAAAATCTGATGTTCAGTAGCTTGATTTGTGTAAATTGTCCATTGTTCATTTGCATCAACAAGTCAACACTGCACCGTTTCTCTGCGCGGCCTAAAAAAGGCTCCTGTGTTTGTGTAGTAACTGATTTTTATCTTGACTTCTCCAGTCCTATGTAAACTAATAGGAGCAAAGGGCCGGGCACAGTTCATGGCGGTGCCCACGCAAACCTCCGGAATAAGGTGAATATGTAAGCCTCGCTTAGTTCTGGATTAGTCCGGGTTCAGACTCAATGGTTTAGTGTTGGTCGTGATTTAGTTTAGTTTAGTTTAGCCCTGTTTGGTTTTGTCCTCATATTCATCACACTCTACATACTTGTATTATTCTGCTGTGTGTGAGCAAGCCAAAGGCACATTTCTGCCATCATTGTGCATGGTAGACAATAAAGTTTTACTATTCTATTCTATTCTGCCATTTTTGTTACGAAGAAGTAGCTTGCGAGGTAAAGAAGGTTGAATGTAATGTAATGTAAAAAGCCTCTAAAACTAAGTCTTCTTTATTCATACTTGAGCTTTTACTACTAAAGTGTCCAACGTTCATAAAGCCTTAAGACTGATCAAATGACACAAGCATCACAGATTTCTTTTGTTGTTTCAGGGTTTTTGAAGGCTTTCATCTCTGCTGCTAAAAGCTCCAGAACACCTTAGGAGCAGCTCTATAACTCACATCTGTCTGTCTGGAGGTGGAAATGGCCGAGCGTCAAGCCCTTGTGTGGTGCGACGAGATTGGCAGTCGCTGAGGCGCGTGACTCATACACTCAGGACACAGATCTGGCCCTGTGTAAAAGGGGTAATTGGTAATATATTTTTGCCCATAAAACATCAAAAATGCACCAAATATCAACAAAACTTTGATGCGGTGTTGGGTTCAGAAACAAGAATATGTGAATAACAACTCAATTACGACAAAGATGTCAGACAGAACTAGGCCTGCCACGATATTTTTTTTTGAGAACGATATATCGTCTCTGAAAATATCGCGATAAACGATAATATTAAGTACAATGCAAATACTGTAGGCAATAAAAAGAAAACTGTAAGCAACTATTTTAATAGGTGGCATTCACGATTTAGAATGTGATGATGTCATAATGTCAGGTGGAGGGCAGGGGCCAATACAACTCTATGGGAGAAATACAGTTTTTGTAAGAAATCTCCAAATTGAAAATGAACAAATGATTTTCCTCTTCAGTATTTGGTAGTGATTGGATTCACAAACCTGACACGTTATTTTTATGTCTGAAAGTCCTTCCTATTGGCCAACATCACGGTCATGTTTTCCAATATTGTAACCACTTTTGGACGCATTTATGAGAAAATAATTAGACATTAGTTCATATGTGCTGACAGAGGAGACAATGAACTTTGAGACAGTTTTTGTTTCATGTGGATTCTCCCAGTAATGACTGAGATATAAACCAAAAACTAAGACAAATAAAATCTGCAATTCGTCAGTTACCACAGTTACCATAGTTACTGCCATGGAATTTTCAGTTGCCCTCCACCTCAATTTTAAACTATGGGCTCTTTAGAATGTTGTGATGTCACGTGAACGCAACCTATTGAAATGTATTGAGCTTTTGACATTCAATATTAGCACCTTATACCAAACAAAGTGCAAACGAGAAGGGTCGACATATTCTAGGACACTGTATCTGTGCTTCTCAACCTTTTAACATAACTTACACTCTCATCATTTGAAATATTCCTGTCACACAAAAAAAAGTCTATATACAGTATCATCTTTAAAAATATCCCAAAAACAATAATACTGATATTACATCTACATTATTCTGGTTGAATATTTTTTGACAAAACTCAAATCTGTGTTAAATTAAACCTGGTTAGAATAAAATGTATATTAAATGTATGGATTCAGATAATACTGTATTACTGCAAAATTAGGTTAAAATATAACCTCCTGTACACACGGCTGTCGGAGTGAAGCAGCTTTTTTGGGAAACTTGTTGACTCTTTGTCAAACCGCTGCAGCATTTCTCTGGCTTTTGAACAGTAACATGTAGACCTAAGTACTGAGTAATGTTCTCAGGACTATCGCGCTTGTATTTGGATAGTGGCTAAAGCGGTCGAGTTCCTCTCGCTAACAGTAGCTCTGATTAGCTTTGATGCACTGACTGCGCGGTGGTTTCGTTTCGCTCTCAGTTGGGCATACCTGCAGTCCCATTAATGTTGTTATTCTCTCTGTTCACTCTCAGTTCACAGGACGTGTTGGAATCAGCAAAGCTCCGGAGTAGCACGGCACTTTGTTTACACCCCGCCTCTCTCCAAAAGCAGCGCTGATCTATAAATGATCTGGATACATGCGGGGATACGGCTGATGTGTTCAATGCTGTCTTTATGCACAGGGAGACGGGTTGGATGAACACTCCGCTCATTCAACGCTGTGATAGCGTTCATTCTTCTGTATTTATTTTAAGCACACGCAGCACGCGCATTTATCGAGACAACATTTTTATCGTCCTTCATTTTACTTATCGAGCGATATGTCGATATAGTAATTATCGCGGCAGGCCTAGACAGAACTTTACAATTCGAAGGGGATGAACTGTATGGCAAAATGTATCCAATGCGAAATCAGGCCCCAAAGACCCAAGAGAGGATAGTGTACTAAATAAATTCCTGGTCCACCGTTTTGGCACAAAAGCAGGCGGATACCTGCTTAGTAGAAACCCATAGAAAAAAGAAGAAAAAACACCCTGTAACACGCCATCCATTTAGAAAGAAAAAAGTTTGACAATGTGATGTTAAATATTTGCGGTTTACCCGCCTCATCACCTCCCTTAAACCATAGTAATGATAATGAATCCTCTGTTTTCCGCCTGCCCTGGTGGGACCGTGTGGCGAATCTGCTCCGCGGTTTATGGATCAGTACAAATGAGAGCGTCAGCGTCGCGTAATAACCGCGGGTCCCGACTCTCACTCCCTGTCCGCTTCCATTGTCTCAGATTCAGACGAGTGAGCACAGCGGACACACACAGCAGTTTGAGAGGCACGGCCCGCCTACACTCGAGTTCAGACAGGGGACGCGTGTCCGGAACCGCTCTTGGTAACCTTCACGACCGCAAGGCACACTGGACACTAGGGTGTAACGGTACACAGAAATATTGAACTGCAATTCAGCAATTCATTCTTAACTATCTAATGTATTTAAACACACATTTGGACCGGAGCAATGCGGGACGAGCAGGCGAGCCGCGACGAGATCTTCAGGACATCGCAAACAACTTATGCCAGTAAAACTTTAGCCCTTTGTCGCGCCTCTGTTTACTCTTCTGTGAAAAAGCACTCGTCTGTATTCCAGTGATGCACAGACCTGTCGTCCTCCGGAGCCTCCAGCTAAGCTTTGGCTGCGTGGCTAACTGGCCGAGTCTGATACGGCTTCCCTCACATGGTTTTATTATTGTCATTCTGGGCTCTGCCTGTCATCGCTCCAATCTAATGATATGCGGTCACAGTCACAGAGCAAAAGTGTGGTTTATATACAGTATATAGCATTAAACCACACTTTTGCTCATGCATATTTTTCTACAACTTTATAAAAATCTCTGTCCACATGCAGAACTGATGAAGTTCAGAGTACATGTTCTAAGGCCACGGGTGATATTTTTGGCTGATTTTTCCTGTAAAAACATAAATATTGAGCCACTCCAGCAGTGGCTGATTTTATTCTATTACATTAGGTAATTCAATCATGGTTTATGTCCCAGCTTTGATTAGTTCCTGTTAGTGTTAGTATACTGTTGCTAGTCGGGGCATTTTGCGCGGCGATCAAAATACAATTGTGGAGGTTAAAACTAACTTGGTGATTTATTTCTCCAGGTTCTGTTCTGCATAATGACATGCAGCATGTCCATATTGACGGAGGTTTAGTGAAACTTGTGTTGAACAAACTTGTAGCTAACCAGTTTTCATTGCGATGTTTCTCTCTTCCCCAAGGCCTAGGAAGTTGTGGGAGGACAGGTCTCTTTCATCACTTTCAGTTCCGGAAATATCAGCTTTCATCAGTGCTAGGTCAGCCGACAGCCGATATGGTAAAATATGACTTTTCCATCAGACTCAGGTACTCTTGTACACTCTATCCCTGTCCGTATCACACACAAAACCAAAAGAAAAGAAAACCAAAAAAAAGAAAAGCTTCCTAAGAGCTCTGTTAGGCGCTTGGATAAAACAAATCGGGTGCACATCCCCCGGTAATAATGTGGCATCAATCGATTGTATTTAAACATGCTGCACTTAATGTCAGATCATTAAATAACAAATCGCTTTTAATTAGTGATCTTATTTCTTTTTATAAACTTGATTTTATGTTTTTAACTGAGACGTGGTTAGATAAAAACACAGAGAATGCTGTTCTGATTGAGTGTGCCCCCCCCCTAATTTTAGCTTTATGTCTGAAATAAGACAAAATCAGAGGGGTGGGGGTGTCTGTTCCTTATTTAAGGACAACCTGTCTTGCCACAAACTATCATTTGGGGAGTTTTTATCATTTGAGTATGTGTCATTTAAAATGAAGATACAACAATCTGCTATACTCTATATTGTTATCTATAAACCGCCCCAAAATGTTTCTTTTATTGATGATTTTATTGGATTAATTTCAATTGTGGCCATAGAATTTGACCTTTTGATAATTACGGGTGATCTGAATGTTCATGTGGATGTACTGAATGACCGGCACACAAAAGAACTTAATGCTGCCCTTGAAACATTTGGTTTAACTCAGCATGTGTCTGAGCCCACCCATAACAGAGGACACACATTGGACATCCTTATTACAAAAGGTGTTCGCATTTCTAATGTGAATGTTGTGGATGTTGCATTATCTGATCATTTTTGTGTTTTCTTTGAACTTTCTGTCGTGCCCGAGTCAGCAGTTGGGTTTGCAGTGGTTCGGAAAAGACTCATAAATGACAAAATAAGGTCACAGTTTATGGATATGATTAGATTTGAAGACTCTCCCTGTTCCGATGTTGATTTTTTGCTACGCTCTTATACGTCAGGTGTTTTAGGATAAAATGGTTAAAATAAGCAAAGGCCCCATGGAGAAATGAAGATTCGGTCAGGGCACTTAAAAGGGAGTGCCGGAGAGCCGAACGAACATGGCGCAAGTCAAAGCTCCAGGTTCATTTTGAAATTTACAAAGAAAAGTTACACATGTTCA